>OX940974.1:40959856-41337856 GCA_954871275.1 Leptopterna dolabrata | reverse complement strand
CTAGGAGGGCCACCTTATTGATAAGCTCCGTCATCAGAACTCCGCTAACTCCTGGGCTAGATAAACTCCTCACATTCCAAGGGGCCGAATTCAAAAGATGTCCTTTGTTTGTCACATTAATGAAATCTGTCTGGCTCCTTAATTATTTGAGTTTTTCTCCCCGTTCTTTCCTGGAGCAGGGGTGTTGGCCCTGCGCCCAACCTCAAACCTGAAGGACCAGAAGATCCTTTTTAGCCGGGGTTTCCGCCCCCTAGGACGGGTGCCAACAGCTGAAGATCCCAACCTGCCGCCATGATGTCAAATCCGTTTCTAGTGTATTCTCCAGGCGCTTTAATCTTAATAAGTTACTCTCTGTCCAAATATTATCACAGTGGAGGAAATGAAACCTTTTTATCAGCCATTCACATTCCTATAAATATCTCGCCGTGCCTTCCGAAGGAATCCGTCGTCCCTACCACCTTCCAGCTAGTGGCGATGGATTCCTCCGGACGGTTTGGTAATTTTAATTATAATACCTACTAACACAAATAACTCTTTAAAGATAAATATGTAACCACCTTGTTTCTCTGTATAACCACTTAAGGGGTTTATTTTTATTTAATTTAATTTATTTATTTGTTTTTTTTCTTAGATAATAACGGGTCCGCTGACCTCACACGCCATATCTCCAGTAAAACGAATACATCGTCTTCCTCCCACAAAATTAGCTGTTTTTGGATTTTCTGGCGCCACTAACTGGCTCAGTCGTGGTACCAAAACTTATACAGCGAAACCCGGCAGTATATCTTGAAAAGCATATCCTGTATATCCAGTATATTCTGTGTTTTGGATCTTGCTATACAGCAAATTCCGGGGGACTGTCAGATTCTTACGACGGTTCCAGTGATCAATTATCGCGGTAGGGTCAGACATACATGCATATATGTGTGTATATATATATATATATATATATATATACGTCGGCCTAAACCTATCTGATTTTATTTCTCGACCGAAACTCAAGATTCCCATCCTTCACCTAGTCTGAATATCAACGGTCAAAACCAGAATCTCATATATATATATATATATATATATATATATATATATATATATATATATATTTGTTTTCCCCTGGTATTGAACACTTTTTCTATACTTTCGCCGGCTAATGAACACTCGAAATGTGTTCATTATAGGTGTCCATTACAGCCGGTTTCTTGGCTGTATTGAACATTTTCGGTCACAAATATGTTCATTAACAGCCATAGAAGGGGCAACGTTTTCATGAAGTAAATCAAGTCGAGCAAGCTTCCAGGAGATCTCACTAGATGCCATGGAAGTAGTCCCAGGCCAGTATTTCAAGCAATCCTTCCACAACAGCCTTACCCCTCCCGACGCCTCGCCATCATCTCAATGTTAGAAAAATTAGGCGAACATACAAATCAATACAAGATGTTCTGTATCAACATAGAGGCGGTGGAGGGGGTAATTGAAGATACAAATATAAAAATCGGTGAAAAAAGGTATCACTATGTAACAATCACGCAGATTTCGATTTTCAAGCTTATTCTGTCAGGCGAGGAGGTAGGATTGGAGTGGGGGTAATAAGTAATGATTATCTCATTCTTACAGTAAAAAATCGGAGAAAAAAAGTATTATTATGTAAAAATCACGCGGATTTCGATTTTCAAGCTTATTCAGTCATGGGAGGAGGTAGGACTAGTAGTGGGGGTAATTATATGAATTATCTCATTCTTACAGTAAAAAATCGGGAAAAAAGGTATTACTATGTAAAAATCACGCAGATTTCGATTTTCAATATTATTCTGTCATGGGAGGAGGTAGGACTAGAGTGGGGGTAATTAGTTCTGATTATCTCATTCTTACAGTAAAAAATCAGAGAAAAAAAGTATCATTATGTAAAAATCACGCGGATATCAATTTTCAAGCTTATTCTGTTATGGGAGGTGGTAGGACTAGTAGTGGGGGTAATTATATGAATTATCTCATTCTTGCAGTAAAAAATCGGAAAAAAGGTATCCCTATGTAAAAATCACGCGGATTTCGATATTCAAGATTATTCTGTCATGGGAGGTGGTAGGACTAGAGTGGGGGTAATTAGTTATGATTATCTCATTCTTACAGTAAAAAATCGGAGAAAAAAAGTATCATTATGTAAAAATCACGCGGATCTCAATTTTCAAGCTTATTCTGTTATGGGAGGTGGTAGTACTAGTAGTGGGGGTAATTATATGAATTATCTCATTCTTGCAGTAAAAAATCGGAAAAAAGGTATCCCTATGTAAAAATCACGCGGATTTCGATATTCAAGATTATTCTGTCATGGGAGGTGGTAGGACTAGAGTGGGGGTAATTAGTTCTGATTATCTCATTCTTACAGTAAAAAATCGGAGAAAAAAAGTATCATTATGTAAAAATCACGCGGATCTCAATTTTCAAGCTTATTCTGTTATGGGAGGTGGTAGGACTAGTAGTGGGGGTAATTCCTGATTATAATGAATTATCTCATTCTTGCAGTAAAAAATCGGAAAAAAAGGTATCCCTATGTAAAAGTCACGCGGATCTCAATTTTCTATCTTATTCAGTCATGGGAGGAGGTATGACTAGAGTGGGGGTAATTAGTTATGATTATCTCATTCTTACAGTAAAAAATCGGAGAAAAAAGTATCATTATGTAAAAATCACGCGGATCTCAATTTTCAAGCTTATTCTGTTATGGGAGGTGGTAGTACTAGTAGTGGGGGTAATTAGATGAATTATCTCATTCTTCCAGTAAAAAATCGGAAAAAAAGGTATCATTATGTAAAAATCACGCGGATCTCAATTTTCTATCTTATTCAGTCATTGGAGGAGATATGACTAGAGTGGGGGTAATTAGTTATGATTATCTCATTCTTACAGTAAAAAATCGGAGAAAAGAGTATCATTATGTACAAATCACGCGGATCTCAATTTTCAAGCTTCTTCTGATATGGGAGGTGGTAGTACTAGTAGTGGGGGTAATTAGATGAATTATCTCATTCTTGCAGTAAAAAATTGGGGAAAAAGGTATCATTATGTTGAAATCACGCGGATTTCGATTTTCAAGCTTATTCTGTTATGGGACGTCGTAGGACTAGTAGTGGGGGTAATTATATGAATTATCTCATTCTTGCAGTAAAAAATCGGAAAAAAAGGTATCCCTATGTAAAAATCACGCGGATTTCGATATTCAAGATTATTCTGTCACGGGAGGAGGTAGGACTAGAGTGGGGGTAATTAGTTATGATTATTTCATTCTTACAGTAAAAAATCGGAGAAAAAAAGTATCATTATGTAAAAATCACGCGGATCTCAATTTTCAAGCTTATTCTGTTATGGGAGGTGGTAGGACTAGTAGTGGGGGTAATTATATGAATTATCTCATTCTTACAGTAAAAAATCGGGAAAAAAGGTATTACTATGTAAAAATCACGCAGATTTCGATTTTCAATATTATTCTGTCATGGGAGGAGGTAGGACTAGAGTGGGGGTAATTAGTTCTGATTATCTCATTCTTACAGTAAAAAATCAGAGAAAAAAAGTATCATTATGTAAAAATCACGCGGATATCAATTTTCAAGCTTATTCTGTTATGGGAGGTGGTAGGACTAGTAGTGGGGGTAATTATATGAATTATCTCATTCTTGCAGTAAAAAATCGGAAAAAAGGTATCCCTATGTAAAAATCACGCGGATTTCGATATTCAAGATTATTCTGTCATGGGAGGTGGTAGGACTAGAGTGGGGGTAATTAGTTATGATTATCTCATTCTTACAGTAAAAAATCGGAGAAAAAAAGTATCATTATGTAAAAATCACGCGGATCTCAATTTTCAAGCTTATTCTGTTATGGGAGGTGGTAGTACTAGTAGTGGGGGTAATTATATGAATTATCTCATTCTTGCAGTAAAAAATCGGAAAAAAGGTATCCCTATGTAAAAATCACGCGGATTTCGATATTCAAGATTATTCTGTCATGGGAGGTGGTAGGACTAGAGTGGGGGTAATTAGTTCTGATTATCTCATTCTTACAGTAAAAAATCGGAGAAAAAAAGTATCATTATGTAAAAATCACGCGGATCTCAATTTTCAAGCTTATTCTGTTATGGGAGGTGGTAGGACTAGTAGTGGGGGTAATTCCTGATTATAATGAATTATCTCATTCTTGCAGTAAAAAATCGGAAAAAAAGGTATCCCTATGTAAAAGTCACGCGGATCTCAATTTTCTATCTTATTCAGTCATGGGAGGAGGTATGACTAGAGTGGGGGTAATTAGTTATGATTATCTCATTCTTACAGTAAAAAATCGGAGAAAAAAGTATCATTATGTAAAAATCACGCGGATCTCAATTTTCAAGCTTATTCTGTTATGGGAGGTGGTAGTACTAGTAGTGGGGGTAATTAGATGAATTATCTCATTCTTCCAGTAAAAAATCGGAAAAAAAGGTATCATTATGTAAAAATCACGCGGATCTCAATTTTCTATCTTATTCAGTCATTGGAGGAGATATGACTAGAGTGGGGGTAATTAGTTATGATTATCTCATTCTTACAGTAAAAAATCGGAGAAAAGAGTATCATTATGTACAAATCACGCGGATCTCAATTTTCAAGCTTCTTCTGATATGGGAGGTGGTAGTACTAGTAGTGGGGGTAATTAGATGAATTATCTCATTCTTGCAGTAAAAAATTGGGGAAAAAGGTATCATTATGTTGAAATCACGCGGATTTCGATTTTCAAGCTTATTCTGTTATGGGACGTCGTAGGACTAGTAGTGGGGGTAATTATATGAATTATCTCATTCTTGCAGTAAAAAATCGGAAAAAAAGGTATCCCTATGTAAAAATCACGCGGATTTCGATATTCAAGATTATTCTGTCACGGGAGGAGGTAGGACTAGAGTGGGGGTAATTAGTTATGATTATTTCATTCTTACAGTAAAAAATCGGAGAAAAAAAGTATCATTATGTAAAAATCACGCGGATCTCAATTTTCAAGCTTATTCTGTTATGGGAGGTGGTAGGACTAGTAGTGGGGGTAATTAGATGAATTATCTCATTCTTGCAGTAAAAAATTGGGGAAAAAGGTATCATTATGTAGAAATCACGCGGATTTCGATTTTCAAGCTTATTCTGTTATGGGAGGTGGTAGGACTAGTAGTGGGGGTAATTAGATGAATTATCTCATTCTTGCAGTAAAAAAGTGGGGAAAAAGGTATCATTATGTAAAAATCACGCGGATCTCAATTTTCAAGCTTATTCTGTTATGGGAAGTGGTAGGACTATTAGTGGGGGTAATTATATGAATTATCTCATTCTTGCAGTAAAAAATCGGGGGAAAAGGTATCATTATGTAAAAATCACGCGGATTTCGATATTCAAGATTATTCTGTCATGGGAGGAGGTAGGACTAGAGTGGGGGTAATTAGTTATGATTATCTCATTCTTACAGTAAAAAATCGGAGAAAAAAAGTATCATTATGTAAAAATCACGCGGATCTCAATTTTCAAGCTTATTCTGTTATGGGAGGTGGTAGTACTAGTAGTGGGGGTAATTAGATGAATTATCTCATTCTTGCAGTAAAAAATTGGGGAAAAAGGTATCATTATGTAAAAATCACGCAGATTTCGATTTTCAAGATTATGCCGTCATGGGAGTAGGTAGGACTAGAGTGGGGGTAATTAGTTATGATTATCTCATTCTTACAGTAAAAAACCCTGCAAATCCCTGCACAACGGTTTATTATTTTGTATAGTATACCTACCCTTCCGTTACAGATCACAGCTCTATGTATAGATAACCCGTCTATATAATATGAGATGTACTATTCTTTTCATATTATGTAGATCGCAGACCCTCCGTAGGTTAGTACCTAACCCCGTACACGTTACTAGGTACCTACCTAAATCACGAGTTAAATGTTGCCAAAATAATTCTGCCGATGACAAACAGTACCTAACAAAAAGAAACACACATAATGAAGTTCTGAAAAGAAATTGTTGATGAGGAGTGAAAAAAGTTGCAAAAGTACCTACCAACAAACTCCAGCCCCTTCTACGTAGATGGTATAATGAACCGTTGTGTAATAATTTACCGTTGAGTAATGATTTACCGTAGTAATAATTTACCAATCAATATTACTTCAACGTTTGTTCAAGTTTCACTACCTACCAACAAACTCCAAAAGAGCCATCATTTTTCAAATGAAATAATATCACAGAACAACCAACTCGACTTCATACTCCGCCAATATAATCAGGTGATCCCTAGCAATGATTTCATCTCCGCCAAATTTCCTATTGTGGGCGCGTCTCTGGTTACGAGATTTGGTTTGAATTGTATAAAATTTCATTCACACTAGAGTCGAAAATGCCTGTCGGTGCAAACTTCGGGGCCTTACTGTGAACGAACGGCTGGACGTACGACGCTCCGGATGGTCTTAAAAAACTCGCAAGTTCAAGAACTATTTAAAACCGTAAAAATATTCACGTAAAAAAATGGTATAGGCGTTTTGAAAATTTCAACCCCTATTTTGAACCCCTTAGAGAAGACTAACAGTAACGTCGAGCTTCGAGGACCAACTAGACCCCGAACGGAACCTATAACCCGAATTTCATCAATTTTCTTTCATGGTAACTAAGAAAAGTGGCCCGTACGGCGTACGGCGGGCAGACAGAAATATTTTTATTGCAGTTTTGGATTCTACATACCTTGAAACGTAAACCATCAAATTTTGAGGGGGGGTAAGAATTTTTTTTTTCATGCTCGATTCCAATGGTTCATTATTTAAGGTATCATTATGTAAAAATCACGCGGATCTCAATTTTCTATCTTATTCAGTCATTGGAGGAGGTATGACTAGAGTGGGGGTAATTAGTTATGATTATCTCATTCTTACAGTAAAAAATCGGAGAAAAAAAGTATCATCATGAAAAATCACGCGGATTTCGATATTCAAGATTATTCTCTCATGGGAGGAGGTAGGACTAGAGTGGGGGTAATTAGTTATGATTATCTCATTCTTACAGTAAAAAATCGGAGAAAAAAGGTATCATTATGTAAAAATCACGCGGATCTCAATTTTTAGGCTTATTCTGTTATGGGAGGTGGTAGGTCTAGTAGTGGGGGTAATTAGTTATGATTAACTCATTCTTGCAGTAAAAAATCGGGGAAAAAGGTATCATCATGTAAAAATCACGCGGATTTCAATTTTCAAGCTTATTTTGTTATGGGACGTAGTAGGACTAGTAGTGGGGGTAATTATATGAATATTATCTCATTCTTGCAGTAAAAAATCGGGGAAAAAGGTCTCCCTATGTAAAAATCACGCGGATTTCGATTTTCCAGCTTATTCTATTGAGGGAGGTAGCAGGACTGGAGTGGGGGTAATTATATGAATCACCCTATTCCCACAGTAAAAAATCGGCGGAAAAGGGTATCATTATGTAACTGAGGAACGTACTACAAAGTGATAACTATCAGACTCGCTCTGGAAGGGTTTGAAGTTCGCGGAAAAATTGATATACATATTCAACAACCCCATTAATCAATATTACTTATCAGTATTCGTTGATCTGGTTTTCCACCACTGGAGTAGTGGAGTGGGACATTTCAGTTTTATATCACATCTCAACTTCTCGCACCAGCATTTATGTCGTCAATAGGTCCTGGTTTAAACATAAGTAGGTAGGTACCTACGAAATTGCCTATACGTAAGCTATTCGACCAGTTATGGAAAGTGCCTCTACTTCATGTTCCTCATCGTCAGTTGCCGGTTAAAATATTAGGTAAGTAAGTTTTTGTTGCAGATAAATATCCTTAGCCATAGCTACTTGATACCTACCTCAAAATGTAGATGTCAAAATTATGTAGGTATAGTTTGAGCCGTTGTCAACACTATAATCAATAATATAAGTAGTTATAGAAAAATGGGTAATAATTTAAAATTTCACCCCGTCACTCAAATGTGATTAGCTCAAATGAGATCAGAATTGAACTCATCACACAAATGTGATGAGCTCAAATGTGATCAGAATTGAGTTCATTCGCTTTGTTTCATCACGCTGATTAAATGTAATACCTACACTAGGCAAAATGATGGCACGGAATCGGCGGGGTGAATTTTTAAATTTTCACTGAAAATTTCCTACTGATAGATACTGCTACGCAGGATGGAGCGGGAAAGCAATGTAACGTCGGTTTCCGAAGGTCTAACGAGATCATTCAAAATTTATTGATTACAAGAAACCTTCTAGTTGTTATATTGATTTTATCAGATTTTTAGAAATAGTTTTTGGTTTAAAAAACAAAGTTTGCGCTAAATATCTGTACTTTTTGAAACTTGAGCAAACGTTGAAGTATTATTGATTGGTAAATTATTACACAATGGTAAATTATTACACAGCGGTAATTTATTACACAACGGTTCATTATACTATTCAAACGCAGAAGGGGCACCAACACAGGTAAATTATTACACAACGGTTTATTGTTTACCATATGCTTCACGAATTAACTACAAATAATTAATGATTGAATGATTGAATCCCGCGCATATTATGTAGGAAACTTCAATTCCGGAGCCGGCTCCAGTACTCGATTTAGGGCTTTCATGGGGGTAGCTCGAGGGTATTGACCAATGAAAAAAGCGATCTACGCAGAAGGGGCATTTAGCCAGGTAAATAATAAACCTTTGTGTAATAATTTGCATCGTTTTTATTGCACTCTCGGATTCTACATACCTTGAAACGTAAACCATAAAATTTTTGAGGGGTTTAAAAAAAAATTTGTCTTGCTCGATTCCAAAGGTTCATTTTGAATATAATAAACCAGAACGCCTCAAATCCCTACACACCGGTTTATTACTTTGTACAGAACACCATTCTGTTACAGATCACATTTCTCTGTATCACAGCTCTCACCCTTCTATTTATAATATATTTTGTACTATTCTATACATATTATGTAGATTGCAGACCCTCCGTACCTTAGTACCTAACCCTGTACTCGTTACAAGGTTCCTACGTAAATGAAGTGTTAAATGTTGCTAAAATAATATTCTGCCGATGACAAACAGTAGCGAAAATGGAAAAAAGAAAAATACAAGTAATGAAGTTGTGAAGGGAAATTTGGAGTGAACAAACATTCGGTCCTGGCTGGGCTCCGATCTCGGGACCCGCTGCTTGTGAGGTCGACCGCTAAACCACTGAGCTATATTATAGTCTAGCTATCAGCAAAACAGCGGAAAACGCTGAACCTGTTTACACAAAGGTTTATTATTTACCTGTAACCTGTATAGTTGGCCCTTCTGAGTGGATCACTGTTTTCTGTGGTCAATGCCTACCCTCCAGGAGAGCCCTAAATCGAGTACTAGAGTACCCCGAAATTAATGTTTCATACAAATGCGCGGGATTCAGTAATTCAATCATTAATTATTTGTAGTTATTCGTGAAGCATAAGGGTGTTTTCGCGAGTCATTGCATTTTCCAGTCGGCAACTGACCCAAAATTTACTAGCAACGTAATCCAACAAATTCACTCTTAAATTGTAGTTCTAATACCCTGGTACCTACTTACGAAGAGGTACCACATAATTCGTATAATTGACCCAGATAACCAGGTCATTAATCTTATGACCTGACAGAGGAATGATTTCAACACAGAGGAATGATAATGTCATAGAATTTTTATTGAACGTTTGAATTAAAGTAATTAAAATAATTCATTTCATTAATTTAACGTTCTTACTTAAGCGCTTCTTGATATACTGATCTCGCTCCTTTTTAGCCAATTTTCAAAGAAAATGAAGCTATTGCAATAAGTCCAAAATTTTCAGAATGAGTTCCTGAAATTTTGTTGATCGACAAATCCGTTTCAGAGCATCCTGAATTCATCCCTAGATTTTAATAAACATTTATGTGTATTATGTACATATTAAATGTATTTATATAGGAATATATTTATTTATGCGTAACGCCAGAGATATCTGACCTTGGGTACACGAATAAAATTCCAAATTTCGCCAAAAGGTTCGTATTGCCAAGCAAAAGGATGCATTTGAAGATGAGCAGTTTAAAAAATGCTAAGCGGATCAAAAATCGGTAAAACAGATAAAATCACGATCAACTGTATAAAATAATTGAAAGTGGTATTGAAGGGTGAGCAAAGACAGAAAAATACTACTTCAGTGGTTTACATACAGTAGAAGGGGTCAAATTTGGATTTTTGGGGGGTCAAAATTGATATTAAAGGCTGAAATCAATACCCCTATTAATTCACCTTACGTTGTTTGGGATCGTGATTCACTACAGAAAGAGGGACTGTTTCGGTTTTAAAAATATGTTTCTAAAATAAGAGTGGGTCAAACTTATGGCTCAAGTCAGCAAAATATCGCTGAGATCAAGTAAAAATTATATAATTTTACATAAGTGTTATGGCTTCTCGTTATACCATCTTTTTACACAGTAGCACGAATATTTCTTTAAAAATTCGCTCTTATAGCCATGCTGATGATTGGAAATAAATGCTCAGTTTTTCCCTGAAAATTGGGTCGTTTTTCTTTGGCTTCGTACCTCCTTCATTCTCGTTCTCGCTTCTCTCTCAGCACTGCCTCTCGACTCTTATTATTGGCTTGTAAGAAGGAGCATGACTACATTTTGATAAATTTAGTGATAAAGTCCCCCGCTTCTCCATAAGAAAAGTATACCTACAGAAAGCAAAAGCGCATAGGTATGTAACTTACAAAAATGCCTATTTTACTAAATAAATATACCTTATCCTTCCAGCACAGGAATGAAAGACTTATTCTGTTATGGGAGGCGGTAGGACTAGAGGTAATTATGTATGAATTTTATTATTTTAGAGTAAAAAACCGGGGGAAAAAGGTATCAAGTTTAATCATTTGTGGGAGGTGGTTGGATTAGAGTGGGGGTAATTATAATATGAACTATCTCATTCGTACAGTAAAAACGTCTGCCAATTCGAGTAGGCAGTATAGCTTCCTCACACGAACGTTCTTATATCCTCATCCAGAATTAAATACTACATTAGTTAGCTTACTGTTACTATTATAAGTTCTTGAAAATCGTTTTCTTCATTGAAAGAGACAATAAGGGTATTCATAGTCCTCACTTTATTTAAAGTAAATGCTTAAGTGAACAAAAAGGAAGCATCTTCCACTTGGGCTATTCATAGTCAGTGATAAAGGAAAGGCTTAAGTCGTCCTTTAGTATTTACTTTATTCCTATTTCATAGACAATAAGTAAAGAAAAATTTTTACTTGCTGGCCTAAATAAGTAGAAAAAAATGAGGTACGTCGAAAGGTACCTTAAGCATTTCCTTATTGATCGTTTGCACTGTTCTCTTTTCATTTACGTCATCTTTTCAGTGTCATCGTTCTCGGCATTCTTGTTTCTTTTCCCAAGTTTTTTTTTTCTTTTTTTTTATACGATGGATTACGAAATTTTGTTTGACTTCGATGAGTGGGATGACGAGATCGATGTAACGAAGAGCATGCGGGTGATGCATACCGGCTTCATTTTCGGTTTAAAAAATTCGTTCTTCGCACACATGCTCCATTTGGGCCCTAGTTGTGTCCCAAAACTTTGCAACCCGATCGGAATACACCCAAGGGTGTTATGAGCGAAAATGTGTATGAAAATAGGTATTTTTTGTGTTATAGTAACATGAGCTTTTCAGTATCGGTTTCCATGTTTTTGTGGGACGAGAAGACGAATATGAAGTCGATTTTGACCGAGGAGTGGAAAATTGAGGTTCTACCAAAGGTTCTGCTCCCAAAATCGATTTTTTATGAACCAGAAACCTGGGAAACTTTCTCAAATCACCATCAGTTTGTATAACAACACTAGAAAAAGTGTCAACAGGTGAATCAAGGCAATTAAATGGCACTTTCAATGATCAAAGATAATTTGAAAAAACAATTTGTTTTTTGGGGGCCAAAATTGGTGGAAACAATCAGAAATAGCTATTTCAATTATTTCACATTAAAGAAACAATAAATGAACAGCCAAAATTTCGGTGTATCCAGTAGAATAATAAATCCATGTGACAAGGACTTGGTTTATCAATTTCCTTTGCATTTTGTAAATGTTCACTCTTCGAAGTAATCCTAACGTGAGCAGGGAGTTTGCCATCGATTTTGATAGTTCCTTAAAAATTGTTCCAAAAGTTTCCAATTTGTGCATTATTGACCAACTTTATGACTTCAACTACTAATAAGATTCTGCCTAACCAAAAGTAGGATAAAACCCAATTATTTCCTTTTTTGAAGACCAGTTGGTAGTTGATTCCACTGAAAAGGCAAACCAAGGAACTACAGTAAGAACGTAATTTATATTTAAATAAGTAAACAAAGTTAAAGGGGGAGTAAAAACAAAAGGGAAGAAGGAGGGAATAGAAGGGAGGAGTAATACAGAAGGGAAAGGGGGTAAACACACGTCAATACACCTAAACGCGAGCGCCAAGTGTATAGGTAATAGAAAAGTTTTCAAAATAAAACAAAGGTTGCTTGCTCCACTGTTTACTTGTCCTGACACAGGGAGGATGCTGGACAACGGCGGTCACAACAACGGAAAACCAACAGAACGGCACGGCTAATAGCCGAGGACATATAACTAAACAAACACACACACCCTGCCAGAACTGCCAACTTACGCTCAAACCAGAGAGTTGGGAAAAATTTTGACTTGAATAAAGATTTTTCTTAATTTTATAAAGCAAAAGAAAAAATTTGACTTAAGTAAATATTTATCTTTACTTCGGGGAGTAATGTCTATGAAAGCGAAATCAGATAAAGCATTTCCTTAAGAAATTATTTTACTTTCAGAAGTAAATTGACGATAATCACTCTTCAATTGAAATTCTTTGGTTGTGTGCGACTGTAATTTACTGGTCAGCCTTCGGCTTGATTATAATAAATATAAGCAAGAAAAATACCTTCCTCCCTGTTACATGCTGTAGCATCTCACCGCTGTTGAAAAATGTCGCACAAGCAGCAATGAGGAGTAACCATGACTAATGTTTATATATTTTTTTATATGAAAGTAGATTCCATTCTACGAATTTTGGGACCAACCACAATCTCTACGACGAACAGATTTTCTTACACCACATGATTTTCCACCACCCTTTTTCTCCCAGAACCCATGCCTTCTCATTTTTACCCAACAGTCCCACAAATGCTTCACATCAAAAAATTTCAGCTTTGCAAGATGAACAAGAAACGTGGATCTTCAGTTTGATGCTTTCAATGTGTTTGACTGATATGCAATCCCGCTTATCGTTTTTGTCTGAAAAGTTTTTTAATGGGCACAATAGGAAGATAATGAACCAAAACAGGGTGGACTAGAGTGGGGGTAATTATATGAATTGTTTCATTTTTACAGTACAAAATACGTGAAAAAAGGAATCACTTTGTAAAAATCTCCCAAAATTCTATATTCTAATTCGCAGAATTCTATAACAGTGGGTAATGATATGACTTATCGTATTCTAACAGTATAGGTCCGGAAAAAAAGGTTTCATTGTATAACAATCACGCGGATTTCAATTTTCAGGCTTACTAGGTTACGGGTGGTGACTTGATAGGAGCGGGTAATTATATGAATTATCGTATTCTAACAGTTAAAGTCCGGGAAAAAGGTTTCATTGCATAACAATTATTACGCGGATTTCAATTTTCAGGCTTACTAGGTTACGGGTGGTGACTTGATAAGAGCGGGGTAATTATATGAATTATCGTATTCTAACAGTATAAGTCCGGGAAAAAGGTTTCATTGCATAACAATTATTACGCGGATTTCAATTTCCAGGCTTAAGTTGAGTTACGCGGGGAGTTGAGAAGAGTGGGGTAGGTACCTATTGACGTTTAAAAATAACTAATAGGCTCGGAAGGGGTGTTTCATATGGCGGAAAAAACATGTATGACAATTTCGTAAACACACACACGCTCTCGCGCACACACACGCACACACCCCTATAGTTTTTTTCACAGATTTGGATTCAGGAAGGTCTGAAACGTATTTAAATGTTGTTCTTTTCATTCTCAGCTGAGTGTTGTCTTCTGACCAGATGAAATACATAAGGACGTCTGTTACTGCTGAGGGACGAACTAAAAATCACTATAGACTCGCTGCGGAAGGGTTTTAAACTTGCGGAAAAATTGTTATAAATATTCAACAAACCAAATAATCAATATTACTACTCAATATTACTAACCAACATTTGCTGATCTTGTTTTCCACAATTGAAGCGGTGGAGTGAGAAATTTCAGTTTTATATCACATTTCAGCGTTTCGCACCAGCATTTACCTCATCATCAGGCGCTGGTTAAACGTAAGTAGGTACCTACCTACCAAATGTTCTATACATAGGGCATCTATTCGACCAGTTATGGAAAGTGCCTCTACTTCATGTACTTCATCGTCAGTTGCCGATTTAAATATTAGGTAAGTGTTTGTTAGGGATATTTCTAGTCATAACTATTTGATACCTCAAAATTTAGATGTGAAAATGATGAATAGTTTAAGCATTGCCAACAGTATAATTATATGGGCAGTTATAGAAAAATGGAAAACAATTTAAAATTTCACCCAGTCACACATATGTGATGAGCTCAAATGTGATCAGAATTGAGTTCATTCGCTTTGTTTCATCACGCTTATTAAATGTAATACCTACACTAGGCAAAAAGATGGCACGGAATTGGCGGGGTGAATTTTTAAATTTTCACTGAAAATTTCCTACTGATAGATACTGCTACGCAGGATGGAGCGGGAAAACAATGTAACGTCGGTTTCCGAAGGTCTAACGAGATCATTCAAAATTTATTGATTACAAGAAACCTTCTAGTTGTTATATTGATTTTATCAGATTTTTAGAAACAGTCTTTGGTTTAAAAAGTTTTGCGCTAAATATGCCTCACCTCACCTTCAACAAGTTAGTGAGGTTGAACACCAGCCCCGTCACATGTGCCTTCAATATATTTTGTACCCCGTACGTCTTTTTTCTTTATCTGGGAAGGGTTCCATGATGAAAATGGTATTCAGATTACTAAATTGCTATCGGTAGGTAGGTAGTTCTGCACAGTAATACGGTTAAAGGATAATCATGATTACTTATTTGACAATGGGCAATAAAAAAATTAACGAAATAAAATAAACCAAAAAAAACTATATATATCCGCTGAGTAATGTGTATCTGTTGAGTACAGAGAAAAAGAACGAAATTACTATAGCTTGCCTTTGCTTGACTGTTGATTGGGGTCTAGTGAGGTCTGGTAACACGTGAGGAGGGCGTTCCACCTTTTTCTCCCTGGAGTCTCTTTGATGTTAGCCAAATTTAGAAAATTTATCGTTGCATGCTCTTGCACTCATCGCGCTGATTAAAAAAAAAAAAATAATAATAAACCAAAATTCTGCCAATTCGGGTAGGCTAGCTTAGGGAGACTAGCTTCCCTGCTTATTGTAACACGGACGTATAGAATCAGTTCTAAAAAAATTATGGCTCAAAATTATTGAATAGCAACAAATATAGTAAGTAATCATAAATTACCTAATATTATGCGTAAATGATTTAAGTAAACATTTATTCAACATATCACGTTCGCGTATTGAAATCCGCGTGATTTTCATACAGTGATAGGTACCTTTATTCACGGGTTTTAAACTGCAAGACTGAAGTAATCCACATAATTACCCTCACTCAAGTCCTACCACCTCCCATAAGAGAATAAGAGTTTGAAAACTGAAATCCCGAGAATTTTACACAATAATACCCCCCCCCCCCCCCGCCACCCCACAAGAAATTCTATACTGTAAGGATGAAGTAATTCATATAACTACTCCTACTCCTGAAAAAGAATAAGCTTGAAAAAAGAAATCCGCGTGATTTATACATAATGATAACTTCCCCCCCACCCACCCCACTGATTTTATACAATAAGAATGAGATAAATCATATATTTACCCCCGCTACTAGTCCTACCACCTTACGTAACAGAAAATGCTTGAAAATGGAAATCTGCTTGATTCTTACACAGTGATACCTTTTTCCAAGGATTTTATACGGCAATAATGAGGTAATTCATATAATTACTCGCACTTTATTCCTAGCATCTCCTGTAACAGAATAAGTTTGAAAATCGAAATCCGCGTGATTTTTACACAATGATACCTTTATTCACGGTTTTATACTGCAAGAGTGAGGTAATTCATATAATTACCCCCACTCTAGTCCAACAACCTCCCATGACAGAATAAGTTTGAAAATTTAAATCTCCGTGAATTTTAAACAATTATACCTTTTCCCTCCGATTTTATACTGTGAGAATGAGGTAATTCATATAATTACCCCCACTCCTGAAACAGAACAAGCTGGAAAAACGAAATCAGCGTGATATCTACACCTTCATTCATCTTTTTTCCCCCGATTTTATAATATAAAGATGAGATAAATCAAATAATTACCTCCACTCTAGTCTTACCACCTCCTGTAACACGATAAGCTTGAAAATTCAAAAATTTAAAAAACCCCTCGAATTTTAAACAATGATACCTTTTAGAGAGAATTCATGAATAATTACCCCCACTCTAGTCCCACCACCTCTCATAACAGAATACGCTTAAAATGTGAAATCTGTGTGATTTTTACATAATGCTACTTTTTTCCGGGATTTATTAAGCAAAATAAGATAATTCACAAATAATTACACCCACTCCAGTCCTACCATCTCCCTTAAAATAAGACTGAAACTTGAAATCCGCTAATTTTACATAACGATACCTTTTTTCCACGATTTTTTATTGTAAAAATGAGATGATTCATAAATAATTACCCCCACTCCAGTCCAGCCACCTCCCATAACAGAATAAGCTTGAAAATGGAAATCCGCGTGGTTTTTACGTAGTGATACCCTTTTTCTTGAGTTTTTAACTGTAAGAATGAGATAAGTCATAAATAATTACCCCCACTCTAGTCCAACAACCTCCCATAACAGAATAAGCTTGAAAATGGAAATCCGTGTGATTTTTACAGAATGACTCCTTTTTCCCCGATTTTTTCTGTAAGAATGAGAAAATTCATATAATTACCCCCACTACTAGTCCTACCACCCCCCATAACAGAATAAGCTTGAAAATCGAAATCCGCGTGGTTTTTACGTAGTGATACCGTTTTTCCCGAGTTTTTAATTGTAAGAATGAGATAAGTCATAAATAATTACCCCCACTCTAGTCCAACAACCTCCCATAACAGAATAAGCTTGAAAATTGAAATCCGTGTGATTTTTACAGAATGACTCCTTTTTCCCCGATTTTTTCTGTAAGAATGAGAAAATTCATATAATTACCCCCACTACTAGTCCTACCACCCCCCATAACAGAATAAGCTTGAAAATCGAAATCCGCGTGGTTTTTACGTAGTGATACCGTTTTTCCCGAGTTTTTAATTGTAAGAATGAGATAAGTCATATATAATTACCCCCACTCTAGTCCAACAACCTCCCATAACAGAATAAGCTTGGAAATTGAAATCTGCGTGATTTTTACAGAATGACTCCTTTTTCCCCGATTTTTTCTGTAAGAATGAGAAAATTCATATAATTACCCCCACTACTAGTCCTACCACCCCCCATAACAGAATAAGCTTGAAAATCGAAATCCGCGTGGTTTTTACGTAGTGATACCGTTTTTCCCGAGTTTTTAATTGTAAGAATGAGATAAGTCATAAATAATTACCCCCACTCTAGTCCAACAACCTCCCATAACAGAATAAGCTTGAAAATTGAAATCCGTGTGATTTTTACAGAATGACTCCTTTTTCCCCGATTTTTTCTGTAGGAATGAGAAAATTCATATAATTACCCCCACTACTAGTCCTACCACCCCCCATAACAGAATAAGCTTGAAAATCGAAATCCGCGTGGTTTTTACGTAGTGATACCGTTTTTCCCGAGTTTTTAATTGTAAGAATGAGATAAGTCATAAATAATTACCCCCACTCTAGTCCAACAACCTCCCATAACAGAATAAGCTTGAAAATGGAAATCCGTGTGATTTATACATAATGACTCCTTTTTCCCCGATTTTTTCTGTAAGAATGAGAAAATTCATATAATTACCCCCACTACTAGTCCTACCACCCCCCATAACAGAATAAGCATGAAAATCGAAATCCGCGTGGTTTTTACGTAGTGATACCGTTTTTCCCGAGTTTTTAACTGTAAGAATGAGATAAGTCATAAATAATTACCCCCACACTAGTCCATCAACCTCCCATAACAGAATAAGCTTGAAAATTGAAATCCGTGTGATTTTTACAGAATGACTCCTTTTTCCCCGATTTTTTCTGTAAGAATGAGAAAATTCATATAATTACCCCCACTACTAGTCCTACCACCCCCCATAACAGAATAAGCTTGAAAATCGAAATCCGCGTGGTTTTTACGTAGTGATACCGTTTTTCCCGAGTTTTTAACTGTAAGAATGAGATAAGCCATAAATAATTACCCCCACTCTAGTCCAACAACCTCCCATAACAGAATAAGCTTGAAAATTGAAATCCGTGTGATTTTAACAGAATGACTCCTTTTTCCCCGATTTTTTCTGTAAGAATGAGAAAATTCATATAATTACCCCCACTACTAGTCCTACCACCCCCCATAACAGAATAAGCTTGAAAATCGAAATCCGCGTGGTTTTTACGTAGTGATACCGTTTTTCCCGAGTTTTTAATTGTAAGAATGAGATAAGTCATAAATAATTACCCCCACTCTAGTCCAACAACCTCCCATAACAGAATAAGCTTGAAAATTGAAATCCGTGTGATTTTTACAGAATGACTCCTTTTTCCCCGATTTTTTCTGTAAGAATCGGAAAATTCATATAATTACCCCCACTACTAGTCCTACCACCCCCCATAACAGAATAAGCATGAAAATCGAAATCCGCGTGGTTTTTACGTAGTGATACCCTTTTTCTTGAGTTTTTAACTGTAAGAATGAGATAAGTCATAAATAATTACCCCCACTCTAGTCCAACAACCTCCCATAACAGAATAAGCTTGAAAATGGAAATCCGTGTGATTTTTACAGAATGACTCCTTTTTCCCCGATTTTTTCTGTAAGAATGAGAAAATTCATATAATTACCCCCACTACTAGTCCTACCACCCCCCATAACAGAATAAGTTTGAAAATCGAAATCCGCGTGGTTTTTACGTAGTGATACCCTTTTTCCTGAGTTTTTAACTGTAAGAATGAGATAAGTCATAAATAATTACCCCCACTCTAGTCCAACAACCTCCCATAACAGAATAAGCTTGAAAATGGAAATCCGTGTGATTTTTACAGAATGACTCCTTTTTCCCCGATTTTTTCTGTAAGAATGAGAAAATTCATATAATTACCCCCACTACTAGTCTTACCACCCCCCATAACAGAATAAGCTTGAAAATCGAATTCCGCGTGGTTTTTACGTAGTGATACCCTTTTTCCTGAGTTTTTAACTGTAAGAATGAGATAAGTCATAAATAATTACCCCCACTCTAGTCCAACAACCTCCCATAACAGAATAAGCTTGAAAATGGAAATCCGTGTGATTTATACATAATGACACCATTCCCCCCCACCCACCCCACTGATTTTATACAATAAGAATGAGATAAATCATATATTTACCCCCGCTACTAGTCCTACCACCTTACGTAACAGAAAATGCTTGAAAATGGAAATCTGCTTGATTCTTACACAGTGATACCTTTTTCCAAGGATTTTATACGGCAATAATGAGGTAATTCATATAATTACTCGCACTTTATTCCTAGCATCTCCTGTAACAGAATAAGTTTGAAAATCGAAATCTGCGTGATTTTTACACAATGATACTTTTATTCACGGTTTTATACTGCAAGAGTGAGGTAATTCATATAATTACCCCCACTCTAGTCCAACAACCTCCCATGACAGAATAAGTTTGAAAATTTAAATCTCCGTGAATTTTAAACAATTATACCTTTTCCCTCCGATTTTATACTGTGAGAATGAGGTAATTCATATAATTACCCCCACTCCTGAAACAGAACAAGCTGGAAAAACGAAATCAGCGTGATATCTACACCTTCATTCATCTTTTTTCCCCCGATTTTATAATATAAAGATGAGATAAATCAAATAATTACCTCCACTCTAGCCTTACCACCTCCTGTAACACGATAAGCTTGAAAATTCAAAAATTTAAAAAACCCCTCGAATTTTAAACAATGATACCTTTTAGAGAGAATTCATGAATAATTACCCCCACTCTAGTCCCACCACCTCTCATAACAGAATACGCTTAAAATGTGAAATCTGTGTGATTTTTACATAATGCTACTTTTTTCCGGGATTTATTAAGCAAAATAAGATAATTCACAAATAATTACACCCACTCCAGTCCTACCATCTCCCTTAAAATAAGACTGAAACTTGAAATCCGCTAATTTTACATGACGATACCTTTTTTCCACGATTTTTTATTGTAAAAATGAGATGATTCATAAATAATTACCCCCACTCCAGTCCAGCCACCTCCCATAACAGAATAAGCTTGAAAATGGAAATCCGCGTGGTTTTTACGTAGTGATACCCTTTTTCTTGAGTTTTTAACTGTAAGAATGAGATAAGTCATAAATAATTACCCCCACTCTAATCCAACAACCTCCCATAACAGAATAAGCTTGAAAATGGAAATCCGTGTGATTTTTACAGAATGACTCCTTTTTCCCCGATTTTTTCTGTAAGAATGAGAAAATTCATATAATTACCCCCACTACTAGTCCTACCACCCCCCATAACAGAATAAGCTTGAAAATCGAAATCCGCGTGGTTTTTACGTAGTGATACCGTTTTTCCCGAGTTTTTAATAGTAAGAATGAGATAAGTCATAAATAATTACCCCCACTCTAGTCCAACAACCTCCCATAACAGAATAAGCTTGAAAATTGAAATCCGTGTGATTTTTACAGAATGACTCCTTTTTCCCCGATTTTTTCTGTAAGAATGAGAAAATTCATATAATTACCCCCACTACTAGTCCTACCACCCCCCATAACAGAATAAGCTTGAAAATCGAAATCCGCGTGGTTTTTACGTAGTGATACCGTTTTTCCCGAGTTTTTAATTGTAAGAATGAGATAAGTCATATATAATTACCCCCACTCTAGTCCAACAACCTCCCATAACAGAATAAGCTTGGAAATTGAAATCTGCGTGATTTTTACAGAATGACTCCTTTTTCCCCGATTTTTTCTGTAAGAATGAGAAAATTCATATAATTACCCCCACTACTAGTCCTACCACCCCCCATAACAGAATAAGCTTGAAAATCGAAATCCGCGTGGTTTTTACGTAGTGATACCGTTTTTCCCGAGTTTTTAATTGTAAGAATGAGATAAGTCATAAATAATTACCCCCACTCTAGTCCAACAACCTCCCATAACAGAATAAGCTTGAAAATTGAAATCCGTGTGATTTTTACAGAATGACTCCTTTTTCCCCGATTTTTTCTGTAAGAATGAGAAAATTCATATAATTACCCCCACTACTAGTCCTACCACCCCCCATAACAGAATAAGCTTGAAAATCGAAATCCGCGTGGTTTTTACGTAGTGATACCGTTTTTCCCGAGTTTTTAATTGTAAGAATGAGATAAGTCATAAATAATTACCCCCACTCTAGTCCAACAACCTCCCATAACAGAATAAGCTTGAAAATGGAAATCCGTGTGATTTATACATAATGACTCCTTTTTCCCCGATTTTTTCTGTAAGAATGAGAAAATTCATATAATTACCCCCACTACTAGTCCTACCACCCCCCATAACAGAATAAGCATGAAAATCGAAATCCGCGTGGTTTTTACGTAGTGATACCGTTTTTCCCGAGTTTTTAACTGTAAGAATGAGATAAGTCATAAATAATTACCCCCACTCTAGTCCATCAACCTCCCATAACAGAATAAGCTTGAAAATTGAAATCCGTGTGATTTTTACAGAATGACTCCTTTTTCCCCGATTTTTTCTGTAAGAATGAGAAAATTCATATAATTACCCCCACTACTAGTCCTACCACCCCCCATAACAGAATAAGCTTGAAAATCGAAATCCGCGTGGTTTTTACGTAGTGATACCGTTTTTCCCGAGTTTTTAACTGTAAGAATGAGATAAGCCATAAATAATTACCCCCACTCTAGTCCAACAACCTCCCATAACAGAATAAGCTTGAAAATTGAAATCCGTGTGATTTTAACAGAATGACTCCTTTTTCCCCGATTTTTTCTGTAAGAATGAGAAAGTTCATATAATTACCCCCACTACTAGTCCTACCACCCCCCATAACAGAATAAGCTTGAAAATCGAAATCCGCGTGGTTTTTACGTAGTGATACCGTTTTTCCCGAGTTTTTAATTGTAAGAATGAGATAAGTCATAAATAATTACCCCCACTCTAGTCCAACAACCTCCCATAACAGAATAAGCTTGAAAATTGAAATCCGTGTGATTTTTACAGAATGACTCCTTTTTCCCCGATTTTTTCTGTAAGAATCGGAAAATTCATATAATTACCCCCACTACTAGTCCTACCACCCCCCATAACAGAATAAGCATGAAAATCGAAATCCGCGTGGTTTTTACGTAGTGATACCCTTTTTCTTGAGTTTTTAACTGTAAGAATGAGATAAGTCATAAATAATTACCCCCCACTCTAGTCCAACAACCTCCCATAACAGAATAAGCTTGAAAATGGAAATCCGTGTGATTTTTACAGAATGACTCCTTTTTCCCCGATTTTTTTCTGTAAGAATGAGAAAATTCATATAATTACCCCCACTACTAGTCCTACCACCCCCCATAACAGAATAAGTTTGAAAATCGAAATCCGCGTGGTTTTTACGTAGTGATACCCTTTTTCCTGAGTTTTTAACTGTAAGAATGAGATAAGTCATAAATAATTACCCCCACTCTAGTCCAACAACCTCCCATAACAGAATAAGCTTGAAAATGGAAATCCGTGTGATTTTTACAGAATGACTCCTTTTTCCCCGATTTTTTCTGTAAGAATGAGAAAATTCATATAATTACCCCCACAACTAGTCTTACCACCCCCCATAACAGAATAAGCTTGAAAATCGAATTCCGCGTGGTTTTTACGTAGTGATACCCTTTTTCCTGAGTTTTTAACTGTAAGAATGAGATAAGTCATAAATAATTACCCCCACTCTAGTCCAACAACCTCCCATAACAGAATAAGCTTGAAAATGGAAATCCGTGTGATTTATACATAATGACACCATTCCCCCCCAATTTTTTACTCTAAGAATAAGATAATTTTCATGTAATTATCCTCACTCTAGTCCCAACACCCCTCATAACAGAATGGGCTTGATAATTGAAATACGGGTGATTTTTACATAATGCTAAATTTTTTCCGGTTGTTTACTATAACAGTAAGATAATTCATAAATAATTACCCCCACTCTAGTCCAACCACCTCCTGTTAAAAAATAAGCTTCGAAATCGAAATCCGCTAGATTTTTACACAATGATACCTTTTTTCACGGATTTTATGCTGTACGAATGAGATAATATGATTTGTAACACCATCTCCTATTGAACAAGTCAGTCCCAAGTCTGGAAGTACAAGTTGCAAACGTGAAGGTGGAAGGGGAAGTTTGTGTGAGGCGGGTAACAGGCCCAAGTTCTGAAGGGGATAATCTTGAAGGAATTCCTCTGTGATACAGGAATAGGGTTAATGAACACCCTGCCCTGTCTCCTTCAAGCTGAATAACACCAACCTATATGGCACCCATGTCTTGCGGTATAGTCTAGAGGAGACGTCTAAAAATCTGTTCAATACAGCCGGTGTTCATTAACTCCAGGTGTTCGTTAAGGAGAGAAAACGTGTATATATACATATAATTTTTGGTGTCTTTCGGCAGTGAATTCAGGATGGTCTGAAACGGATTTTTGGTATAAAAATCTTTCGGAAATTCGAGTTTTAAAAATTTTGGACCGAGAACAATAGCTTCCTTTTCTTCGAAAATTCGCTAAAAGTCAATAAAAGCCAATATTTCTCCTTTCCTCTTCTTTATTACAAATCCTCTAGTCGCACAAATCACATGGCATGAATTATAGGTATGAATAATATGGCATTCAGTTTTGGTATTTAGAAGGTGTTCTTGACTAACGTTATTTTTATGAACCTTTCAAAGGAAAAAACGCCTAAAGGCGTTTATCCTTGGACTTCATTGTAGAAAAATTGACAGTTGCGAAAATGGCATAGTTGGAGACGTTAGTACCGAAACAACTTGAAGTATGATAAGACGCGCGTCCCGAAGACCGTTAAGTTCGCGCGAAGAGGCGAAAACTTGCGAACTCGGACTCCACTGGATGCGAATTCGCGTGAAGGGGCGAATAGGCGAATTCCCAAGTTTTCGCCTCATTGCGCGAATTCGCGTCCAGTGGACGGGAGGAGACATTGGAAAACTAAAACGTTCCATAGCAGCATATTTTTCATTATTGACGTTTCCTGGGGAGGTAAAAAGCGATTTTAAGCGATGGAAACTCGAAGCTGAGTGGTTGATTAGACAGCACGAGAAGGGGAAGGGGAGAAGAGGGGTGCAGCGGTGTGAGAGGAACGGGGGTAGAGAGAGAGAGAGAGAGAGAGAGCTAAACATTTTATTACAAAGGGGCTCTGTGTCGGAGGCACGCAAATGATATGGTAACCGAGTTTTGAGGCGGGTTTGACTGTAATGGCGTTATGTCGTCGTCGTTGTGAGCGACAGAGCAGGGGTTGGCGGGGACAGATGAGCGGGCGACGGGGGGGGGGGGGAGCGTGATGAGGTACATAATCGAATCACATCTACCACGATTACAGCGAGTTGTACCCGCTTTCCCCCTCTCACGCCGCTCACTTTACCCTCAATCCACCTCAGCACCATCCCCCCCCCCCGCCCCTCTAATCTCATTCTATACAATCTACTCAATAGTCAAGCTCTCTCTCCCACCCTCTCCCTCACCCTCGCCCTCATCACTCTCTCTCTCAGTGTCCTCGCAGTCCAATCGATAGCAAGCACCCTTGTCTTGCCTGCTTGTCAGGCTGGCTTGTGTTCTCCCGACCCCCCCCCCCCCCACCCCCCCTCCTCGCTTCTTCCCGCATTTAGACTAACTCACCTCAACAATCTGGTTCCCTCGCCAGGTAGTTTTAACTGTGGTATTACTCGCTAGGGAAATGATTCCAATGGCCTGTATGGAGTGGCACACGGTTATTTCGCTGGACGGTACCTGTCAATCGAAGGGGGCTCCTGGCCGATGACGCAGGCGGTCCCGTCACCACTGTGGGAGCCTCTCGAATACGCACCGGCTCAGTTCAAAACAAACGTTTTACGTTACTATCCTTTTAATTTCATCCACTATTCTTTCGATAGATTATTATGAAAGCTATTTTATGTTTGGATGACGTATTATAACTACCTTAAAAATCCGTTTTTAGCGACTTTTTGAAGAAAATGAAGCTATTGCAATGGCTCCACAAATTTTAGTAGCTGAGTTTTGGTTTATTATTCTGTGAATAATACACCTATGTATTCGCTCAGCAAAAAATTTGTATAACACCCCCTCAAAATTTTTTCTTTTCCGTTCAAGGTGCGTAGATTCCAAAAACGCTGCAAAGTCCTTGTCACATGGGTTTATTATTCTATTGGAGTTCTAGAGATTTTTGTTGGCTGTTAAATGTATTGTTTCTTTCATGTGGAATGATTGAAATAGCTATTTCTGATGATTTCCACAAATTTTGGCCCCCAAAACATGAAATAGGTACGCTTTTTTTTTCTTTTTTTTTTAAGATCATCTTTGATCATTGGTAGTGGCATTTAATGGTCTTGATTCACCTGTTTACACTGTTTCCAATGTTACTGTAGACATTGATGGTGATTTCAGACAGTTTTCCAGGTTTTTGACTCATAACAAACCAATTTTGGGAGCTGAACCTTTGGTGAAACCTCAATTTCCGCGTCATTGGTCAAAATCGACTTCATATTCGGTCTTCTCGTCCTCAAAAACATGGAAAAAGATACCTCAAAAGCTCATGTTACTAACATGTTGTTAAAACGCAAAAAGTACCTATTTTTATACACATTTTCACTCATAACACCCCTGGGTATATTCCGATCGGGCTGAAAAGTTTCGGGACACAACTAGGGCCCAAATGGAGCATGTGTGCGAAAGAACGACTTTTTTAGACCGAAAATGAAGCCTGTACACGTGATACGGCGTACGGCGGACGGCGGACGGACATTGCATTTTTGGAATCTACGCACCTTGAAACGGAAAAGAAAAAATTTTGAGGGGGTGTTATAAAAATTTTTTGCTGAGCGAATACATAGGTGTATTATTCACAGAATAATAAACCAAAGTGCAATGTCCGTCCGCCGTACGCCGTATCACGTGTACCGGCTTCATTTTTGGTCTAACAAAGTCGTTCTTTCGCACACATGCTCCATTTGGGCCCCAGTTGTGTCCCGAAACTTTGCAGCCCGACCGGAATATACCCAGAGGTGTTATGAGTGAAAATGTGGATAAAAATAGGTACTTTTTGCGTTTTAGTAACATGAGCTGTTGAGGTATCTTTTTCCATGTTTTTGGGGACGAGAAAATTGAGGTTCTACCAAAGGTTCAGCTGCCAAAATTGATTTTTTATGAGGCAAAAAAACCTGGAAAATTGTCTGAAATCACCGTCAATTTGTATAATAACACTAGAAAAAGTGTCGACACGTGGATCAAGACACTAAATAAATGGCGCTACCAATTATCAAAGATAATTTGAAAAAAAAAAACGCTGCAAAGTCCTTGTCACATGGGTTTATTATTCTATTGGAGTTCTAGAGATTCTTGTTGGCAGTTAAATTTATTGTTTCTTTCATGTGGAATGATTGAATTAGCTATTCTTGATGATTTCCACCAATTTTGGCCCCCAAAACATGAAATAGGTACACTTTTTTTTCCCCCAGATCATCTTTGATCATTGGTAGTGCGATTTAATGGTCTTGATTCAGCTGTTTACAATTTTTCTAATGTTAGTATACACATTGATGGTGATTTCAGACAGTTTTCCAGGTTTTTGACTAAAAAAAACCAATTTTGGGAGCTGAACCAATGGTAACACCTCAATTTCCGCGTCTTTGGTCAAAATCGACTTCATATTCGGTATTCTCGTCCCCAAAAACATGGAAAACGATACCTCAAAAGCTCATTTTACTAACATGTTGCTAAAACGCAAAAAGTACCTATTTTTACACACATTTTCACTCATAACACCCCTGGGTATATTCCGATCGGGCTGAAAAGTTTCGGGACACAACTAGGGCCCAAATGGAGCATGTGTGCGAAAGAACGACTTTTTTAGATCTAAAATGAAGCCTGTACACGTGATACGGCGGACGGACATTGCATTTTTGGAATCTACGCACCTTGAAACGGAAAAGAAAAAAGTTTGAGGGGGTATTATAAAAATTTTTTGCTGAGCGAATACATAGGTGTATTATTCACTGAATAATAAACCAAAAAAAATTAAAAGAAGCGTACCTACCTAATTTGTGTTTTGGGGGCCAAAATTGGTGGAAACCATCAGAAATAGCTATTTAATTTATTTCACATGACAGAAACAATAAATGAGCAGCCAAAATATCTGTAGGTATGTTCAATAGAATAGTAAACCCATGTGACAAGGACTTAGCAGCGTTTTTGAAAAGTTTTTGCACACAAATCCGTTTCAAGGCACTCTGGCATTATCCGGGAGCTTCATACAGGCCTACTGTCAAACCAGCTGACACGAGATATATTCCCTCTTCCATTCTCCCTATCGTTTAGGCGGTCGCACAATCTAGGGAATAAATTGTCCCACAAGGTTTTCCCAAGAAGTGCTGGTACTTGGGAACAAACCAGACTCAGTCCCTGCTGCCGCCCACGGTGCAAACTTTGTGCCATGGTGTGTTCAGACAAGGTCTTCTCCTCCGCTAACACACCGTTCCAGTACCAATGCGAGGGACCTCCAACGACCTGCCAATCCCGTAATGTGGTGTATTTGATGGAATGTAAGCACTGCCCAGGTTTCTACGTCGGAAAGACCGTCACTGCTCTTAACATTCGGATGAATGCCCATCGTTCTGCAACATACCGAAGACTGGAGGAGCCCGTCAGCTTGCATGCGGCGTCCCACGACATTGATGATTTGGGAGAGTGTTTCAAAGTTATGGTTTTGAGGTGTTTGCCGGAGGAGGCTAATGATGTGGAGGTGCGGCTCTCGGAGCGGGCCTGTCAGTGGATCCTTGGGGCGCACAGGCCTCCGGGTCTGAATGTTAATAGGTAGATCCCGACCAGGTTTTTGGTTTATTATTCTGTGAATAATACACCTATGTATTCGCTCAGCAAACAATTTTTATAACACCCCCTCAAAATGTTTTCTTTTCCGTTTCAAGGTGCGTAGATTCCAAAACATAGGTGTATTATTCACAGAATAATAAACCAAAATGCAATGTCCGTCCGTCGTCCGCCGTATCACGTGTACCGGCTTCATTTTTGGTCTAAAAAATTCGCTCTTTCGCAAACATGCTCCATTTGGGCCCTAGTTGTGTCCCGAAACTTTTCAGCCCGATCGGAATATACCCAGGGATGTTATGAGTGAAAATGTGTTTAAAAATAGGTACTTTTTGTGTTTTAGTAACATGAGCTTTTGAGGTATCGTTTTCCATGTTTTTGGGGACGGCAAGACCGAATATGAAGTCAATTTTGACCAAAGAGTGGAAAATAGAGGTTCTACCAAATGTTCAGCTCCCAAAATTGATTTTTTATGAGTCAAAAACCTGGGAAATCGTCTGAAATCACCATCAATTTGTACAATTACACTAGAAAAAGTGACAACACGTGGATCAAGACGATTAAATGGCACTACCAATGATCAAAGATAAATTGAAAAAAAAAGAGCGTACCTAATTCGTGTTTTAGGGGCCAAAAATGGTGGAAAACATCATAAATAGCTATTTCAATTATTTCACATGAAATAAATAATAAATGAACAGCCAAAATTTCTTTAGGTATGTCCAATAGAATAGTAAACCCATGTGACAAGGGCTTTGCAGTGTTTTTTTAATTTTAATTAAATTAAATTTATTGTTAGATTTTTGTTTTTCTCCCTCTCTCCTTATCCGCTTTCCAACCCCCATCCTCCTGGCTTGCAACACGCGTCCTCTGGTCGATGAAGTCGCGTGGTTTGTGCGAAACGCGAGTTCATCCCCGCCTTCTTTGGATGAGAGGCCGGGTTCAGGCTGCTGGAGGTTTAGTCTGTTGAAAACGCTCGTAAGCGAAACGTCCAGGTAAATCCCCGTTCCTTCTGTTCTTTATCTTTGTTTATATGTATATATATATATGTGTCATTCCACACGATAGAAAAACAACTTCTGCTGGCAGGTCAGAATCAGCACACTTACAAATTTCATAAGGTGTTTGTGAACTCGAACTATCAATAATTTGATTTCCAACAAGTTTTGAATCGGTCTACGTTTCAGAACTCAGAACAGCTTGAATTTCCTTGCGAATAGATCGTTTTTCCGATCCATTTTTGCGATCATCGTTAGAAGATGCTACCGATATGGTTTTTGTCATGGCAGATTTTGGCAAAAGCAGGTGTGGTACTGTGCCCAGTTTCAATTCAAATTTCGGAGGAAGTTTTAATAACTCAGCTCTCAAATCACGGTCATAATCACTCTGATCAAAATGAATAGAATATACCCGAGCTTTGTCTATTCTGAAAGAGTCTGCACGCTTACATGCCACAATCCACTTAGGTTTCGTCTCCTTATACTTCGGAAACCGGTGAAAATGGAGTCCAGGGTCTTTGTTCGAACAACTCGCAATGGCACAGCGAACCATTTTCAAACACTTAACTCATGAACGAAAGTAGAAACAAGTCTATATAAGCGCAATGCACAGGGCGAGTGAAAGGTGGTAGGTAGGGACCAGTGACGCGGCGCTCATTGGTGTTTCCCCAGGCCCCTTCCCATTGACAGGTACCGTCTAGTGGAATAACCTTGGAGTGGTAGATTTCGAGACTACTCGATTTTATAGGAATAGTCTTAATGAGAATTGCCTACTTAGAGTTATAAAGAGACTCGACGGAGTTTCACAGATTTTGACTGAATTTTCATTGGTGATTCCACACCGAAAGTTCCAATTAAGAAGCGGGACCTATAAGAGTGAATTTTCGAAGTAAATTAGGTACGTTGTAGTTACTTAAATAATCTCATTTTTCTAGCTATTTATAATAATTAGGTAGTTTATTTTGACAGATTTTTCTAATTTTTTTAAACATTATTTGAAATGTGCTTACATTTAAAAAAAAATCAATTTGCTGTTTTTAAAAGATCAGGTAATTACATATTTGTGGCTACTTAAATAGTTCATTTATGCCTCGATTAACGATCCATACAATTTCTGGTAAATTTACAATAATTGTTGTTGCTGTGTAGCCAGTAGCGGTGCGTGGGGTCTGAAAACGGTGGGGCACCAAACGAGAACACAAACAGTAGATGGAAAAGCTGCGTTCTGGCACCGTGGTCACATGTGATACTAAGCCCGCACGACATCAATCATACATAGCTATTGTTTCAGGGGCAAAAATTTGCTTTCGCGGCTTCAGGATTCGATCCGGCTAATATGTGGTCTCGGCTCTGTTGTATCTAGTACCAAATTCGAAATCGCATATGAATGTATACGGCACTAAATGATAATATGTATAATTTTTTAAATAGAGTACTCCCTTGTTGGGTAATACGGTTCTTTGAGCTCCGAGCTGCTCACAATATGGAATATGGTTTGATAATTATAGTTTGTGCCTTTCTTAGTCAAAAACCTCCATCACCAACTTCAAGGTGAAGGCACATGGATGAAGTCCTACTTACTTACTAAACATTCGTAGGTACTGCTTGGGGGTCTTTACGACCACGCAAGAGGCCCATTCATACAAGTCCATCTCTGAGGATAGTTATTCAATTTTGAGTATAAGTGGGGATGCCGTGTTTCCGGTAGGTGCGTCCCTTAGGAATAGTTATAGGTACCATTTTGGGCTAAATTCGGGACTAGTGGTGAATGCCGTGTTTCTGGTAAGTACAATTCCATAGATAGCCATACCTACCATTTTGAGCGTTTTGGTTTCTGTCGTGTTTCCGATTGGTTACACTTTTTCCAATGGCAGTCTCTTTTTAGTCCAATTTAAATAGTTGTTATTCGTCACTTATTTGACTGTTTTTGACTGGAGATCACTGCGGATTACCATAAACAAATCATTTTGGACAGTGTTTATATCGAAGGAGCACTGTGGGGATCTGTAGGACGTTAGATGAGTTACAATTGTTAACTATCCTGAGTTCCATTCGTACTGCTTGGGGGTCTTTACGACCCCGCTAGAGGCCCATTCATACATTACACACATTCTAAAATGAGTCAATCATCAGTAAATTTCGTCACCTTTGAATGCATCGTAACGGGTTAGTTCAACATGTTTTTTGTTAGTATGTTTGGAATTATTTCAATTGATTTTCATAACGGTGCTATGTTCGATATGGGAAACTACATAAATGTAATAAGTAAACAAAATGTGACATAAAAAAAAAAAAATAAACATAGCCAAATTTTTTATCTTCAATCATACCTGTTGCTGAAAAGAGAAGTTAATTCATTTTTATAATTTTTCTCTACAAATATTAATTATAATCAATCTATTAAATTTTTTTTTTGTCGGGGTGGTTTCTATTTTTCTTCGAGTTATTCCAAGTAACCAATGAGCAACTGTTGACACACCGTCCTCCAATATTTTCCTTTTCGTATCAAATGGGGACAATGCAATTTTGTTAACTTGCGTCGTCGAAACGTTGTGTTGTTTGGATTGGATAACAACCATTTGTTTTTTAATTATATTTTTGGAAAATAAGGAGGTTTTGGAGTATTCGGATCGTATTTCTTTTTATACCCTTGATTTTCTTTATCTCCCTTCCACCTTGTTAGAATCTCATACATCTTTGCTGTCAAAGCTATAAACTCGGAAATTATTTCCCCATTCATTTCATCTTTGAATTTGCCAAGTACTTTTTTGTTTTTGGCAGAGAAGCATGGATGATCTTTAGGATAGTCGGATGTATCCGTGTAGTCTATCATATTTAGTATTTCGAGGTATAGATCATCTGTTTTCAATACATATTTGAAACTATCCGTATCCATATAGCATAATTTCAATCTTTCGAGCCCGAATTTCGGCAACATTATGTCATAAAGTCATAATGATATTCGTACATAGTTGTTTTCGAAATATCAAGTATACTCATACCAATGTTTATTGGCTTGTTGAATACAATAGACTTCTTAGCCATGTGTGCGGCAGCTAGGTTTTCACTGTAGGATATGGTTCTATCTAAAAATTCGGGTTTCGCTATGTTTTTCCAGTATTTTAGGATCTGACACAAGTTTTATGGCTAGTCTGTTCCTAATGTTCATTTTTGTTTATTCCTTACCATAGGTGTGGGGGGGGGGGGGGGTTAAAAGCGTACATGAGTATGTATGTAACTAGTAACTACCTATATTATGATTACTTACGTTTAGGAGATTGTGATTCTAAGACCGAGGCCACGGGATCACACAACATCCCTATGTGAGTAAGTGCACTTTCTTACGGCGTATAACTGGTACATTTGTTTGATCATCCCTATTATTTTTCTTGCATCGATTTTCCTACACCTCTAAAGCAGATCAAGAAATTTGAGAATACCAACAACAATTATATAAGTCTGTGTGGACTGTATGCAGATTACAAAATATACCCCCTTAAAGTGACAAAAGAGGAACTACCCGATCACCGTGACCTCCTTCTCATAAACGACGATTTGGGTACACACCATTACGTTTATATCAAGCATTTTGAAAAATTGGTCGCAAGGCAGTTAACGAAAGACCATGGACGAATAGTTATCTGTAAAAGGTGTTATACAAAATTCGATGATCGATATGGCAAAACAAAAGAGGAAAAATTAGCTTAACATCATGAATACCGCAAGGATAACAAGGCAGTTCGAATAGAAATGCCTGCGAAAAAACCATATATTGAGTTCGAAATTCCTGAAAGACTTTTTGGAGTTCCATACGTCGTATATGCTGATTTTGAAGCGATATTGGAACCAACAGCAGAAAGTTCAACAGAAGCCTGTACCAAAACAATTCAAAAGCATATAACTATGAGTTATGGTCTCTTTGTAAATAAATCTGATGAAGTTGCAGATGTTAAGTTAGAAATACCATTACCGACTGTCTACAGGGGAAAGGGTGTGGTTTCTCACTTTGTTCATCAAATTAAAACAATAGCAGAGACAATTTCGACAGCTTACTCGGTTACTTATGTAACTTAAAATTCGCCGAAAGTGATGGGAAAGTACGTACGTGATCACTGTCACTTTACTCGTAAATACAGAGCACATAATAGCTGCAATCTGAGGTATCAGAACCCAAAGTTTCTACCAGTCCTAATACATAACCTCTCGGGATACGATTCGCATTTCATTGTCAAGGAGCTTGGATACGACGAACGAGAGATCGAGGTTATTCCTAACTCCGAAGAAAAATATATCTCATTCACAAAAAGAGTAGCCGGAGGATACAAAATACGATACATCGACCCCTTCAGGTTCATGCCTGCAAAAAACGTTCCTGAATTTAAAGAGATAACAAAGTTTCATTCTCTAGAGCTCTAGACGGTGCGACTTTGATGAAAAGAAAAGGGGTGCTCCCGTACGAATACGTCTCGTCCTGGGAAAAATTAGAAGAAACCTCTCTGACTCCTAAAGACTCCTTCTACAGTGAATTAAATAAACGTAGTATAACTGATGAGGATTATCAGCATGCTAAAACAGTAAAAACTCTTGGAGAGTATAGTGATCACTACCTCAAGACAGATGTTCTTCTTCTAGCAGATGCTTTTGAAAATTTCAGGGAAATAATCCATAAAAGTCATAAACTTAACCCAGCTCACTGCTTTACATTACCTGATTTGTCATGGGATGCCATGTTAAAATATACAGGAATCAGATTGGAACTTCTAACTGATTACGATCGGAGATGATTGAAAAATGGATAAGAGGTGGAATTTGTCAAGCCTCCCACAGATGCGTGAAAGCAAACAATAAATATACGAAGGATTATAACCCCAACGAGGGATCTAATTTTGTCACATATCAGGAAGGCAACAATCTGTATGGATTCAAAACAGAGGTGGAGACCCTATGGTGCATTTAAGTGGTTTAAAGACGATTTGATACATTGAAACTGAATGAGGATGATGAACATGGGTACATCATGGTCGATATCGAGTACCCACAACATCTACACGAATTACACAATGATCTTCCGTTCCTTGCAGAAAATATCATACCACCCGGCGATAGGAACATAAAACTTACACCTCATCTAGGCAAACGTGAACATCGTACATGTCGTACATTATATGGCTTTAAAGCAGGCCATAGTTCATGGGTTGAAAGTTACCAAAATCCACCGAGTATTGAAATGCAGTCAATCGCTATGGTTAAAACCGTATATAGACTTCAATACTGAATTAAGAAAAAACGCTAAAATCAATTTTCAGAAAGATTTATTCAAGTTAATGAATAACGCTAATTTTGGGAAAACAATAGAGAACATTAGGAACAGACTAGCCATAAAACTTGTGTCAGATCCTAAAATACTGGAAAAACACAGCGAAACCCGAATTTTTAGATAGAACCATATCCTACAGTGAAAACCTAGCTGCCGCACACATGGCTAAGAAGTCTATTGTATTCAACAAGCCAATAAACATTGGTATGAGTATACTTGATATTTCGAAAACAACTATGTACGAATATCATTATGACTTTATGACACAATGTTGCCGAAATTCGGGCTTGAAAGATTGAAATCATGCTATATGGATACGGATAGTTTCGAATATGTAATGAAAACAGATGATCTATACCTCGAAATACTAAATATGATAGACTACACGGATACATCCGACAATCCTAAAGATCATCCATGCTTCTCTGCCAAAAACAAAAAAGTACTTGGCAAACTCAAAGATGAAATGAATGGGGCAATAATTTCCGAGTTTATAGCTTTGACAGCAAAGATGTATGAGATTCTAACAGAAGGTGGAAGGGAAATAAAGAAAATCAAGGGTATAAAAAGAAATACGATCCGAATACTCCAAAACCTCCTTATTTTCCAAAAATATAATTAAAAAACAAATGGTTGTTATCCAATCCAAACAACACAACGTTTCGACGACGCAAGTTAACAAAATTGCATTGTCCCCATTTGATACGAAAAGGAAAATATTGGAGGACGGTGTGTCAACAGTTGCTCATTGGTTACTTGGAATAACTCGAAGAAAAATAGAAACCACCCCGACAAAAGAAAAATTTAATAGATTGATTATAATTAATATTTGTAGAGAAAAATTATATAAATGAATTAACTTCTCTTTTCAGCAATAGGTATGATTGAAGACAAAAAATTTGGCTAGGTATTTTTTTATTTTTATATCACTTTTTTTAAATTCAACTTGAATATTTTGTTATTAGATTTATGTAGTTTCCCATATCGAACATAGCACCGTTATGAAAATCAATTGAAATAATTCCAAACATACTAACAAAAAACATATTGAACTAACCCGTTACGATGCATTCAAAGGTGATGAAATTTACTGATGATTCACTCATTTTAGAATGTGTGTAATGTATGAATGGGCCTCTAGCGGGGTCGTAAAGACCCCCAAGCAGTACGAATGGAACTCAGGGTAGTTAACAATTGTAACTCATCTAACGTCCTACAGATCCCCACAGTGCTCCTTCGATATAAACACTGTCCAAAATGATTTGTTTATGGTAATCCGCAGTGATCTCCAGTCAAAAACAGTCAAATAAGTGACGAATAACAACTATTTAAATTGGACTAAAAAGAGACTGCCATTGGAAAAAGTGTAACCAATCGGAAACACGACAGAAACCAAAACGCTCAAAATGGTAGGTATGGCTATCTATGGAATTGTACTTACCAGAAACACGGCATTCACCACTAGTCCCGAATTTAGCCCAAAATGGTACCTATAACTATTCCTAAGGGACGCACCTACCGGAAACACGGCATCCCCACTTATACTCAAAATTGAATAACTATCCTCAGAGATGGACTTGTATGAATGGGCCTCTTGCGTGGTCGTAAAGACCCCCAAGCAGTACCTACGAATGTTTAGTAAGTAAGTAGGACTTCATCCATGTGCCTTCACCTTGACGTTGGTGATGGAGCTTTTTGACTAAGAAAGGCACAAACTATAATTATCAAACCATATTTCATATTGTGAGCAACTCGGAGCTCAAAGAACCGTATTACCCAACAAGGGAGTACTCTATTTAAAAAATTATACATATTATCATTTAGTGCCGTATACATTCATATGCGATTTCGAATTTGGTACTAGATACAACAGAGCCGAGACCACATATTAGCCGGATCGAATCCTGAAGCCGCGAAAGCAAATTTTTGCCCCTGAAACAATAGCTATGTATGATTGATGTCGTGCGGGCTTAGTATCACAGGTCTTGCAGGGTGACCCCTGTGCCAGAACGTAGCTTTTACATCTACTCAAAACCAACAGATTTGTGTACAAAATACCCCAAGGCAAAAACACCCTTCTCTTATTTACTGATAGAGTGATATTCAGCAATGCTTATCTCTTTTGATCAACACTTCATCGTCATGCGAAAACGTCGACAGTTTCTACTGCAACTTGGTCACCGAATTCATGGGTTACAACAATATAGTAAGCTAAAATACAACAAAACAATGACCCATCCGGTACCTACTTGAATGGAGAAGTTATTGACTAGAAGCTTGGTCAAGGCTGGGTGGGTGGGGGATCTGTGTGTTGACGCCGATCAATCCACAAACCACAAGATTACAAACAGCAAACACCACAAAACGCACGTAGGTACCGCAAATACAAATCTGTCATCGGGAACCAAACGCAGAACGGACAAAATTTGACGCAAAAAAAAAGAAACGCTGCAAAGTCCTTGTCACATGGGTTTATTATTCTATTGGACACACCTACAGAAATGTTGTTTGTTCATTTATTGTTTCTTTCATGTGAAATAATTGAAATAGCTATTTCTGATGGTTTCCAACAATTTTGGCCCCTAAAACACGAATTAGGTACGCTCTTTTTTTTCAATTTATCTTTGATCATTGGTAGTGCCATTTAATCGTCTTGATCCACGTGTTGTCACTTTTTCTAGTGTAATTGTACAAATTGATGGTGATTTCAGACTATTTCCCAGGTTTTTGACTCATAAAAAGTCAATTTTGGGAGCTGAACATTTGGTAGAACCTCTATTTTCCACTCTTTGGTCAAAATCGATTTCATATTCGGTCTTCTCGTCCCCAAAAACATGGAAAACGATACCTCAAAAGCTCATGTTACTGACATGTTGCTAAAACTCAAAAACGCTGCAAAGTCCTTGTCACATGGGGTTATTATTCTATTGGAGTTCTAGAGATTTTTGTTGGCTGTTAAATGTATTGTTTCTTTCATGTGGAATGATTGAAATAGCTATTTCTGATGATTTTCACCAATTTTGGCCCCCAAAACATGGACTAGGTACGCTTTTTTTTTTAAGATCATCTTTGATCATTGGTAGGCATTTAATGGTCTTGATTCACCTGTTTACACTTTTTCCAATGTTATTGTACACATTGATGGTGATTTCAGACAGTTTTCCAGGTTTTTGACTCATAAAAAACCAATTTTGGGAGCTGAACCTTTGGTAAAACCTCAATTTCCGCGTCTTCGGTCAAAATCGACTTCATATTCGGTCTTCTCGTCCTCAAAAACATGGAAAAAGATACCTCAAAAGCTCATGTTACTAACATATTGTTAAAACGCGAAAATTACCTATTTTTACACCCATTTTCACTCATAACAAACCTGGGTATATTCCGATCGGGCTGAAAAGTTTCGGGACACAACTAGGGCCCAAATGGAGCATGTGTGCGAAAGAACGACTTTTTTAGACCGAAAATGAAGCCTGTACACGTGATACGGCGTACGGCGGACGGCGGACGGCGGACGGACATTGCATTTTTGGAATCTACGCACCTTGAAACGGAAAAGAAAAAATTTTGAGGGGGTGTTATAAAAATTTTTTGCTGAGCGAATACATAGGTATATTATTCACAGAATAATAAACCAAAAGTACCTATTTTTATACACATTTTCACTCATAACACCCCTGGGTATGTTCCGATCGGGCTGCAAAGTTTCGGGACACAACTAGCGCCCAAATGGAGCATGTGTGCGAAAGAAAGACTTTTTTAGACCAAAAATGAAGCCTGTACACGTGATACGGCGGACGGCTTACGGCGGACGGACATTGCATTTTGGTTTATTATTCTGTGAATAATACACCTATGTATTCGCTCAGCAAAAAATTTTTATAACACCCCCTCAAAATTTTTTCTTTTCCGTTTCAAGGTGCGTAGATTCAAAAAATGCAATGTCCGTCCGCCGTACGCCGTCCGCCGTACGCCGTCCACCGTCCGCCGTATCACGTGTATAGGCTTCATTTTTGGTCTAAAAAATTCGTTCTTTCGTACACATGCTCCATTTGGGCCCTAGTTGTGTCCCGAAACTTTTCAGCCCGATCGGAATATACCCAGGGGTGTTATGAGTGAAAATGTGTGTAAAAATAAGTACTTTTTGCGTTTTAGCAACATGTTAGTAAAATGAGCTTTTGAGGTATCGTTTTTCATGTCTTTGGGGACGAGAAGACCGAATATGAAGTCGATTTTGACTAAGGAGTGGAAAATTGAGGTTGTACCAGATGTTTAGCTCCCAAAATTGATTTTTTATAAGTCAAAACCCTGGAAAATCGTCTGAAATCACCATCAATTTGTAGAATAACACTAGAAAAAGTATCAAGAGGTGGATCAAGACGATTAAATGGTACCTACTATCAATGATGAAAGATAATTTGAAAAAAAAAAAAACGCTGCAAAGTCCTTGTCACATGGGTTTATTATTCTACTGGACATACCTACAGAAATGTTGGCTGTTCATTTATTGTTTCATTCATCCGTAATAATCGAAAAAGCTATTTCTGATGGTTTCCATTAATTTTGGCCCCTAAAACACAAATTAGGTACCTACGCTCCTTTTCTTTTTTTTTATTATAATTTTTTTTTCCAACTATCTTTGATCATTGGTAGTGCCATTTAATCCTCTTGATCCACGTGTTGACACTTTTTCCAGTGCTGTTATCCAAACTGATGGTGATATCAGACGGTTTCCCAGGTTTTTGACTCATAAAAAATCAATTTTGGGAGCTGAACATTTGGTAGAACTCAATTTTCCACTCTTTGGTCAAAATCGACTTCATATTCGGTCTTCTCGTCCTCAAAAACATGGAAAAAGATATCTAAGAAGCTCATCTTACCAACATGTTGCTAAAACGCAAAAAGTACCTATTTTTACACACATTTTCACTCATAACACCCCTGGGAATATTCCGATCGGGCTGAAAAGTTTCAGGACACAACTAGGGCCCAAATGGAGCATGTGTGCGAAAAAACGAATTTTTTAGACCGAAAATGAAGCCTGTACACGTGATACGGCGGACGGCGGACGGCGTACGGCGGACGGACATTGCATTTTTGGAATCTACGCACCTTGAAACGAAAAAGAAAAAAGTTTGAGGGGGTGTAATAAAAATTTTTTGCTGAGCGAATACATAGGTGTATTATTCACAGAATAATAAACCAAAAAAGGAGCGTACCTAATTCGTGTTTTGGGGGCCAAAATTGGTGGAAACAACCAGAAATAGCTATTTAAATTATTTTATATGAAAGAAACAATAAATCCAACGTTTCTGTAGGTATGTCCAATAGAATAATAACCCCATGTTACAAGGACTTTGCAGCGTTTTTGGAATCTACGCACCTTGAAACGGAAAAGAAAAAATTTTGAGGGGGTGTTATAAACATTTTTTGCTGAGCGAATACATAGGTGTATTATTCACAGAATAATAAACCAAAAACTGACAGCAGACTCAACAAAGAAAGCGAATGTGATTCAGAGAACCGGAATCGGAATCGAAGGGATCGAATCGATTGTGAAATGAACGATTTTGAGGTGGAAATCAAATTCTGGGAACAGGGTCCGAAGTGGGCGTGGCGAACAACATTTTACTCGACTGAGCATGCGTGGACAGGCCACTTTTCTCGATTGCCATGGTAACACTACGTCCCAGGACCTACCTGCCAGTTTCAGGAGTCTAGGTTTCGATTTTGATTGCAGGGCTTCGATTACTGTCGCTTTATTTCGATAACATGCTTGGTCTGTGGAGCTAACAAGAAGGAACCACCATGGATCCTCTACTAGAATATTGAATAGCCATAGCCAAAGAAATATGGTGAGTCGCTTGTAGAACTTCGTGAAAAATGCTAGGTGCAGTGTACGGAGGGAAATTCAAATGCCAGTTGAACAATGGTTGGTCTCTTTAGTGTTTTTGGGTGCCGGGGCAGTGGCCCAAGTGCCCTTATGGACGCAACGCCCCTGTGTGTAGCTATTTTACACTGTTTTCCCAACTTTTTTGAGCAACAACATTTTTTGGCTTTTGAAATTTTCGTTCTACATATAGCCGTCGTGTAACCGTTTTGGTGGCTTTGAAGTATTATTGGTGAAGTTTACCTTTATTTGACGATGTTTGATCCAAAAACTTGTATTTGCCCCGGAGTTTATGACAACTGAAATAGACTTTTTTCTGCCTCGTGTCACCACTCCATATCATATCTCCTTATCAATAGCAGGGTGTCGTTAGCCTCGTGTCGGATTTCCGGGAAATTGGGGTGGAAATCTCATTACAGAGGTAGTGCAATGTGTTATAAATAAAACCATAAAGTATAACTACTTTCTACAGTAGTACCCCTAGCGCTTATAACAGATATATGTAGACTTATATAGGCTGGGCATCCAGCAGTGAATTCGAACCCTTCCAGTCACTACTATTCATGTATCAACAACAACAGGCCTACTTACTTCAGTGGATTTACCCACCAGTACAGCAATTGTTTCAAGCAATGCTGCAACACACATACAACCCTACAGAGGTATGGTGTATGTTAAAGGCCTCTCAGAGCAAATTAAAAAATCCTTTTCAAATAAGGTTAATAATTGCAAGCTTGCTTTCAAGAAACGAAATATCTCCAAAAACTAGTGTACATCCATCTTAAATCACAAATTCCCACTGAAGTAAGGAGCAACATAATATAGACAATAACTTATAAGGGTTGTCCATTAACATATGTAGGGGAAACAACCCAGTATTAAAAAAAATAGGATGTCTAGACGTAGATCTGATGTGAACCACTTTAACACCACCTGAATGCTGGCTTACCATTCAGTGAACCAAGGTCACATGTTTGATTTTGAAAACACCAAAATCTTGGATACAGAGTCCCACACATCCAAAAGGAAAGTCAAGGAAATGATTCACTTAGGTACCTAGAGATCCTAATGCTTGTAATGAGAGAACAGACGTTGAAAAACTCAGTAGAGTATATTCAAATAAAAAACCACAGTCATGCAGCATGGCTATAAGAGCGAATTTTCGAAGTTTTCGGCATCTTCCTCCTCCGCCTAAAATTTTCTGAAAATTAATTTTCGGCCAATGTTTTCCCAACTTGATACAAAATTAAAACAGGAGTAGTTTTACGCAAAGTAAAATTTGGGGTGGAAGGAGGGGGAGGGGGAAATCAAAAATGTTTTGAATACCAGAAGAGTAGGTATTGGGTACGTAACAAATTTATTGTTCCATTTTTTGCCGAGTAACACCTCGGTTTGTAGATTTTCCAACGCTGAACACGATGGTGAAGTCAGAATTGCGATATCCCATTCCGTTATCAGATTAGAGCAGACGAACCAGGAAGAACATCTCAAGAAATAACCACGTTCCTTCATCTTCAAAGTGCTCCAGTTTGAGAATGGAATGAGATATCGCAATTCTGATTTCACCATCGTGTTCAGCGTACAAAAACCTTTAAAATGAGGTGTCACTTGTCAGACTTTTTCATTTTGGGAATTTATGGGTAATTTTCCCCCCCTAAAACTCCCCAAAACTCCCCCTTAGGGTGACCCGATTCTGCCCATCTTCGAACTTAGCCTGTCGATTGCCAAGACAGATTTTTCGTGCAAATTTGAACTTTTTATCTCAATTCTTTCGAGAGTTATCGTCTGGAATGACACATACATATATAAATATATAAATATATATATAAATATATATATAAATATATATATATATATATATATATATATATATATATATATATATATATATATATATATACATATAATTTTTGGTGTCTTTCGGCAGGGAATTCAGGATAGTCTGAAACGGATTTTGGTATAAAAATCTTTCGGAAATTCGAGTTTTAAAAATTTTGGACCGAGAACAATAGCTTCCTTTTCTTCGAAAATTCGCTAAAAAGGAGTCATAGTTTCTAACAATTCTTTCTGTACCCCAGTTTAAACTATTCAATGTCAAATCAAATCAAATCAAAATATTTTATTTGTAGAAATCATTCACATGATCGTTACAACTGAAAACTATTCGAAGTTCTCAAATTGTTTCATTTGGCAGTCAATTTAATCGTTGCAATGTCAATAGAGAGAAGCATGGATATGATTAAGTGGAAGTTCTCAGCTTAGTTGTCCTCTCTAGGTTTGTTCCAGCGGAGCATAACTGGTTTATTTTCGAGAACAGAGAAGTGTGGGGATTAATTTATTATGAGTTATTAACCCAACTTAACTCAGTCGCTGGAACGCACCAGCGAGTTACTCTGACAGAGTGCGCTCAAATCGCGTTGGCTGCTAGCAGTTGAACCTTCCTCCTGGATAACCTGACATACACTACTGAGAACCGCTCGTCACGTCCGAATCCTGATGCTTTTGGTTTATTATTCTGTGAATAATACACCTAGTATGTATTCACTCAGCAAAAAAGTTTTCTTTTACGTTTCAAGGTGAGCAGGTTCCAAGAACGCTGCAAAGTCCTTGTTGGGGAATTCTGGAACAGCAGCTTCCGTGCAATGTCGAGGTTATGCAAACCCCACAACACACCAACCTTAGCACAGGGGCAGGGGGCAGAACGTGACGAAAAAATGTTGCTGCCCCGCTCGGTCAGGGATCGAAGGTTCGAGTCCAAAAGCCAAAGCAAGCGTTTTTCGTTACGCCCCAGTAGCTTCGTTCTCAGTGTGCGTTCTGCCAGTTCCGAACGGTTCTGGGCAAGCGCAGTCGAGTTTTGTCGTTCGCAGTGCCAGAACGCCCAGTTCCGGAACGCCGAGAACGCCGAGTTCTGCGTTCGCAGTGTTTTGCGAATCCAGTTCCGAACGGTTCTGACAGTCCCCGATTTTTTTCGGAACTGTCAGAACTGGAACTCAAGAACGTAGGTAACGCATGCGTTCCACTTCCAGTTCTGAAATCGTTCGCAGTGCAGAACGCGGTTCCTCAAGTTCCGGAACGCCCCGGGATTTTCCGTCCCAGTTCTTATGAATTCGAGAACTGTCAGAACGCCCACTAAGAACGAAGCTAGTGACGGGAAAATTTAGCTGCCCGAGTCGTGGACTCGAACCTTCCAGCCCACCAGCCGATGATTTCGTTTGAGTTTCACTTTCGTTTCAGTGTTAACTCAGATTAGTTTCGGTAATCGTGTTCGTAAAGTGCTAATTAGTAATTTGAACCGCAAGTAGTGAAGTGTGAAATTCAGCTAAAACTGTTAGCAGTTACGCTGAATGGACGCTGGAAATAGAGGACAAGTCCTAAAAGAAAAAGCGAGGAAAAGACAGACACGTGCTCTGAGTAACAGGCAGGTTACAGATCTTTTTGGCGTGAAGGACGTGCGAGTAATTAATTTTTCTGGAAGGCTATCGTGAGTTATTTTTCATAACACTCCGTCGATTGGGTTATGAAAGCCGATAACTCAATTATAAACTCGACGCCCCTGGAACACAATTCCGGGGTACAGTCTGACCAAAATCTTGTCTTAGGGTTATTTAACTCAAATCGCAGGAACGCTCCCAACCTGTGCATTCGGTTCTGCGCATAACTGGTTGAATAACTTTCGTTCCGTGGAACAAAGATTGTAGATGTCCTCTGTAGATGATAAGGACATGAGAGCTGAGAGAGAAGAAGAAGTAGAATTAGCATGGATGTGATATGGCCTGATTTTAATGTTGTGATAGGTATGTTAACAGCTTAACCAGCTAAAACTTAAAAGTACACATCGCATCTGTAGGTAAAATGCTACGTAATGATGATCTTATCCTCCTGCTAATTTCTTCAAGGTATGTTGCCCTTCTTTGTCATTGCAACACTGTTTATCCTACGTTTACTAATTATGCCTCTGTATTAGCTAATTTTATTGCCTTTTTTTTCTTCTCAAGTCCCATTGTTGAATCCATTGCTAGCTCCTACTTATTGTGTATGCATCTTTTTTGTTCCTTTTTTGTTGGCAGCCCTGAGGATGGGGTATAAATACCTAGAAACGTTGGCCCGAAAAAGTCTTTTATTCATCCTGACCGACTCTCAAGAATAATCCAAACTTGATATAGGCTTATATATAAATACATAAGACAGGTAGGTACCTATACGGTGTACTTACCATCATTCCCACGAAAAACGTCTGCCAATTCGAGTAGCCAGCATAGCTTCCTCACTTGAATCACATGAACGTATAAAGTGGTTGGGTAGGTTCATTTTGATATGGGACCATCTGCAATCCAACCCGTTTGTACCCTCAACATTTCAGCTCTCTACGACTATTTTTCGCGTAGTTGGAGGGGTTACAAAGAAATGGTCAGCATTTCATGTTCGCGCATGCGCAGACTAAAGTTGCAATACGATTCCAATGAAATTAATTTGGAACCATCAAAGTATTATACCTGATCGACCCTGTAAGTTTGAACTTGTTTCAACGATATTTAGGGCTGTTATGGGCGTGTTGTTATGAATGTTTTTACGCAATAATTTAACATTTTATATTTGGATAATAATGACCAACATTACAACGATGGTATTGTAATAAGAATAGTACTTCACCACTAGCCACTTTATCACCCTTTGAGGATTGTGCTGTTGAATCCATCCAGCAGCACTGGCAACCGTGGTCCCAGATCCGACCCCGGACAATAGGGAGGGCGGCAGGCAGGTCTTCAGTTGACTTGCCGCCCAGTTGATGGAGGGAGGAAGTTTGGGCCCCTTCTGGCTATGCCGTCAGGCGGCTTCTCTCCTCCCCATTGAAGGTTTGAGTTCAGCTCCGGCCCCATGGCGCCCCCATGGTCGGCCGGCCACACGCTGAGCAGCCGTTCTCCTGAATGCATATAAATGCTCCTCCTATTAGGACTCGTGTGGTCATCCAGTCAAGTATGAATTCTGGGTAGCCCACCCTTTTGAGATCTGCTGCTGACCCACTATGCCACACACCGCGCCAGGTGATGGTTGCCCCAATCACCTTTATCTGGCCAGGCTGGATGTCTGCCAGTCCTGCTGCTGCTTGTAGCAGCTCATCCACCTGGTACTTTACGGATCTTGGTAGTATTGACGCCAGCGAGGGATCCGGGTCCAGAGACCACAGAGACATCATTGATGAAGGCCCCTCTCGGTGTCACCACCAGGAGATCTGGCTGATAGCTCCACTCCACTAGGTTGAAGTGGGGCTCAAGCCACACCTGCCATCCTTTGCGTTGTGCATAACCGTGCAACAGGTCCAGGGCAGCATTATGACGGGCGCACCTAGGTCGCACCATGGAAGTGCAGACCTGGAGGACATGAGCAGCCGTTTTATTTATGTTGTGACAACCCATTCGACAGTGATGGGTAGTTCCGTTACGCTGACCCCTTGAATGCCTCATCCTGGTGGGCAGAGAACCAGAGTGAACCTTCACCAAACCTAGGGTTTTCCAGCCCTGCATTCTTGCTGACGGGTTCCTGACCCATGCAGTGCTGGCTCTGGTGTCCCGTGATCTCACCAATTCTGCTCCATCAGTGGTGCTATGAAGCTGCTGTGCTCTTGCAATCCGACGGTCGAGTTGTGCTGACCATTGCTGTTGCTCAATTGTGTCCTCAAAGAGCTGCGTGCGGACATTGCCTAGCCTGTTGGACCTTATTGCAGGTATCTGGGTGAGCAGCTCCATCATGCCCATGCCCCAATCACCTCCCGGTCCGTGGATATAAGCATTAGCAGAGTCGAATGGTAGTCGCAGCCATTTTCTGATGTGGCCTCTGATTGCCACATCCATTTGCTTCAGGGTAGCAAGCGTTGTATTCCCCAGTACCAGTTGATGCGTCATTGATGGAATTCCGTGATCTCGCAAGATCACCAGCTTTTGTAGAGGCTTCAAACAAATTACCTAATCAATTTGGGCGAAGTTGGACAAGAAATTTCAGAGTTTAATGTTTCAAAATGACATCTCGCACCTGTCGTAAAAAAAGGTAGACGGTACAGCACGAAAAACGTGATATTCGGCAAATTGCACTCAACGATTTTCTTCTGCCCTCATTCGTCAATGGGTCGGTAGTGGGGAGGGGGTAATTGTGTTGGTTCTTTCCAAAAGTTTAAACGAATTTTCAGTGGTTATACTCCACTGCAATGGGTCCAAAATGTTAAGCAGGTACATCTGTTCTTGATGATGTCTTCGTCACTTTTCCGTTTCAGAGCATTCTGATTGATTCTGATCTTCGCACCTCGCTCCTGTGTTGGATATGTGCATAGAAATCTGCTCCTCCCCTCAATTTTGAAATTTCTTTCAACGCTGTTTGGCGGGCAGCTTTTTGCCCGAAAGGTATGATACCAAATTAAAATGGAAAGAGCACGTCAAGGAGAAAAGCGAGGAACTGAAGTTTAGAAAATTGTACAGGTTAATCGGTAGGGATTCTGAGTTTTCAGCACTCAACCATTTGCTAATTTACAAGCTAGTTCTGAAAGTTATGTGGACATACGGTATTTCAGCTTGTGGGCTGTACGAAAACGTCCAATTTCAAGATAATAAAAACTTTTCAGAATAAGTATTAAGGAGAGTTATCAGTTCCTCCTGGTATGTATGTAATAACGACCTCCATCCTGGTCTTAAAATGGAAACTGTCATGGAAGTAATTAAACAACATGCAATTAAACACGAACACCGACTTCATGGACGCATAAGTAAACCTCAACGCTATCAGTTTCTTAGACAACAACATAGTCTGGCAGCTCGATAGAATATAGGGTTTCCCCTGGGATTCTGAATTAACTTTATGGGCCTAATGCTGAGTTGTTACGTTCTTGATCTATGTATGTAATATAGGTACTGTACCTATATAAATATGAATGCACCTATGTTCTAGCATAACTGCCGAACACCTGGAGTAATTTTAACCAAATTATATATATATATATATATATATATATATATATATATATATATATATATATATATATATATATATATATATATATAATGTTTGTAGGTACTCGGAGACTCTCCGTTTCTTCTTTGCAGAGTTCTCGATTTTCAAAAAATGTGGTATTCTTATTTAATCACCCCTAAAAGGGTTTAAGCACTCCTACGTTCTTTAGCACCTACGGGGTTAGCACCTCTACGGTAAAGGTAAAAGTAAACCGGCCCGTCACCGTCACGAGACTCCAGCGGCCGAGACCGCTCGGTGACGGTCTGTTATTCCTATTCACATCGGACCTAGTTTCATCAGTCATGAATCCGTCGAAGAACAGTGCAAAGCATCAGTCGTTTAGGAAGTGAAACTGAGCAAATAATAATGTAATATCTAAAAATAAAAAAATATACACCTATTTGTTACCATCTTCTTCTTCTTCCCACCACTTCTTACCTTAGTTGTTTGACATTCCTCTCCAGTTTTACTCCAGATGCTGTTCTTGAAATCATGTCCATGTATTTTGAATTGGACATCGTAGGGTGGTGGATATTTCCGCACTACCTCAATCAGTTTTTAGTCACCCATGTTGAAGATTAACAACAATCTTGAGACTGAGAACAAACCTCAAAACCTCAAGGAAAAAATGACGGCCGTCAAAATTGGCAGGATATCTTCCCAAGAAACTTCGAGATGTCGGCTCGGTGACGGCGAGAGAACTGGGCGCCTGAACGTTGACGCGCTGGGTTAGTGGGAACACTTCCCTTCAAACAGGTACTAAGAATATAGAGAAATCTCCAAATAACGATTTCTAAATACCGGACAGTTTTTCGGTCCCGGCAGAGCTACATTTGATTCAGAGCACTGGATCCCTCTGTTTACCGGACGTTCCTACACCGAGAGAAAAATGTGGCGCACCATGCCCGCTAGGAACACTCAGAATTGATTTCCCGATAGGGAACCTAGCGGGTGTGCCTAATCCCAAGCGGGTAGGGTGAAAATCGTATCGGGTGATGTTAAAAATCTATCGGGAAGACGTAACTCCAATCGGGTACGACATAAATTTCTATCGGGCTGCCATAAAAATCTATCGGGCTGTTAGATTAGCCCCTCCTATCGGGTATGGTTCGGATATTTTTGTATCGGGCATTCGTAAAAACAAGCGGGTTTTGGTAATTCCTAACGGGTATTCGTCAAAATCGTATCGGGTGGCGACTTAACCCTAACGGGCTTTTATAAATGGGAACTACACCCGTTAAGAAATCAATCGGGTCTGTTGGTTGTCTATCGGGTTTCATAACAAATTCCTATCGGGTCCATGAAACCCAAGCGAGCATGCAAATATTCCAAAAAAATACCCGTTAGCGCACTATCGGGTCATCTGAACATTTACGTCTCCCGTTTGATGATCTATCGGGTTTTTTTCAAAATTCCTAGCGGGTGTATGAAAAACGATCTAGCTAGCAAATGTTGAAAAAAATACCCGTTAGCACACTATCGGGTCATCTGAGCATTTACGTCTCCCGTTTGATAACCTATCGGGTTTATGCAAAATTCCTATCGGGTGTATGAAAAACGATCTAGCTAGCAAATGTTGAAAAAAAATACCCGTTAGCACACTATCCGGTCATCTGAGCATTTACGTCTCCCGTTTGATAACCTATCGGGTTTTACGCAAACCTCCTATCGGGTGTACGAAAAACAATCGAGCATGGAAATGTTCAAAAAAATACCTGTTAGCTGACTGTCGGGTCATCTGAGCATTAAGATCTCCCGATTGATAATCTATCGGGTTTATACAAAATTCCTATCGGGTAGAAATAAAATTAATCGAGCTGGGAAATATGCATAAAATACCCGTTAGCGCCTATCGGGTGAAATGATTGTCAAGAGCTCCCGCTTAATAATCTATCGGGTTACATCACACATCGCTATCGGGCCTATGAAAGCCAATCGAGCAGGGAAATAGTGAACAAAAATACCCGTTAGTCTTCCTATCGGGTGATGTTTGTTGCTAACAACACCCGATTGAAGATCTACCATTTCCATTGAGTGATCCCTATCGGGTAGAGAAAAATCGATCGAGCTGAGAAATATTCATAAAATACCCGTTAGCCACCAATCGGGTGATATAATTGTTAACAGCTCCCGCTTAATAATCAACCGGGTTGCATCGACCAACATCTATCGGGTTGAACAATGCAATCGAGCAGGGAAATGCCGAACAAAATACCCGTTAGTAGCTCTATCGGGTGGATGTAATTGATAACAACACCCGAGTGAACATCTATCGGGTTGCACAGACGAGTCTCTATCGGGTTTTGGAAAATCAATGGAGCAGGAAAATATTGAAAAAATACCCGTTGGCTGCCTATCGGGTGATATAATTGTTAACAGCTCCCGCTTAGTAATCAATCGGGTTGTCCAATGATTCCCTATCGAGTAGGCAACATTTCTATCGGGTGTCAATTAGGTCCCGCCACAATTTGAACTTGGTCGAAGGGGCATTGGCTCCGGAGATGGATTCACAAATTTTTTCCCAGGTTCCGAGTGAGCGTTGAAGGGTTTTACAATTTGAACTTGGTCAAAGGGGCATTGGCTCTGGAGACGGATTCACAAATATTTTCCCAGGTTCCGAGTGACCGTTGAAAGGTTTTATGTGAGGATTTAGATGCGTACAATTCTCACACAAAAGCCTGCAACGGTGAATGAAGAGTTGGGAAAATATTTGTGGTTTAATGATAGCTCAGGTAGCCCGAATCCCTGTGAGGAGGTATAGGAAGCGAAGCCTGCAGTCACCATTTCTAAAGGATAACTGTTTTTGGGGAGTGGTGAGAATTTGAGAATAACAACTCTTTCCCTTCACCTCCCGTAAATATGGACGTTTGGAGGACATGTACTTGTTACCATGGGAGGGTTCACGCGAAGAAATATGGTAAAGTTGAGGGAATTGTGAAGGACATGATACTGGACCTGAAAATTAAAAACGCTGCAAAGTCCTTGTCACGCATGGGTTTATTATTATTCTATATGCAGAAATGGTGGCTGTTCATTTATTGTTGCTTTCATGTAAAATAATTATTGAAATAGTTATTTCCGGTGGTTCCCACAAATTTTGGCCCCCAAAACTTGAATTAGGTATACCTACGCTTTTTTTTCTTTTTTATTTCAAATTATCTTTGATCATTGCCCAACCCACCCGCCCATTTACCCGCAGGGTGGCTGTCCACAAGCATAATCCAATTGACATGTTGTCGTCCTTCACCAGTTTTCGAGTTTTATATATATTATCAACAGATTTATGCTGAGCACCCCCACCTGAGAGAATTATGACTCCGTATTTTTTTTTTGTACTGATGAGTCCTCAGTATAGTCGAGAGTCAGTTAGACTTGGTTTTCATTGAATTTTTACCTCCCCTCCCAACGAGTATTTCTCTCTGGTGCGGGGGGGTGCTCGACCTCGTTGAAATACCCGTTAGTAGCTCTATCGGGTGGATGTAATAGGTAACAACACCCGATTGAACATCTATCCGGTTGCACATACGAGTCCCTATCGGGTTTTGGAAAACCAATCGAGCAGGAAAATATTCAAAAAATACCCGTTGGCTGCCTATCGGGTGATATAATTGTTAACAGCTCCCGCTTAGTAATCAATCGGGTTGTCCAATGATTCCCTATCGAGTAGGCAACAAGTCTATCGGGTATTAATTAGTTCCAGCCACAATTTGAACTTGGTCGAAGGGGCATTGGCTCTGAAGACGGATTCACAAATATTTTCCGAGGTTCCGAGTGAGCGTTGAAGGGTTTTACATTTTGAACTTGGTCAAAGGGGCATTGGCTCTGGAGACGGTTTCACAAATATTTTCCCAGGTTCCGAGTGACCATTGAAAGGTTTTATGTGAGGATTTAGATGCGTCCAATTCTCACACAAAAGCCTGCAACGGTGAATGAAGAGTTGGGAAAATATTTGTGGTTTAATGATAGCTCAGGTAGCCCGAATCCCTGTGAGGAGGTATAGGAAGCGAAGCCTGCAGTCACCATTTCTAAAGGATAACTGTTTTTGGGGAGTGGTGAGAATACGAGAATAACAACTGTTTCCCTTCACCTCCCGTAAATAAGGACGTTTGGAGGACATGTACTTGTTACCATGGGAGGGTTCACGCGAAGAAATATGGTAAAGTTGAGGGAATTGTGAAGGACAGATACTGGACGTGAAAATTAAAAACGGAAACAACAAAATGAATATGTAATGGATGTTGCCTCTCATTAGGCGAATTTTAGGATATATTTTCCGAAAAATTTTCCAGGATTAAATGATGTCTATCGGGTTGTAATGAGAAATCGCTATCGGGCCCATGAAAGCCAATCGAGCAGGGAGATATTCAAAAGATATCCGTTAGCATCGTAACGGTTCATCTCATAGCTCCCGATACATAATCAACCGGGTTGCATCGACCAACGTCTATCGGGTTGAACAATGCAATCGAGCAGGGAAATGCCGAACAAAATACCCGTTAGTAGCTCTATCGGGTGGATGTAATTGATAACAACACCCGATTGAACATCTATCGGGTTGGACAGACGAGTCCCTATCGGGTTTTGGAAAACCAATCGAGCAGGAAAAAATTCGAAAAAATCCCCGTTGGCTGCCTATCGGGTGATATAATTGTTAACAGCTCCCGCTTAGTAAACAATCGGGTTGTCCAATGATTCCCTATCGAGTAGGCAACATTTCTATCGGGTATTAATTAGTTCCCGCCACAATTTGAACTTGGTCGAAGGGGCATTGGCTCTGAAGACGGATTCACAAATATTTTCCCAGTTTCCGAGTGACCGTTGAAGGGTTTCATGTGAGGATTTTTAATGATATGTTTAATAGGTAATATGTCGTAACGTATAAGTGATCAGGAATTTGAGTAACAGCAAGGAATTTGAAAATTAGGTGTATATAAGTATACCACATAAAAACGTATTGTACACGCATGTATAAAACACGTTTGTAGGACATCCGATTGTTACCATGCAAAGGATATGGAGAAATACTGAACTTGGCAGAATCGTCATGGTTCGGATTCAGCAGAAATAACTGAAAATTGGGAACAACAATTAAACAGTATTTTGGAAAACGGTTGTTGAGCGCATGATGACCTATAATAATAATAATATATTCGTGGGCGAGAAGTAATTTGGCATGAGCCAAATTGAGTAGTTTGGCGGGTCATTTTCACCCGAGCTATACTCATTGTGTGACCATCTCTGTGAATGAAGTGTAATATAATATTATATTGTATTGCATACAGTTTTGATAAAAACGACAGCATTTACAAAGTGATGTGCGTCGCTTTTGCAACTTTTCATGTGTCATTCAATGCCGGAAGGAATCTGAGGGCAGTAAGTACCTATACGTCATTTATTTCTAAGTCCATTACATGTTGTAAGTTGTTATGTTGAGCATGTACATGCTTAAATTATCAATTAAATTGAATTATCAATGGAAAGAGTCGTTAATGACTCGGGGTATTTGCGATGGGGATTTTTTAATGTTTTTTCCCAGTAGGCACAGGTACCTATATACTAATGGTAGGCACGTAGGAGTTTCTGGCAGAAATGTTAGAAAAACCGTACACTTGTTAGCAAGTGAGTGAAAACCCGATACGAATTGAAAAAAAAAAAAACCACAGTCATGCAGCGTGGCTATAAGAGCGAATTTTCGAAGAAATAAGTGATTTTATGTAAAATGTGATGTTTGGGATATCCCATTCAAATATGGGCAATCTTAAACTTATTGGGTAATTATAGGTATTCCAGTATGACGCTATTCGGTTAATTCGGTATGCATGAAATATGGGCATACGTTACAAATTTTTTGTTCCATTTTTTGCCGAGTAACACCTCGTTTTATAGATTTTCCAACCCTGAACACGATGGTAAAGTCAGAATTGCGATATCCCATTCCGTTATCAGATTAGAGCAAACGAACCAGGAAGAACATCTCAAGAAATAACCACGTTCCTTCATCTTCAAAGTGCTCCAGTTTGAGAAAGGAATGAGATATCGCAATTATGATTTCACCATCGTGTTCAGCTTACAAAAACCTTTAAAATGAGGTGTCACTTGTCAGACTGCTTCATTTTGGGAATTTATGGGTAATTTTTCTCCCCTAAAACTCCCCAAAATTCCCCCTTAGAGTGACCCGATTCTGCCCATCTACGAACTTAGCCTGTCGATTGCCAAGACAGATTTTTCGTGCAAATTTGAACTTTTTATCTCAATTCTTTCGAGAGTTATCGTCTGGAATGACACATACATATATATATTAACCCAGTGAGTCTTTAACCAAGAACATGTCTTTCGGCAGTGAATTCAGGATGGTCTGAAACGGATTTTGGTATAAAAATCTTTCGGAAATTCGAGTTTTAAACATTTTGGACCGAGAACAATAGCTTCCTTTTCTTCGAAAATTCCCTAAAACCCGTTACGAGTTTCAAACTACCCGTTAGGAAGTTGTGAAAAACCCGATAGGCGTAACAGAAACTCGATGGGAATCGGAAAACCGTTTGAAATCGGGAAACCCGACACGATTGAAAGAAAAACCCGATTGGGAGGTAAAAAGACGTTACGACATTCGTAAACCCGATAGGAGTTGAAAAAGACGTTACGGCATTCGGGAACCCGATGGGAGACAGAAAACACCCGATAGGAATATGAATTTGGATACCCGATGGAAATCGCAACACCCGATAGGGGATTTGAAAAAGTCGCTAGAAACATTCAGACACCCGATAGAAGGTAGAAAACACCCGATAGGAGCCAACGCCTGCCCGCTTGGAGCAGGGAAACCCGTTACCAGGTGGGTCATGGTGGGGAGACCTCTATATAACCCCAACGTCCCCTTATGGCGACAACCACTTCTCCCCGATCAGTCGCGTCCTCACGTTCACGTGTTCTACATACTTCCCTGTGCTTATTCTTTATTCAGTCTGTGTGTTGCGGTCGTGTTTCAAATCAGTTGTGTTTCAAATCAGCTGTGTTTCAAATTAGTTGTGTTTCTAGTTTGTTGTGCTTCAATTATTAACGTTCACCCGTCACCAAACAACATTCGGTCCCTGGTACGTTGTACTACGCAATTCGTTTTAATTGCAATGGCGGACCAACGCTTGACTGATGTTCTACAGTCTTGGGAATTGGATGCAAGAATCGTTACTGCATTTGAAGGTTAGCAAAAATTTGTTTTACTATTTTTCTATAATATTCCGATTTCATGATAATCACATATACCCTATAACTTCCAAATCCAAACTGACATTTCAGTTTGAATTTCATTTTGTGTTGTTGAGCATTACTTATCATTTCCTTTTGCCAACGTATTTACCAATGCTAATTTTTTTTGTATAAAATTCCGATTTCAAGATGTACACGTAGCTATGACTTACGCAGCCAAACTGACAAATTGAATTTGAATTTTTTTTTCTTGAGTATATTTCCTTTTGCCAACGTATTTACCAAATGAAAGTTTTTGTAGTATAACAGTCTGCTTTCAATATAATTAATCACATCACTTCCAAATCCGAACTGACATTTCAATTTGAATTTCATTTTGTGTTGTTGAGCATTACTTATCATTTCCTTTTGCCAACGTATTTACCAATGCTAATTTTTGATGTATAATATTCCGATTTCAAGATGTACACGTAGCTATGACTTACGCACCCAAACTGACAATTTGAATTTGAATTTTTTTTCTTGAGTATATTTCCTTTTGCCAACGTATTTACCAAATGAAAGTTTTTGTAGTATAACAGTCTGCTTTCAATATAATTAATCACATCACTTCCAGATCCAAACTGACATTTCAATTTGAATTTCATTTTGTGTTGTTGAGCATTACTTATCATTTCCTTTTGCCAACGTATTTACCAATGCTAATTTTTGATGTATAATATTCCGATTTCAAGATGTACACGTAGCTATGACTTACGCACCCAAACTGACAATTTGAATTTGAATTTTTTTTCTTGAGTATATTTCCTTTTGCCAACGTATTTACCAAATGAAAGTTTTTGTAGTATAACAGTCTGCTTTCAATATAATTAATCACATCACTTCCAAATCCAAACTGACATTTCAATTTGAATTTCATTTTGTGTTGTTGAGCATTACTTATCATTTCCTTTTGCCAACGTATTTACCAATGCTAATTTTTGTTGTATAAAATTCCGATTTCAATATGTACACGTAGCTATGACTTACGCACCCAAACTGACAAATTGAATTTGAATTTTTTTTCTTGAGTATATTTCCTTTTGCCAACGTATTTACCAAATGAAAGTTTTTGTAGTATAACAGTCTGCTTTCAATATAATTAATCACATCACTTCCAAATCCAAACTGACATTTCAATTTGAATTTCATTTTGTGTTGTTGAGCATTACTTATCATTTCCTTTTGCCAACGTATTTACCAATGCTAATTTTTGATGTATAATATTCCGATTTCAAGATGTACACGTAGCTATGACTTACGCACCCAAACTGACAATTTGAATTTGAATTTTTTTTCTTGAGTATATTTCCTTTTGCCAACGTATTTACCAAATGAAAGTTTTTGTAGTATAACAGTCTGCTTTCAATATAATTAATCACATCACTTCCAAATCCAAACTGACATTTCAATTTGAATTTCATTTTGTGTTGTTGAGCATTACTTATCATTTCCTTTTGCCAACGTATTTACCAATGCTAATTTTTGTTGTATAATATTCCGATTTCATGATCTTGGTTTGAGTTGCATTGTTACGGTATCGGGAAATTGCTAAGTGTGTTAGTGCCCGTTAGTAATTCAATCGGGTATTATTAGACGTGAAATACTTGCACCAACTTGTTTCCGTTGTCCCTTCTATACATAACGGGTGTTTGAGGGTATGGGTACCCGTTAGTAATCCAATCGGGTATTGTTGTACTTTAAAATATTTTCAACAAACTGTTTTGCCTTGCCGCTTGTAGTTGTATCGGGTGTTCACTTCGTTCCAAACGGGTTCATCCGGACTTTGCCAAATATTCGTAAACATTCGTAACGGGTGTTTGTGGTTGTGAGTACCCGTTAGTAATCCAATCGGGTATTGTTGTACTTAAAATATTTTCAACAAACTGTTTTGCCTTGCCGCTTGTAGTTGTATCGGGTGTTCACTTCGTTCCAAACGGGTTCATCCGGACTTTGCTAAATATTCGTAAACATTCGTAACGGGTGTTTGTGGTTGTGAGTACCCGTTAGTAATCCAATCGGGTATTGTTGTACTTTAAAATATTTTCAACAAACTGTTTTGCCTTGCCGCTTGTAGTTGTATCGGGTGTTCACTTCGTTCCAAACGGGTTCATCCGGACTTTGCCAAATATTCGTAAACATTCGTAACGGGTGTTTGTGGTAGTGAGTACCCGTTAGTAATCCAATCGGGTATTGTTGTACTTTAAAATATTTTCAACAAACTGTTTTGCCTTGCCGCTTGTAGTTGTATCGGGTGTTCACTTCGTTCCAAACGGGTTCATCCGGACTTTGCTAAATATTCGTAAACATTCGTAACGGGTGTTTGTGGTTGTGAGTACCCGTTAGTAATCCAATCGGGTAGTGTTGTACTTTAAAATATTTTCAACAAACTGTTTTGCCTTGCCGCTTGTAGTCGTATCGGGTGTTCACTTGGTCTCATGGCTGACTTTTTTTTCCCCTGCACAGATGCCGGATTCGAAACTGACGAATTACGCAACCTAGAACCAGACAATATCCTCTGGGAAGCAGTAGCACCAGGACTGTGGACTCAGACAGACAAGATGCGATACACAGCAGGGTGGAAGACGAATTTCGGTCCACTCTCCTCTCCCAGTTGTTCTTCGACATCTCTTGCTAGACCCCTATCAAGTGACGACTCCACGCGAACACTTCCTACCCAGGTGAGTGTTGCCAATTACAATTACAGACGACAGGCAGACAGAAACAGTGTTCATGTTTGACAATAACTTCCTGCATATAATATGTATTGTTACGAGGTGAACGGTGTTGTTGTTGCAGTTTTACTCCTCGACGCTTCGCCTTAGAGACTCGTTGCCGAGTGAACTACAGCTCAGCGAGGAATCGTCTGACGATGACGACGAATCCGCCGCCACAACCGACGACGACCCCCAATTCGCCAGTTACAAGGGAGTCGATAAGACTGCTTTCATCAGCACTTCAGATGAGGTAATGTGCATCACACCATCCGTGGGTGAAATAGTATCACGTACTCATAGTCAAACCTAGGGTTTTTATATTAAATTTACATCTCTTCCTCTCTCCCCAACAGATCACAGCAATACTACAACAGTCAGAGAAGGGGCGGAGGTGCATGGAGCTAGCAAGGCCCGAGAATACCAAGGCAGTCAGCCCATCCGACAGGAAGGCGGTAGCGGATGTTGTCATAAACCACCTTCACCGACAAGCCACCCCCGCGGGTGCGAACGTCATCCCCCATTTCTCTTACAAAGAATTGAAGTGAGTGACACCTTGAAATTTGTGATTACGCATTGTTTGTTAGTATACATGTTGGGTACTCTTATCTTAACATTCCTCTGCATAAAGACATAATAATCACGTCTTTGAATTGTTGTGTACGTTTCAGTTTCATAGCTGCTCAGTTGGCGAGATATTTCCGGGATCCCCCCTCGCTGTGGTTTACTTTATCAGCAACGACACGGGGGGGCTCGTCACACAGCAGTGACAGCACGCCGACGAAAAAACCAAGGAAGTACCCCTACGGGCACTTGTGGAGCAAAGTAAACAACCTCAAGGACTCCTGGAGGAAGGCCAATAAAGAAAAGTACGATAAAATAAAGGAGGCCAAGAAGGCAAGTGAAGCAAGGAAACGGAAGGGAGGCAAACAGAAGAGGGCCTACACGAAGAAGCCGAAGCAGCCAACCACCTCCCCTCCGCCCGTACGGAAAACTCTGACAGGTGAGTCTACTCTCTATTCATCTCTTTTCCTCCTACCACCCTCCTTGTCTGCCGTTTCTGTGTTATTTATTGTGAGGAGTCGTAACCGTTGATGTTATTTTCCTAGAGTGGAAAGAGGAACTCGAAAAACATCACTCCATCCAAACCATCAGGGGAGGTGATTGGTTGGACCGAGCGTCGATCCCCGAAGAGATACAAGAGGCGTTACGGAGGACAGCGAAGCTGCGGCACGACTACCTATGCTGTGAAGACAACAGCCTCTCCGACTACTTCGACTACTTCCCGTTCTTCAAGTCGTCCGCCCACGCAGCGAAAGTGGTGAGTTCATAATTTGAACGTATTTCATGTGCTCTGTTTATATACTTGTGCCTGCTGTTGTTTAAAGCGAGGAATATTTTTTAGTAATCGCTAATGATAGTTGTTGTTTTCTGTTACAGATAGAATCTGATTTCAAGGAGCTCTATACCATCCCGGAGGGGAGGCTGTATGAAAAGCTGAGAGAACTCCACCCGGCCATAGTCCAAGAGGCTAGCAGGTCTTCCAGAAGCGTGGAAGGGTGGGACACGATCGTCGAGTCGTTACTGTCGTACTACGAAAAAAATACCGGTGAGAAATAATTGTGATTAGCCTACTCTGTGTTCAAATTGACTAGGAATCGTTTTTTCAACTTTAATATTTTGTTGTTATACCAGGGATTCTTCTTCTTCACGCTTTGTAAACAAATGATTTGTTGAAATTGCTTTATTTGACCATGAGGTGGTTGTAATGACTGAATCGTACTGTACGAACGTGTTGCTAATGTGCTCCGTGATATTTCAGAGGAGGAGAAGAGAACGACTGCAGCTCTCGTCGCCCTCCCGTTCGCTATGGGGACTCACCGGTTGAAGAAGAGGGCAGGACTTAGAGCTCCGGTTCAGATCTCGAAGAAGGAGTCGGCAGATCACTTCGTCAAATTCCTGGACTCAGATTCTGAGGTGGACAACCTCCACGCCAAACGCCTGGAGGAAGCGGAACACGGAACATTGCAACCGTATGTCATAGCAATAGGAAAATTAGGTTCCGTCAGCCATTGTCTATAGTCAAATACTTAGATTTTAGCCTTAGAACTGACACCATACTCCAGGCGGTCGATCTTTGTTTTAAATTAATAATCGTGCTGAACTGCGAGTACCCACCTCAGTGTACACACATCTGGCAAACTCTAGAATGGGTGTGCTATGATTTAAAGGTTTCTAAAAACTACCTCCACTCTGTCGTGACTATCGCTTCCACCTGTGCTCACTTCCTACGTTACCACGTTACACCCACCCCTGCTGCTCCTGCTGATGGTAGCTCCAGTGATGAAAAATCACTTGTACGAGTGTTGATACAAAAATACGACATTATAGAGGGTCAATGTGTATGCTTTGTTGAGAGTCTCAGAACAGGTGAATTGGTAACTTTCTTAAACTTAACTGGGGACAACATAATACAGTCTAACATTCTTGGTGATTCGGAACTGTTACTTTATGGTACTTGTACAAAAGCGTTTGCAGAACAACACGGATTGATTGCTTACAGTATAGATACCACCACAACCGAAATACTTGGTGCCCTTCACATAACAGATAGTCCTGCTTCAGTATCATTACCTTTGCCGTCAACTCCGGGTGTTGAGTCACATTTGCCATCAACTTCAGGGGGTGTTGAGTCACATTTGCCATTCACTTCAAGTTCCAAATCACTTTTTGACCCATCTGAGGAGGTACATCTACCATCAGCAACAGCAGTTCCTCCTGAGGCAAGCCCTGCCCTTTCAGGTGTATCTGAACCACCTCCCCTTCTGTCTCCTACATGGCCAAGAACTCCCCTTAAGGAAGCTGGATTCTACAAAGAGAGTAGGACTCCGAAAAGATTGACCCCGTCTAAAACAACCCCGTCTAAAACAACCCCGTCTAAAACAACCCCGTCTAAAACAACCCCGTCTAAAGCAACCCCGTCTAAAACAACCCCGTCTAAAACAACCCCGTCTAAAACAACCCCGTCTAAAACAACCCCGTCTAAAACAACACCATGTAAAACCACCCCATCTAAACTAACCACTGCAACAGCCACTCCTGAGTCTGATACCAGCACTCTGCCCGTGTCCCCACCTCCACACTTCAGCAGCTCCCCTGCATCATCCAGCGATCCGGGCAGTACTCCCAAGTCCTTGCAGGATTTGGTCGAACGCCAGAAACTGGCGGTACGTGGCAGTAAGAGTAAAAAATAGCTAACATACCCATCACGTCCTCACCACTGATTGCTTTACAACGTGTCTACACTGAGGTGGTGCTAGTTAGTTACCATTTGTGCATCAACTGTTCCTTGATGACCATTCTGAATAATATGTAAATAACATTCTATAATAATATATATTCTAAATAAAAATTTTTTGAAGTCGACCATATTTCATTGGGTATAATATATACATCACTGTTCCAACATGAGTGGTACAGAACATTACAAATTTCACTACTGTCCCTTAACATTCAGAGAAGTTGAATTTCATTCATTTTAAAAACTGTCAAACCGCCGATATACTTTCCCAAATACGTTGTAGTTAAAGCTCTAGACTATACGTATTAGTGCGAAACAACCTGTGATTAAACATAAACATAGACAATTATATATATATATATATATATATATATATATATATGCATACGTTATCAAATATTGTTGCATATAACGAGTCCAATAAACTGTGATACTGTTAATGTACTTAGTTAAGAAACAAATTGCTATAAACAATCTGCGTACGAAAACAAATTATTTAGACTATACGTATCTATACGCTCTAGACTATACGTATTAGTGCGAAACAACCTGTAATTAAACATAAACATAGACAATTTTATATACCGATATATAATAATATGCATACGTTATCAAATATTGTTGCATATAACGAGTCCAATAAACTGTGATACTGTTAAACTGTTTATTTTGTTGTTGTACTTAGTTAAGAAACAAATTGCTATAAACAATCTGCGTACGAAAACAAATTATTTATTTCCGATTTTTATTGTGAATTTGAACTTTATGACTTATGAATAAATTGATGACCTAAACACTTGTGTTAACTCTCCTTTGCCCAAGCTGTGTTCACCTTTACAAATAAGAATTACTTATTGCAACTATTTACATTTCTATACATTTATAACTTTCATTTCTTTGTTCAACTGTTTGTTCAACACTTTTGATTTCAATGAGTATTTCGATTTCAATTTCATGAGTATGTTTCACGCAGGTTCCTCACCAGGCTTCGAAATCCTCCTTCTCCCTACTCCTTAGGATTCCTCCTAATCCCAATCCATCGCTACCCTTTTGCATCTCCCTACGCTCTACTAATAATTACCTGATTGGTAGAGCCATTGGAGAATGCAAACGGTTAGGGTGGAAATGGGCTCATTAGGAATCCAATGGGGTAGTGAGAAGTAGGCTCGATAGAATCCTATCGGGTTCTACGAGTGGACGCTCGATAGAATCCTAGCGGGTTCTACGAGTGGACGCTCGATAGAATCCTAGCGGGTTCTACGAGTGGACGCTCGATAGAATCCTAGCGGGTTCTACGAGTGGACGCTCGATAGAATCCTAGCGGGTTCTACGAGTGGACGCCCGGTAGAATACTATCGGGCGTCCACTCGTGGAACCCGCTAGGATTCTATCGGGCGTCCACTCGTGGAACCCGCTAGGATTCTATCGGGCGTCCACTCGTAGAACCCGCTAGGATTCTATCGAGCGTCCACTCGTAGAACCCGATAGGATTCTATCGGGCGTCCATTCGTAGAACCCGATAGATCCCAAGCGGGCGTTAGGTGGTAGACCCGATAGAACCCAAGCGGGTGTTAGGTGGTAGACCCGATAGAACCCAAGCGGGTGTTAGGTGGTAGACCCGATAGAACCCAAGCGGGTGTTAGGTGGTAGACCCGATTGCAATCAAACGGGTGTTAGGTGGTAGACCCGATTGCAATCAAACGGGTGTTAGGTGGTAGACCCGATTGCAATCAAACGGGTGTTAGGTGGTAGACCCGATTGCAATCAAACGGGTGTTAGGTGGTAGACCCGATTGCAATCAAACGGGTGTTAGGTGGTAGACCCGATCGCAATCAAACGGGTGTTAGGTGGTAGACCCGATCGCAATCAAACGGGTGTTAGGTGGTAGACCCGATTGCAGTCAAACGGGTGTTAGGTGGTAGACCCGATCGCAATCAAACGGGTGTTAGGTGGTAGACCCGATTGCAATCAAACGGGTGTTAGGTGGTAGACCCGCTAGGAACAGCATGGACGTGCAAGGATTACCCGATTGTTTTCAATTTTTTGCCCGATTGGAAACCAAACGGGTGTTTCTTTACAGCACGTTCGGCTGCTATCGGGTATCCCAGCACGTACGTGCTGTGATTACCCGATAGGGTCTTATCAGTAGATTCCTATCGGGTACCCCTAATCCCTATCGGGTTTTTTTCAAAGTTTTCACCGGCCTGCGAGCACCACGAGGTGGTAAAACAATGCGTTTTTTCTCTCGGTGTAGTAAGAGGACACAAACACTCTTTTTGGCCCCTAGGATGGTGATAGCACGTAAGTCTACCTCTAATTACCGGACAGGCTGGAGACAGTGGCAGGGAAAAAACTTGATGATATACGCCTAAAAGGCATGTTAGATTAGCTTTGAACTTTGCGTTTGTGTTTATTCAAGTGATGGATATTCCCTGTTTCGTGGTCTCATCACAACACAAGATGCGAAATCAGTGTTTACCTCCGGCACGTGCTCGTCTGACCTTACGACAAAAAGTCGAAGTGTTGAAGCAGTAGGATCTCGAGAAACAAAGTGTCCGCGATGATGGGTACATATAAATAAGTAGGTATACATCTGTAATAAAGCCCATAATGATAATGTAATTAGTGACTTCGAGGTCTTCATTTCTTTTTTCACCTAACTTCCTAATTAGGGGACACTTCTAATTAACGGAAAAAATGTTCGGTCCCCTGGCTGTCCGCTAATTAGAGATTTCACTGTATTTTACGCATCGCCTGCCGACGTTCGTGATGGTGACGGGCAGGCCTCGTGACAGTCTAGTGTGCAGCGACCAGTGTTAGCCTCAAATCCACAGTTTTCGAGGGGCGCTGGTTACGAGATTTGTTGTGAGTGTTTCAAGACCGTCAAAGACAAACTTAGGTAGAAACTTAAGGGGAGGGGGAGGGGTTAATTTACATTATACATTATATTACAAAATAAATATCCGGGCTACGCCGAGTACTTCAGCTAGTATTGTAATAAAAATATTGGGTGGAGAAAAAATATAGGTATGTAGGGAAATTATTGGACAACAAATAATGGGGATCTAAGATTTAAGGTAGTGAAAAAAGTATTTCAAAAGTGCACAAATCTGTGTACACGTATCTAATTACGAAGAAGAAAATCATATCTTCCTCTCAGATAAGGCTTTTTCATAGCTAAGAAAATGTGAGTTTTCAATAGTGGAGTTTCAATCGCAGATCAAACTAATTTTCTCCCAGTAATCGAAGCCGTTTCTTAGGCAGTTTCCTGTACATATTATATTAGAGACTAAGACCTGACTAAGAGTGCAGATTAGAGACTAAGCTGTGAAGAGGGGAGGGTAAGCATATTTTTTGAGCAGTACCTACCCAGGTCGCGATTTCGCTTTGATTACCACGATTCTGTGTTCAATTGACTGAGGGTTTGGACTAGTTGCGTAACAGTTCACGGAAATATGGACATTCATGTTGGGGAGGAGGACTCGAATTAAATTCAAAAGTGACCGAATTCATACATTTCATTTCTCTGTGGGCTAAGCCAAAAATAGTGACGTTTATTCCACGTTACTTATATAAATTTTCAGTGTGAGTGGAGAGCGGGCGGGAGTAATACCTACTATTTAACGATACTCGGACTCTAATTTGCATCAGATTTCAACGGTTCATCTTGTAATCGATTCGGTTTCTACCTAGTTATGCACGAAACTTGGGATAGCTATTCTGAATAACTGCAATAACAAATAGCTACTACGTCGGGTAATGTTGGCCATTTTTGGGGTAATTCAGGCATTTTGAAGAACATCTGTTTAAGCCAGTGCAGGTGAAATGAGACCCAGGGATACCAAATGAGACCCGAGTCTTTCCGAGAGGTGAGTGAAATGAGACCCAGCCACTTTCCTTCCCATTTCGAACAGACTTAGGACTGTCTACAAGTTTGTAGGTATGGTTAAAAGTTGGCCAGAGTCATGCGAATAATATTTGTATGCATTTTGAATGGCCAGAGTCATGCGAATAATATTTATATGTATGCATTTGTCAAGATCATGTTATTAAAATCGAAGTCACGTAGATACTGGAAGGAATTTGCCTGATACTTCTCTAACATAGTCCATTCTCGAGCAATATCCCGTCCGAAATTTGAGCATCTGCTCTTTAACAAATTTTTCCTTTTCACAGATTGCTCGGCGACGGTGGCTAGGAGAACTCTGCAGGGCTATGTATGTGTCAATTTGAACTTCCTTCAATGTTTCCACGAGCACGTATATGTTGGGATGTGGATTAGGTATCATTTTATTTAATTTGGAGTGAAATGACTCACAACAGTTAGTCGTTCGTCGAGTGGAGCCCAAATGTGTGGGGGAAATTGTGAGGTTGAAAGCACGTAATTGTCCCGTAAATAATCCATAAACTGTTCGACGCGTAAGTCAGATGGCATTGTGTGTGCTTCAGTTCCGTGTGAATGAGTTTCGACGGTCTGGTTGAAATATCTTCCACAGCTTTCCTTTTGAGTGAATTGCTCAATTTCTTTCGGTTCAGAACGTTTTCTGGGGTTTTTTCGTGGTTATGGTCGACACTGTTCCTAAGCACAGCACCTACAATGTTCCAACAATGGATTATATGAGAAAAAAATGTGTCATTTAGGTATTGGAAATTAAGTATTACGTAGAAAACCATTGACATACCGTTATCGACGTTCAAGTATGATTTACAGCCTCTTGTAACACAAATCCACCTTTCACTCCCATCACTTAACACTTTTTGCTTCCGGAAACGGTAACCGTTTTCTAACAAATGGAGAGCTCCACGCTGGCTCAACATAGATTCCATCACGATCACTGACTGGCGCTGTAAATAGCTGGACGAGTGAAGGTTCTTTATCGGTCTGATTTGGTTGTTTACCATCTTGTAGTCGGGTCTCAATTCACCGGTCCAGGTAAACAAAACGCCTATCCGGGTCCCATTTCACGTGCCGTCGTTTAAGCATGCGCAGACGAAAGTTACAGTCCGATTTTGATGTAACTAAAATGGAAGAATGAAGGAGCCAACTTTATAAAGGACTTCGCCTGGACACCAACCCAATACAAAACACACTCTCAAAATTATAGCGGTCACTTCATCAGGTAGAAGTAAGGAAAAAACATGAGCGTATGTGCGGATGAAAGTTAAGGTCGGAATTTTATGGACCATCTAGGCGCCAAATCGCACACTTCTTGGAAATATTAGCTCTTTATGGTCATTTTATCCGGGTTTCAAGGGTTTGCGTACAAAACTAAAACATATTTAACCATCTCGAAGTATCAGATTCGTTTTAGCGGTAGCCCAAAAGGGTATTAGAAAACCAAAGGCTTCGGCAACTGCTGAGGGGCCGAGCCTGAAAAAAACTTTGAAAATCGGATAATGTTGCAACGAATAGGTGTCAAAAACTATGATTGCCCATTACCTACGAGAGGAAAAAATCGAAGCAGTTGTTCAATTTTTGCAGAGCCAAATACGACGGGTGGGGGGGGGGGGGGGGAGTTCGTTCGGGTTTCTAAAATTTGAAAAGAATGCGTGTAAGTTACGCAAAAACGATGTTGAACACATCAGAATAAACAAAAGTGGTACTGATTGTTGTGGCTCATTGCCTTTAATATAATTTGTTTCTTAAAAGCTGATAGGTACTGATAATCATTGAGCTGCTGGGAGAGGGCGCGTTTTGAGGACGAATCGAGTTTAAGTGCGCACTAAGTGGTGAGGTGGGAATTGAACAAGTGGTCTGTATTAGGGCAGGATCCCCTCTCATCCTAAACGACTCCTTCTGTATTATTGATGAGATGGGGAAGCAGAGAGGAAGCTGCTAATAACCCGCAGAATATATTAAACGTTAATAAACTCGGCAAATACACGAGGGTTTTAGATCTAATAGCTCCCGAATGCAAATACGGCCATCTGGGAACGTCCAAGTCCTACCCGTCCCTATCAACTTCTAATGAAATACTTAACCTACCTACAACACTTGATTTATGCACCGTCACCCCTTCGCGGGGCCCCGAACCCCTAAAACTTTATTGCTTTCCACGATATTGCATTTTGAATTCAAGGGATTAGAAAGGGCGGGAATCACACTGATGAATACAAATAGAAATAATGTAGAATAATTGTTTCTAATATAAATTCTTCTATCTATTGTGATGGAAAGGGCGGAGGATTTAGTCGGCACGCCACCCTCAACTATATTGTCCTTGCGGTTCTCATTGAAAGGGCTATTAATTTTTCCGGGGCAATAGGGCAGTTATAAATCAGTCTATGGCCCACGCTGAGTTCAATCGAGAGGCTTCAATGCTTATTAATCATACAGCCGATATGTGCGTGGGTCCCTATTCGATCGAAGTTCCTATTCGGGGCTTTCACGGCAAATTCCTAGTTATTTTATTGAAAATGTTCTTTTAGCATAAGCACCTACGATACTGGTTCAAGTTTATTTTCAATGATAATTGCTTTCGTGCCTTGTAATAAGGCGTGGATATAAATCTGAAATATAGGTTGATGAAAAAAGTTAAATATTGAAGAAAAGGTCGTTAAAACCATCTGAAGAATGGCGTGGAGGAAGAACTCTACGGTGTGACGTCACTATATGGCAGTTGGTAATTTTGGAACCCAAGTAAATATTCTTGACTGGAATTGTGTCAACAGTTAACAGCGAAAAAGACGATCCGAAGAAAACCCAGGCAATTGTAGACCTCACTTTGCAGGCACTGGCTGCTGAGTTCGATTTACCACAAACTTCATAGTGTTGATCAATGAAACACGTTTTCCCCCGTTTTTGGTCGTTTTGAACATGAATCTGTCCATAAAATCCGAAAGTGTGTTTGCAAAATCTTGAAAAAATGTTACTATATATGGTACCTATGTGCGGATTGATGACCAGCTGATCCCTCATCAATTTCACGACATTCCAGATGTTTCTTCCTTGCTTGCATTCGAAAGTGTATTCCTTGAAATACCCACCTATACACGTATCTATAACAAGTAATTATGGGAACGAGCTGAAATCTGGATCTAGATGGCCCCTCTGAGGTGGTTTCGAAGTCAGTTGCAACCATATCACTCCATTGATGCGAAACTCCGTTTCGATGTGACAGGGTTGGAAAACTGCAGTTGGAACCTTGTGCCCTTCCAAAAAGTGTTGGAGGTTCCAACTAAAATGAGCATGCGTTATTCAATCAAATGAATGTGCTTGTTTGTAAACAGTAGATAAGAGGTGGGTTTTTAGGCCACTCAAAATCGAAATACCGAAAAGGTTAAAAAAAAGAAAAAAAAGTTAATTCCTATCTTCCGCGAGAAGTTATGAGTACTAACAAAGTTGATAGTGTCATTTCTGAATATAAAATGGGATCAAGCGTACAAAAAAATGACTGTATTTTGAGTTTTTTTGGTCTAGCACCTAATTCATCCAGGTATGTAGGTAGGTCCCTTGATAATCTCCCTGAACAGGCACACATTCCATGTGTAGTATGTATGTGCCTTTTGATGAATTTAAGGAAAATATAAGTTCCTAAGAAGAGAGTAAAACGTCTAGTTGGGTGGGCAGTAGAGCTTCCTCACTTATTGTAACATGGACGTACAGAACCAGTTGGTAAAACTATTCGTAAAATGTCGACTTTTGATTATCTCTATTCTAGAGCTACCATTGGTCCTACGACATGAAATTCATAGGGGCCTGTTCTAGGGCCTATACGCGCAACTCTGGAAATTTCACTAAAATTGGTCCAGTAGTTCTGGAGTTTTGCCTGTGACAACAACATCCGACACCAAACCCCCATCTACCCACCAAATCTCAGTGCATTACGGAAATTTCCAGATAGTTATGGGCTCTTATAGGATTTCGCATTTGCGCATGCGCAGACGAAAGTTACTGTATTAATGACCTTAATATGGTACTATCTGTGGCCCAACCTCCACCTACCCTCGAAGCCTCATAGCTTCACGAAGACTTCTAGGGTAGTGGTGGGCTCTAGAAGGATTTCACGTTGACGCATGCGCAGACAGTTTCAGTTGCGAAAAAGTTACCGTAATTTTTGAGTGAATCTAATATAAGACGATCTGTGCTCCAACCCGCGCCTACCCTCCAAATTTCAACTCACTACGACTGTGTTTTCGGGCGTTACAAGGAATTGGCAAACATTTTGTGTTCGCGCATGCGCATCCGAATGTTACTGTCCGAATTTGAAGAAATCGATGTGGAACTATCAGGATACCATTCTGTATCTACCTTCCAACTTTCAGCTCTTTTCGACGATTTATATAGGGTAGTTATGAGCTTTACAAGGATTTCACGTTTGCGCATGCGCAGACGAAAATTACAGTACTGTTTCAATGAATTTGATGTGGGACCATCTGTGGCCAAACCCGCTCTTACTCTCAGAATTTCAACACATTATGACCATTATTTCATATAGTTTTGCCCGGGACAAGGAATTGACCACATATAGACAGACACGGAACCAAATAATATGTTCCTTGATGTCTGAAACGTAAAATGCGAGTGGAAATTTTCATTTTGGAGGACACACATTTTTTTTTACTCGTCCACGAATACAAAGCTTCCCTACCTTCGGTAGTGAGAAAGCAAAATGAAATAAAAACGAATTATGTATTGTTGCCCAATACAAAAATGGATAATACCATCGGTGGATTGGGCGAATTACTTTCTTCATTTAAAAACAATTATCCAAGGTTAGAAAATTCGGATGTTTTTAAATATATTTTAATAATTTAAAAACTTACAAGTTAACTTTAGCAGATGATCACAAATGTATGCACGCAGAAAACAAATTCTTAAAAGAACTGCAGCCGCAACACACTCAAATATTACATGTTCGTGATTTTCAGCTAATGTTGGAAGGCAGTGAGGAGTACCCATGGCTTCCGTTTATAATACTTCCCCATTTTTAAATGAAAGTATGTTCCATTCTAAGAGTTTTGAGACCAACCGCACTCTCCTACGGTGAATAGTTCTTTTTCTACGGGCTTTCAAAATTTCAGCAATAAGTGCCGTCATTGCACCCATCCCGCCCGGGCGGAACCCCCCTTGCCGAGTGTGACGACATTTTTTGTAGCCGAAACTTCGAAAGCTCATAGAAAAAGAACTATTAACCGTAGGAGAGTGCGATTGGTCTCAAAATTCTTAGAATGGAGTCCAATTCCATTCAAAAATATAAACAGAAGTCATGGGTACCTACTTCTCACTGGTACAGCCTACGCATACCTACACCATCCCTCGCCACGGGGTCTCGCAAGGTAGGCTGCTTTTGAGAAAGTTTAATTGGATTTCTCGTAACTGTTAGCGTAGAATCAAAACGTGAAATCGGAAATGACCTGGGATGGCGAAAAAATAATTTAAGCTATATTTTGATTTTTGATTAAATTTTATAGGCGATTATCCCCCTTCTCGAACTTTCCCTGGCGAGGAAAATTGGTTTTCTCGAGAAAACAATAGATTTTGAGAAAAAGCGGGTTTCTAATACAAGGACTACTTATAGACAAAACTCCGCGGCATATATATATATTCATGTATGTTGTTGCACATACGTATTATATAGCGTTTATTATATTTATTACCGGTAAATGTTGGATGTTGTTATAATAATATTAATATTACTGAATAGTTTTTCTTTCATTCTTAGGTAATTTATTTCCTGCAATGATAAATCTGTAAATCTAGGTACAGAATGGTGAGCGCTTATAATATTACTACGATATTTTTCCTAGTGAGCAAGCAAGTTGGTTTCTTCTATGTTGTGATCACGAGGAGCAATATAGTGCCAAAGCTCAATGACACAATTATCAACTCTAAAGCTTTGGGTTCAGCCCCCTATTTGATCTCACCGTCGTGATTGTACAGCCTGTTTGCCATCTTCCCAGGGGCCAGGCATTCTGCCATTGGACTCTCCCTAGTGCATTTCCACAAATGTATCGACCTAGTGAAATGGCCACTTGCTTGAAAGTGATAAAATTGACCAATATTCGTGAGTGTTCGTGCTCAAATAGGACAAATCATAACCACTACCATTAACCTCATAAGGAACTCCATACTCGTCTTCATCTTTTAATTAGTAAGGTTATAAATTAGTAAGGTTTATTAGTAAGATTAAGGTGATCATGTATTAAGGTCAGTTGTGGTTATTGCCGTCAGCCTTAAGTGAATGTAATAAGGGGCTTTCGCACAGCAAAGTCCCTGTCAAGGTCGAGGGTATGCAAAACCCGCAACACACCTTACGAATTTTTCAAAAAATTTCGAAAATTTACAAAATTTTTCAAATGTTACTTTCAATTTTTTTAATGCACGAAATGTTTTAGATTTTTCAAAAATTTCTAAAATTTACGACATTTTTTCAAAAATGGTTGAAAAAACAAATTCACGAGATTTTTCAAAAATTTTGAAACAGTTTCGTAAATTTTGAGTTTTCCAAAAATTCGCAAAAAATCTTCGTGAATTTTGAAAAAAGTTTAAAACATTTTTGAAGGTAATAAAACAATTTTCGAAAATTTTGATAATTTTCGAAAAATTCGTAATGTTCGTTGCGGCTTTTGCATACCCTTGACCTTGGCAGGGACTTTGCTGTGCCAGAAGCCCCTTACTATATCTACTGTCTTATTAAATAAGGTCAGTCAGTGATCATTTTTCATTTTCTTGCTTGCTCATTTCATCCTATGTACTACACCAATTATAGTCAACTACATATAATATAAGCATAGGTCAGGGCCTCTGTACAAAGGCCCCCCCAAATCAAGAACAATGTAGGTATTTATCATGATTCAGCACGATTTGTTGGAGCTGAATCATACTATGGTGGCCGTCAGTTTCTTGGTTGGAAGTGTAGTCATTTGATTTACAAGACGTCACGGACACAGAAAATGACAATGGACATGTAGAGGTTAAGCTTGAATCTCACTTGTACTTTTGGTTCAAATTTGGTCAAAACGCGATGCGCGAGAGTCTTATCGACTTGAGAACGGTCCTATTTACTTCAGAAGGGTGAAAAATACAGACAGCAATACCCAGAAAAGTACATGGGTACTTCTGTGGAGAAATATTTATGGGGGAGGGATGATGCTCCAGCCTAACCCCCTCCGGATCCGCCAGTGGTACCTTCGAGATTTCTTACCTGAAGCTATTCTAATGAGATCTGTCTGAAACATAGCTATAGGTATGTTTTATAGGCGTTGTAAATGATTTATTTATTCCCCAAATTACCTATGGGCTTATGCGGATTGTTGGGGATCGAACCATATCAGTGAGAGAGCCCAATACATAATTTCGGGATCCGAAAAGTTTGGACCAAAATTTCGTCTTGCGTCCCAAAATAATAGCTACTCCCCCCCCCCCTCCCCGAAAAACAACCCTGTTGTAAAAATTCACTCGCCAACAAAACTACCTCAGCCGCAAAAAGGATTGCTTTCCATTTTGCCTTTTGGGGCTTTTCGCCTTGAGGGCAAAAAGCTGCCCGCCCAACAGCATTCAAGAAATTTCAAGGTTTGGGGGGAGGGAACCGGTTCTTAGTACTCATATCTAACAGAGATGGAAGGAACATTTTTCTGTATGCACAACCAATGCTGAGGAGGTTTTGTTGGCCGGTAAATTTTTACAATAGGGTTCGTGGGGGGGGGGGGGGATATTAAATCTTTTTGCATTGATGAATTAAACATTTTTTCCCAGTAGGTAACTAAAAATTTTCTTAGTAGGCACGTACTCAGTACTACCCACTTGGTACCTACTCAGTACCTACTTACTTTTTTTGGCGGGTAAATTTTTACATCAGGGTTGTGGGGGAGAATACATCTTTTTGCACTGATTGATAAACTAAACATTTACCCCCAGTACCTACCTAAAAAACATTCTCAGTACCATACCTACTTACCTTAACGTTTTAAAATGGTGGGAGGGGGGGGGGGGCAAAACTGCATAAAAGGCACCTCCTTGGAGCATAAAAAATGTGTGTGTAAAATTTCAGCTCGATCCGTTAAGTCTGTGAGGCTGCATACCTAATAAAAAATTTCTCAGTACCTACTTATACCTAAAAATTTCAAAATGAGGGGGAGGGGGGGGGAGGCCATAGTGCACAAAAGGCACCTCCTTGGAACGAAAATAGGTATTTCTCGAATTCCATAACTCCGGCACCTGATCGTCCCGAGGGTTAAAATTTGGTACACGCAGGGGCCCCTGATGGGTGTACGAAAAATCAACACCGGAGACCCCCAGAGGGCCGAATTACCCGGGGGGGGGGGGGGGGGGGGTAAACCCTACTTGTTCTGTCGGTAAACAGGGTTCTTGGTCGCTTTTTCGGTTTTCTTGGCGGACGGGACGCGGATATTCACGAAATCTCGGGGGTCTAATCATAGCTCCCCGTAACTCCCTCAGCCCAGTGAGCTTGGGAACCCAGTCACGTTCCTCAAATATCATTTCTGCCGTAGGTATCTATAATTAAATGATAATCAAATCCTCTATGTTAAAGTTGCAGTAGATCACAGGGACTTGGGCTGCCTATTCACCACCGACGTTCTGGGCTTTCGAGAGGGCTGACGAAGTCTGTTCAGCAAACATTGGCTGCCGGCGCTCAAGCGAACTCGGAAGTCAACAGCGTTGTGGTCTGGGTACAAGTTCCCCCCCCCCCCCCCCCTCCGTTTCCAGCAGATTAATATTGTGCTCGCCTAAACTCAGTCACAATCATACAATGTAATAGGTATTTAATATTACCGGTACCCCATGAAAGGTACAGTTCATACATAGAAGATCGGTTTCAATATTAAGTAGTAAGTAGTTCGGTTATATGAGATTGATCTAGATTGGATATCCAAATTCAGTGAAATGTTGTGTAGTATCCTCAAATCTGCGGAACACAACAGTGAGTGCGGGTAGCAAAAAAAAAAGAAAGTATTTCAGGTATATAGATACAACTGCATGTCTGTCCGTTAAACAGAAAATCGACCTATTTGTACAGCTTGAAAAATATAACATAGTAATAACAGAATATAGGTACCTAACATAATATTAATACAAAAGAAGAATATTTATTAATTACCTAATTTGAAACTTAGTGAGTATGAATAACATAATCATTAAATGCATAGTCATAGTTATAACAGAATATAGGTACCTCACATAATATTATTACAAAAGAATAATATTTACTAATCTACCTAATTTGAAACTTAGTGAGTATGAATAGCATAATCATTAAATGCATAGTTATATTTATTAGTTGTGTTTAGGAACTGGGCATCAACATATTTAAAAGAGAAAAAAAAATACGCGAACTTATCAGAAGGTCCTGCGCGATCAAGATTATGCTTGACTCCTTGTACAAATGTTATATATTTATTAATAAAGTGTGCTTTATTTACATATCTATCTACCGTCCGGTTTTTATTGCTCATCAGTCAGTTGTAATTTATTGTAGTAGGGTAGCGCGCGTAAGGTATCTAACTCATAGCAATGAACCAAATCTGTCGGATTCTAAACGAGATTCGTAATTTTATTGCAACTAATACATAAACAACTAATTGTAAGTCACACGGTTTGATGCCAAAGAATGGAGTACTGTAGAGTTCTCTACAATATTCTTTATAGAAGTATAGAGTTCTTTATAATATTCATATATATATAGAGTTCTTTATTATTATTATATAATATTACAGGCGAAAATTCCAAGGTTATCTAGAGTACATTGATTCAAAATTCTAGCACTAGTAATACCTACCTATCTTTTGGAAAATAAATCACCACCACGTTTTGGATGATGATTTAATGACTCAATCCAACCTCTTAATAATTATATTTACTCTCCACTCCCAAGATTCCAGCAGTCCGTATTTTTAAGTTGGAATATCTTTGGACCTCAGGTTTCATTCAAATCGAACGCTTTTAACACGAATATCACAAAGAACAGTCATCCTCTCATTCCTAGTCAGATTATAGAAATTTGCTTGGTGGTAAGGTGTCTTATTATTGTATAATTATTGTTAATAGACGTGGATGCATGGGCGTTTCAAGGAAAACGTAATTGTGCCTGCGCAGACGAAAGTTCCAGTCGGAATCGGACCGTCCGAAAAAAAAGCCAAAAAGCCAAATTAAGCCGATTTCTATATTTTTTCTTATAGTTTGTGCGTTTTAACGATTTGTTTTCAGTTTCATACATGCCTACTTAGTTATGAGCCCAACGGTATTATCTGGTGGAAAACACCGGTTCCTGGGAGATTGTCGAAGTTGAGATACCTCGAGCGTGGATGGGTGACCGCCGTGCTGGCAGGGACTTAACGTGTGCGATGCTGGCATGGACGCAATGCCCCAGTCTGAGACGCTTGTTACTTTACTGTAATTTTACTCTTTTACTCAATATTATTAATCTGAAAGATTTAGGTACCTCTTTCATATTTTTATCGTCAGATTCGTGTTTGGGATATTCAAAAATAATGACGGGTAAGAGAGGGGGGAGGGGGGTGCCTCTTATCAAAATGTCCAAGTTTGTCTACATAAAGTATACACCTAGGCTTCAGCGGCGTCTGAGGGGTCTAAATAGTAGAATTTCAACTTGCTCGTTCTATTCCCTAACTTCATGAAATGAACGGATTTTTGACTGCCTTCGCACAAATGATAGCGTCCATAGACATTGTTGGCTTATGCCGATTGAGGTTCGTTTTACACGTCAGGTAGAAAAGCCATGTAGGCAGGTATATTTAGCATTCCTTCCTATCAATTACTCAAAGTTGATTACTGTATATGTTGATTATTATTATCAGGTATTATCAGGTATTATTATCAGTATTATTATCAGGTCTCATCTCCATGAACCTAACGCACGACGGATAGGTAGTCTATTGGTGTATTTTTTATTGGACACTTTCATGCCTTTTACTTCTGAGTTGAATTTACCACCTCGCTGTTCTCTTCGAATTCAACCTCCATCTTTTATCGCTGTCCTTTTCTCTCTACCATTTTCCCCCACCCCTGGGCACCGCCTTGCCGATCCCTTCCTCCTGTCCTACTCTTGTTCCCTTCGAAATGAGTTTTACATTGTTTACTGTGGCCCCGAGGTAAGCCCAACAGCCTGTTTGACAATACACTCTGTTATATTGGGTAAAAGCACTCACTCCCACCCGCTCACTGTCTCCCGCTTTTGCTATATTGTCTCTGATCTTCTCCCTATTTATTCGGTGGTCGCAATATTCTGCTTCCACCTCTCCACATCCATCCGACAACCTCATTCCATCCGTCAACAGCTTTAATCTTTACTCGGATCCATGTGTACCTACTTCACTTCACTCACTAGCCAACATTGGAATGCTGACCTGACTAATTTGAATGCAGGAACACTCTAGGCGAAAACTGTCCCAGAAGAGGTTAGTTTTCTAATAAACATTATTAATTAGGAACGCTGTAATACATTTATTAATTAATTGTCTAGCTGTTGTAAAAACCGGATCCAAAAATTCAGAAAATTTTGTCACTAGCTCACAGGGGGCTGTTCAAGTTCTACTTATTCTAACGCTACTTGATTCTTACTTACACAGGTCCAAAAAATTTTTCACTGAAACGTGTGAGTGTAAATTTTCATTCTGCCGTTTTGAGTATAGGTAAGTCGGAGGAACGATAAAGATTTGAACATTTTTATGCCCCAACTGTTGTCGCTTTCAAATTGAACCTATTCTTTCGAACATGAATGTGGATTTAAAAAAATTAACTTATCCCTTGGTACCTACATAAATCGTTACCCAGTAGCCGCCCTTAATTCCAATTGTTCTGGTTTTGGTGGCCCATGTAGGATTCCTCGCATATTTGTCATTGTTTATTGAAAAGAGAGGTTGAACGTCTGCGCGATTAACAAAGTATCCTTTTGAGATGTGATCTAATGCTAATGCTTCTAATGCAGGGTCTGCTATATTATAGTAGTGATGCCCCATGCACTCGCTACCAACTGGTTTATTTAACTGTAATAAGGTACCTACTCCCCAAATACATCAAGTGGTGCTCTAGTTTCAGCTGTGTTCACTTAAAATACTACCAAAATGTTCAAAGATACCGTATCACCATACAAATTTCGATAATCGGACTAGGATTGAGGATATGGTTGTTTTTGGTGATATGCGTGTTAAAAAGCGTTCGATTTGAATAAAACCGAGGTCCGAAGATATTCCAGCTTGAAAATACAGACTGTTGGAATCTTAGGACTGGAGATTAAATATAGGTTGTATTGAGTCATCAAACCATCATCCAAAACGTCGTGGTGATTTATTTTCTAAAAGATAGGTATTACTAGTGCTAGAATTTTGAATCAATGTACTCTAGAAAACCTTGGAATTTTCGCCTGCAATATTATATTATATTAATAAAGAACTCTATGTATATAAGAATATTATGAAGAACTCTATACTTATATAAAGAATATTGTAGAGAACTCTATAGAACTCGATCCGTTGTCATAAAATCGTATGACATAGTTGTTTATATTAGTTGCAGTAATATTACGGAGCTCGTTTGGAATCCGACAGAGTTGGCTCATTGCTATGAGTTAGGTACCTTACGCGCGCTACCCTACTACAATAATTTACAACTGTGGATTGTCATGGTGACTGATGAACAATAAAAACGGGACGATATATATATATATATAGGCCTAGGCCAGGGAGATGAGAGTCTGCAGAACCTAACGGTTCTCAGCAGTGCCATCTGCTGGCCGGAAAGCTCTCTGGTCTTACCAATGACACCAGCCGCATCTGGAGGCGAAATGCTGTAATCTTTTGGAAGTGGCGGAAGAGTACTGGCGACACAGAGACCGGACGGTACCCTCCAGGCCCACATCCACCTTTCTTGGAGATGAAAACAGTCCGGACGCGAGTAAGCGCCTACTTACCGCTAGAAGAAGTAGGTTGAGGAAGAGCAGCCTCACCGACTTTGGAGCTTTGTTCCAGTGGCGAGCGGAAATGCCATCAGGTCCAACCGTTGTGGGGTTTTGGACACGGCATTTATGTGCCTCGTCCTTCAGCACCGGGTTACATATTACGCCGCGCAAGGAATCCCTGGTGGGGGCTGGGGGCATCACAGGCTCTCCCAGGTCGTGGCTGGGAGCACTTAATAAAGGCCCCCAGTACTCCACAAACTCCGGGAGGGTGGGCACTACTTCATCTGCCCCAGCACCCTCCAGTACCCCCGCGGCTAACTGGGTCGGATACTTCCTCCACAACCTTTGAACCCGCTAGCACTCCTGCTTTCTGTCTCACTCGGCTGATCTGCGACCTCCACTTGTGCAGGAGGATCTCTCCTTCGGTGCCATGCTACGGTCGCTTCCTCAACCCGCGGGAAAATACGCCCTACATAGGCAGCGACCTCGTATTCCAAGCCTGGAGCCCCCTCAACAGCCCGCCTTGCCAGACCCTGTAAGTAGGCGCTCTCATAACCATCAATCTTGCCCACCTGCTTCCCGAGCCTCTCTTTCTCGATATTCAAACTACTAAGAAGATCGAAGGACCCGGAGGAGGATTGCTGGATGGCGGGCTGCTGCCCCACGCCAGCAACAGGATAACCGCCTAGAAACTCGTTTTGCAGCACTTCTGAACAAGATTCCATGGTTTTCTCGAACACTTATTTTTGACAGTATCGCCATATTTCCGCTCCCATGTGTGTAATAGGAACATGAATAATAAAAACAAGCTCTTCAGAAACATAATTCTCAAATAATAATAATTGTAGAGAGCTGAAATTTTGAGGGTACAGGCGGATTAGCGTCCAGGAGGTCCTAAATTGATTTTAAGAAATCCCAACTGTAACTTTCGTTGCATATGCTCAGTTTTGTTTTTCAAAAACGCAGAAATCTCTTCGAAAGAATAATCTTGAAAAGCAATAGGAATAAAAAGCAATAGCAAAGGAATATCTTATCGCTGGATCAAATTTCCATATACGTATTCGTCGAGTTCAGGTAACAGGAGGAACCGGTATACATTTCACTGAAATCGTACAGAAACTCCCGTCTGCACATTTTATACAGCATGCCCATTTTGACAATTTAATCTCTAGACAAGGGTTGTCAGAATCGTATGTAATCGGTAATCGAATTCCGATCCGAAACAGATACCCCTACCTAAATCATTTATTTAAACTGAACCAAATTTTTCTATTCACCCACCCACTTTGGCGTATGTAAGCACTTCCGGGCAGTCGAGTAGTTTTCATGTATACGATCGCTCCCACACTTTTCTTTTATCGTACCTCGTCATTTGTACGATCACTTTACGCTTTCGTCCGCGTTCAAGGATAGTCCTTCGGAACGCGACTCTGGAGATTCCATCTCAACGCTCGATAGTTGGACACCCCCCACCCTTAAATACACGACCAAGCCATTTCGTCGAACTTGTTGATCAGTCTAGTTTGCAAGGAAGTTGGGTAGTGGGCAGGGGTAGTTTGTGAGTTTGATGGCAACGTCGTTGGCTTTGCGGGTTTCCGTCTCCAATGAAAAATGAGCTTGATGGCTTGACAAGCAAACATGACCTTATATGGGCTCGTCAATTCTTCTAGCCTTGCTTGACACAATTCTATTATGTCAGTTTGTCCAACTTAGTTGATAGTCTACGGGCTCTTTTCCGGTTCGGAACCGTTTAATTTATATGAGAATCGAAGGAAAAAAAGTTCTTGCTTTTATAGACATAAACAATCAACTATACAAAATGTCAAACAACTGTCGATACGTGACAGCAAAACATTTTCATGCGAAGTTGAGGTTGACCTCCAGAATAATGGGAGTGTCAATTTTCGTTACGTTACGGCTTCGGTTCCATCATCTCCTTTTCTTAAAAAATTGTCACAGTACCTAACTGTTTCTCCATCTTCATGACCTCCCTCTTCTAGGGTTGAACTGCTTCCATTTATTTGCACTTTTATGTGGCCTTCACATACATTTCTTAATTATTAATACAATTCTCAATCGAATTATTAATAGAATTTCTAATAACATTTTATTTGATAAAAAAGTTTTTGTAGATTACTGTTTAGGCGGTGTTTACCTTGCCTGCCACCACCAGCCGCCTCTGAATGAGAACGTTCGCTGTCAGTCAAGCATAGCGCAAGGTGTTGATGGAACGGGAATGATCGTACATGGTTGAAATTATGTATTTTTAATTGCATCAGTGAGTAGTTTTCTTCATTACATACTTGAATTGGTGGTCCTACCAGCGCGGTATATTCTTTTAACCCTCATCTCCCCCTGAGCAGAGGTCAGATCTTTGAAACGTCCATAACTATACAAAGATTTTTTAAAATAAAGAGCTGAAATTTGGAGGGTACATATTTATAAGTGAGTATTACTGGCATTTGAACAAGTATACTTCTCCTGCGACTGAGTGCGAAACAGAAGAAATGCAGAGCATGATGGTGATATCTTCATTCATGGTGTAATACAACTTATGGAGGAATAGTATTTGGATCGCATGATATATCTTATATTGAAGTTTCTGCGAGGGTGAGAGACCCGATCTGAGAAACCAAATTCATTCGGCTATATTATATCTCAACTCCTTTGACTGGCCGTTACGTTCCTCCTGGAATGCAATTGCAGAACCCCGGTATTTGATGTCGAGCCCAATTGTTGGTTACTGAATCGCCTTCCCGACCGAAGGGTCTCACTCAGTGCTTCTCCTCTTACAAGCACACAACACTGAAAAGATTTTCCTTTAAAGCTAAGCCTTTTTGTGTTTATTGAATAAGCTTCGATTTTTATTAAAGAAAAATGCGGGATGGAGGATGGGAAATCGTCTCAACGGGTCTATTGAGGTTGAAGACGGAAGAGGATGTCAGCTAAAAGGTTGGAAACACTGATCATTGTTGCCAGGGGTTTTCTCCTTTTAATAGAGAATTATGTTATCTCCATTTGCGATAGGAATCACGCTGCAAAAGTAGTCTAGATTCTGCACACGTAAGTGTACCTATGTACACCTGACACCTGAATTCTCTTTTCGTGTAGCGAATTTTTGATGTAGTAAAAAAACATAGGTGCCTCTCTACAGACGGAGCCACTGAAAACAAACTAAATTGTTTGGTAACTTGGGTCATTAACCAGTTACTGACTTATTGGTGAACCGAGGCTACTCATCGGTGATCAACATCGGTTGTCCGGTGTCGTCATGAATGCAGAGCCTTCAACACGTGTCGTTTTGGCAACTTCAGAAGACATTGATTCCAAGGATGATTAAACCATCATGATGTAGTATCATAGTGTATAATATGAGTTGTAGTATAATCTTAGATCTAGAATGAGAAGAATGAACGGAAGGTTCTGGGTTCACCCGTACCTCGAGAGGAATTTTCACCAACTTTTTTTTTTTTTGCTGCAAAGGAACTCGAACTTACAGATGCTGCTTTTATCATTCTACAGTATGTCTTGGAGTAGGCTGGAAGCTGAAAATTATATAAAATCGGAGTTTTTCAACTTCTCCCACTAGCAACAGGTTCAGCAGTTGGTCGTTCATCCAGAAAACTCAAATCACCAAGCGACCCACATGCGAGTCATCAGGGGATTGGTTACTAACTGGTTTCTGTGTATCAAGACGCATCCGCAATCAGCAGCGCCATGGGTGGCGTCCCATTTCACTACACAAGAAGTTACTCAAAGTAGTCGGGTTAGTAATTCACGTCACAAATCAGTTCCTTTTCAGTACCTCCGTGTGTAGAAGGCCTAAGGCAGACAGTGCAAAAATCCTACTGGGAATCTGCATAAATATGAGGGTAACAGCAACTGGAGGCGTTTGCGAACTTTCATCCCAAACGGTTATATAAAGGTTGACGTCGAAGTGTTGGGCCCCAGATGATTCCATATGAATTTCGTCAGAAACTGACTACAACTTTCGCCTCCGCATGCATGCGGAGAAGTGCAATCCATGAAACTTGCATAAATACCGTTTGAATCAACCGACTGTGACGTGACGACTTGATTTTGTTACTTCCTGACGGACAAATATGATGTTATAGACTAATAAATACTGAACCACTATAACTAGGTACCTATTACAAAATGTTAGAATAAACATTAGACTAAATAGAAGGTATGATCTCTGAAATAAATTTAATTTAATTTGAAAAAATAAAATCGAATTTAATTTTTTTTAATGACATTAAGTTGCACAATGTATTAGTAATACATTTTTGAGTTAATTCTACTACATAACACCATCACAAGGGAAGATAAAGAACTTGGTTGTATTCATTTTGATAACCATTGAGAATAAATCTTATTCATTTCACTGCGTTAGTTCGTGTGGTTTTTTAAAATCTTCATTCATTTTAGCATGTCATCTATGTCAAGCAACTGGGCAGCTTCGGTGTTGACATGACCTCTTAGCCGCTCTAGGTGGGCGGTGGCGATTTTCTTTATGGTTTCGTCGATATTCTCCACCTCAAGATCGTGGTGAATCTGTCATTCCGAATTTACTATGGTGCATTGACTATTGTACCTGTACTGGCCGGGAGAAGAGAAGAAAGAACGGCACTTGATTGTAAGGTAGCTTTTTATTAAGAAAACTCTTCGCGGCCTCGATCGGAACTCCCCTCTCACGGGTTTTCGGAGGCTCGTTCCCCCCCTGCGGAGTGCGGCGGTACTTACCTCAGCACTTCCTTCGGTACACTATACTCCTGAGTACACTGTTCTGGAAGCAATCTCACAGGAGCAGCCCCACAGCTGCGCTCCGTAAGTCCATACAGGTTTCAAGACTTGGTTGTACAGGTTAATTTGTTTTTCATGGACAAGTTTGACCGTCTGCCCATCAACCAGTACATTTTTTTCTGAATTTTAGGACCAGTTCTGATTTTTCTTTCGAACATGTTCTTTCCATCTCAGTCTCGCATCTAATGTCATTCCTAGATATACTTAGGGTCGTTGGCGTACTGAATTATATTATTATTGAGGTAGGTGGGCATGCAGGAATTTTTGAGATTATTGAAATCTACATGCACTGACTTTGCTTCGTTTAATTTCATTCTCCACTTGGCTGTCCATTTTTTTACTTGTGAGATAGAGCGATTAAGTTTACTGATAGAGATTCTGATATTTTCTCCAACTGCAAGTACTGCAGTATGTGATGGTATATGGAAATCCTGTCCACTTCTATATTGGATCCGGGCTCTTTCTCTATATTTTTGACAAGGGGCTGATGAGGCAGTCGATTCGCGAAAACGAATCGTCAACTCCTGGAAGCATTGCGTAATAATCAAACCAATGTCTCTCCAGGCGCAGCTGTCACACTGCCTCCCTAATTTTCTGGAGTGGAGAGGGGGAAATTACGCTGTATGGGCGGCTAGTTATACCTCCTCATCCATTAAATGGTAGCAGAGCGTGGTTTGGTGGGTATGCGCTGAAATTCACCATACGCCCTCCACTTATTTTATGGGTATTTCCAGAAGGAATTTCTACCCAGAGTTTCCAGAAGGAAATTTCATATAAACCCCTTTTTGGGTGAACATTGTATAGGCCAATTATCGTACATTTAGTTTTTCTCCAGCCGTTGTGCTGTTCAATGCCACCTAGTTTTATTTCTTATCTCTTTTTGGCGCTCAATGCCTGGCGTTCAATGCCCTTTTCTTTAATTTCATCCTTAGTTTCTTTATTTCCAATTCCACCATAAAATGTTTGTAGGAGCCAAGTTCTCCCCCAGTAAATAATTAGCAGTAGTACCATTACCATGGAAGCTATCAGCTTTGGAGTTTTTCAAGTGAAACATTCCTGAATCAGAACTCCATACTGTTTTCAGCCTCGTGTCAATTAACTTCACATACTGATTCTTCAAATAAGTATGTTTTTAAGGGGAGGAGTGTGATGGTATATGGAAATCCCGTCCATTTTTAACTGGATCTCTCCCGATCTTTTTGACACAGGGCTGTTGGGGCAGTCATTTCGCGAAAACTAATCGTCCACCTCCTGGAAGCATTGCGTAATAATCAACCAATGTCTCTCCAGGGGCAGCTGTCACACTGCCTCCCTACTTTTATGGAGTGGAGAGGGGGAAACTAAGCTGTATGGGCAGCTAGTTATATCTCCTCATCCACTGCAAGTATCATCTACAAAGATGGCTGTTGTGTTTCCTTCAATTTCAAGTAGATCCCTGGTACAGAGTAGGTACAGGAGTGGACCAATTACACTGCCCTGTGGTATACCATCGCCAGTCGGTTAAGGTTTAGAGTAAGCGTCATCCTGTTTAATGCGAAAGTACCGATGGGTAAGATACGAGTCCAGCAGATCGGCATACTGAGAAGGCAGTGAATTTCTAGCTTGCATTTAAGGCCTTCATGAAAGACTTTGTCGAATGCCTGACTGACGTCAAGGAAGATGGCAGAGCAGTCTTTTCTTTCTTCAAGTGATTAATCAATTACACTGGTTGTCCTATGTACCTGTTCTGTTATTGAGTTTTTTTTCCTGAATCCAATTTGGTGACTTGGTATAAGCTGACGCTCCTCAATGAGCAGTATGAGCCTCTTATATAGGAGCTTTTCGTACAAATTGGAAAGCACTGGCAGCAAGGAGACTGGCCTATATGATCTGCATTGTTCTGGAGGATTTCCAGGTTTGAGTAGGATGGTAATTTCAGCTACTTTTCATAGCTGTGGTACGTATTTAAGATGAAACAAAGCATTTAATAACGAAAAGCAGTAATCCAAATAACAAAAACATATTTGGATTACTGCTTTTCGAGGTAGTTGCTTGAGGTCTTGGCCTGTGATCAGATCGTATCCAGGTGCTTTCTTCGTTTTAATCTTGTTTATTGTATGTTGTACCTCCTTGATTGTAACTGGTGGTTTTTACTTGAAGTTCTGCCGATTTGGACTGTCTAGCTGTTCGTCTGTCGAAGGTAAGTTATGGGTAATTTTTGGCAAGGTAATTTGCAAACACATCGATCTTTCTCTGAATGGTTTTAGCCCTCCGTTGAGATCCTGAATGGGCGGCGCTTGGGTGATAGGTCTTTTTAGATATTCTGTTGCGCTCCACAGAGAATAGTCAATGTGTTGATCGCTGGTTAGTTCACTGACGTACTTTTCGGTTGATTCATTTTCAATTTTCTGGGTTACTGCTCGCAACCCTTGGGTGAGCTTATACCATTCTTCTTTGCGTGATTTAAATTGAGGAAGTTATGCGCGTGGCAAGGATTTGCGGACGGACAGACAGACAGAAGCTTTGTTCCAGCCGAAGCGATTTTTGTAATGAGTTCTGCGTACAAAAACTGTGTTCCAACCACATCGAGTGTTAAAACTGTGTTAACGCTGTTAGAGGTTTTATCGATAAACTTTTCCAACCTCGTCAGGTTCGGGAACTGAGTTCTCCGAGTTTCGTAACTTTCAGCACCCAATTGGGGATGGGGTTTTTCTACAGAACTGAAGATAACCTGGTTGGAACCTCCCCAAAATGTCACTTCCCTCCTACCTTCATGTTAAACGGATCTTAAAGCCTCTGTGGTACATAACCAGTTATTTTTCGGCCCTCATCATCGCAGCTGTCTGGCACCTTTCCAAGGCGTTCCAGTCGATGAGTTCTCGAACTGAAACAGTTCTAAAACTGATCCCCACCCTTCAGAAAAACTTGGGTTCTAGTTTGAAACTTTTTAAAACCAGTTTTGGTGGCTGGAACATACCTAGAGAACCTAACCGAATTTGTTCAGAAGTCTCTGAAACGTAAAACGCGATTGGAATGGTAATTATGGAGATAGAAGGATTTGTTCCTCTCGAAAGTGAAAATACTCGTAACACTTCCGCTACCTTGGTAAGACTCGGAAGCAGAAAAATTGACAACAATATTTTTGTCAGTCATTTCCGTTTATGACTGGTAGGAATAGGGAATCGATTCGAGACATCAGATCTTTGATTGCGGTGACGCTGAGATTTTTTATTGTGACGTATAAAAGGGGGAAAAGTGATGGTAGAGAGAAGAACGGCCTGTTATATAGGAGGGGTGAGGCGGTACGAGGGATCCAAGGTGGATTTCACTGCGAGGGGTCGACCAGTTTGAAAGGATGACAATAGGTCCTGGTGATACGACTTCAACCATCATCTTATTGATCAAGTGAGCGTGAATTCAGCCTTCTGCCTTCTTAAAAAACCCTTCACCAAGAAATAATGTTGTGTAAGCGCGTTTCGGTTCTTTTTTCACTGTACTATTCAATATTCTGTAGAGAACATATATTTAAATACGAAAAATCGATCAATGCAAACTTATATGAATGGTTCAAATTGTCTTGTCATCGTCGCCGGGTTTTGAATACAGTGGACAACGATTTTTTTTCAGACCCACGTCTGGACTATGGAACACTGGCTCTTACAAACGGGTGATTCTTCTGCACTGGGTGCTTGAAGAGAAGTCGTAATAATCGATTTAGTCAGCATTTTATTCAAATAATTTTACTGGAGTCAAAATGGCTTTTGGAAAAATCCGTCAATTGACTGTTAGCGATTGTTCGAAGAAAATAAAGTAGGTATTGCAACAGGCCGAACATTTTAAGTAGATAGGTATATATGTGTTACGGTTCAAACCCGAAATCCGGCCGTTTCGAAAAATGCGCGGGCAATCGTGAAGTCGCCTCCTCTTTCGGGCGAAAGCCGATGAAAATGAAGGAGTTCGGGTTTGTCCCGGGCAATTAGCGATGTATCTCGTTATTAGTGGACAAAACCCGTCGGAGGCAGTCAGATTAATGTAAAAAAAGGGTGTAAAAATACGGTTTTTTGGTGTTTTAGTAACATGAGCTTGTGGGGTATCGTTTTCCACGTTTTTTAGGGCGAGAAGACCGAATATGAAGTCGATTTTGACCAAGGAGCAAACTGTGGATCGCTTATCTATTTTATAGATATAGTTACATAACCCACATTGTACGGTGAAGATCACATTTTCTTTCTACTCTATATTGTGTAAAACGTATGGCATCCATGGCTAGCTCCAGCCCTATTTGAACAGTTACCGCTCCTAACCAAGACTTCAACATCAACAGGAAAATTTAAAAAACTAGCTCTAGAATATTTTGATCTTGGAAATAACGAAAGTGTTGTTATAAATAAGTTTAAATTAGGATAAAAATACAAATCAGCCTTCGTAAAATACTGTTGGTTCTTGATCAATGTAACTCATTCTCCAAACACTTACGGTGTGTTGGTTTATTATTCTGTGAATAATACACCTATGTAATCGCTCCTCAAAAAATTTTTATAACACCCCCTCAAACTTTTTTCTTTTCCGTTTCAAGGTGTGTAGATTCAAAAAATGCAATGTCCGTCCGCCGTCCGCCGTACGCCGTCCGCCGTATCACGTGTACAGGCTTCATTTTCGGTCTAAAAAAGTCGTTCTTTCGCACACATGCTCCATTGGGGCCCTAGTTGTGTCCCGAAACTTTTCAGCCCGATCGGAATATTCCCAGGGGTGTTGTGAGTGAAAATGTGTGTAAAAATAGGTACTTTTTGCGTTTTAGCAACATGTTGGTAACATGAGCTTTTGAGGTATCGTTTTCCATGTTTTTGGGGACGAGAAGATCGAATATGAGGTCGATTTTGGCCAAGGAGTGGAAAATTGAGGTTGTACCAGATGTTCAGCTCCCAAAATTGATTTTGTATGAGTCAAAAACCTGCGAAATCGTCTGAAATCACCATCAGTTTGTAGAATAACACTAGAAAAAGTGTCAACACGTGGATCAAGACGATTAAATGGCACTACCAATGATCAAAGTTAATTTGAAAAAACAAAAAAAAAGATCGTACCTACCTAATTTGTGTTTTGGGGGCCAAAATTGGTGGAAACCATCAGAAATAGCTATTTCAATTATTTCACATGAAACAAACAATAAATGTACAGCCAACATTTCTGTAGAATAATAAACCCCATGTGACAAGGACTTTGCAGCGTTTTTTGTCAATGAAATTGCTGGTACATACATACGCAGTAATAAATAGCGGTGGAAGAGACGAGCCTGGACGCGTCATTGACCTTAGACTCATAAACCAGCATAAGTTTAGAACTTGTATTATGTATATACACTCTTTAAAAAGCATTATATTTGTTGCATAAAGTATTTTCTGAATAAAAAATTGAATTGAATTGACTGAATTGTATGGCTCCCACATGTAACACAGAGTTATGCTCCATCGCGTGTTGTTTCCAATTGCTATTGTCGTTTTGGTTTATTATTCTGTGAATAATACACCTATGTAATCACTCAGCAAAAATTTTTTATAACACCCCCTCAAAATTTGTTCTATTACGTTTCAAGGTGCGTAGATTCAGAAAATGAAATGTCCGTCCGCCGTCTGCCGTACGCTGTCCGCCGTATCACGTATACCGGCTACATTTTCGGTTTAAAAAATTCGTTCCTTCGCACACAGGCTCTATTTGGGCCGCAGTTGCGTCCCGAAACTTTGCAGCCAGATCGGAATATACCCAGGGGTGTTATGATCGAAAATGGGTACACAAATAGGTACTTTTTGTGTTTTAGTAACATGTTAGTAACATGAGCTTTTGAGGTATTGTTTTCCATGTTTTTGGGACGAGAAGACCGAACATGTAGTCGATTTTGACCAAAGAGTGGAAAATTGAGGTTCTAACGAAGTTTCAGCCTTAAATTTACGTTAAATTTTGGTCTAAAATCTTCGTTTTTCCGCACACAGTTTGCGTCCCCATTTTGGAACACATTTGGATCCTAGTTGTGCTCCGAAGCTCGGCAGCCCTATCAGAATACACCTGGGAATGTTGTGTGTGGTGGGGGGGGGGGGGGGGATGTGGGTTTTCCGAGGTTTGTATGAGGTTTTAGTGAATATGAGCTTGTGAGGTATCGTTTTCCATGTCTTTTCGGGCAAGAAGACCGAATATGAAGTTCATTTTGAACAAAGAGTGAAGAATGGAGGTTGTAACGAAGGTGCTTCCCCATACAGTGTGGTGAGCATTCGCGTCGCACCCCATAAGGAAGTGGAGATTCCTCTGCTGGCCAAAATCCACAAGGCGTTTCATTTCTTGTGGTGGAGCTTGTACTTTTCACCAGGGAAGTATGCCGACGCCAGCACGATTCTTCGGCTTCCTGATGGAGTTTTTTCCTCTAGCATAATTGCTGCAAGGTCCCTATAAGTTAAGTCTGGCCTAGCTGTATAAGAAACACTATGATCTGCAAGAACTGCTGCTCTACACCTTTCAGCTTCCCTACAGTATATCAACTTACCTGAGCTTGAAGGGATTCCTCTTATTTTTCCTATTCCAGCCCAAGGTTCTTGTATCAGGGCTATGTTGAGTCCCCTCCTGGCAAATACCCCACAGAGAGCGGCTGAGGCCGCTTCAGCCCTGTGGAGGTTTACCTGGACGAGACTCAGCCCCGATGAGGCGCTCATCGCCTTCTCCTGCCGCCCCTTCCCTTACGACGCCATTCTTCTGGGGGGCGGCCAGGCTTCCTCTTCTTCGAACCATGAAGCTCAGGCCGGAACTGATTCATGGTCCGTTGCTGGCCCCCACCTCCCTCAGTTGAGGTACTGGGCCTCAGGGGACCGGAAGTCGGTGGGGCTTCTTGCCTCTGGGTGTTGGAGGTTTCCTGAGATGCTCGCCTCTGCACCGTGGAGGTCGACGGAGCATCTCGCCTCGGGGAACCCGAGGTCAAGGGAGCAACTGTGCTCCTAGGAGCCCTGGAGACGCCGTCCCAGACGTGGATGGAACGAGCCCGGGTTCCCCCTGGGATGCCGTACTTTGCTCCGATGCAGTCCCGTGGGCTGAGCGATTACCCAGGTATATTATTCACAGAATAATAAAGCAATACAATGTTCGTCCGCCTTATCGTCCTTATCTACTTACTTTTCGGTCTAAAAAATTCGTTCTTTCGAACACAGGCTCCATTTGGGCCCTAGTTAAGGCCCGAAACATTGCAACCCGATCGGAATAAAGCCAGGGGTGTAATGGGTGAAAAATGGGTGTAAAAATAGGGTTTTCTGAGGTGTTAGTGAACACGAGCTTGTGAGGTATCGTTTTTCATGGTGTTTAAGGCGGAAAGACCGAATAGGAAGTTGATTTTGACCAAAGTGTGAAGAATTGAGGTTGTAAAGAAGGTTCAGCCCCCAAATTAATTTTTTATGAGTAAAAAACCTGGGAAATTGTCCGAAATCACAATAAATTTTATATAACACTAGGTAATATAATAACACTATACATAATACACTACAGTTAGTTTCAGCAGGTGAATGAAGACAATTAAATGGCAATATCAATGGTCAAAGATAATTTGTAAAAAAAAAAAAAAAACCAGGAGCCTAATTCGTGTTTTTGGGGGCCAAAATTGGTGGAATCCTCAAAAATAGCTATTTTAATTATTGCACATGAAAGAAACAATATAGGTGACCCAGACCCAGAACAACAGACCCAGGTGGCAAGGACTTGGCGGCGTTTTCGGAATCTACGCATCTTGAGGCGTAAAAGAAAAAAGTTTGCGGCGGTGTTATACACATTTTTTGCTGAGAGAATACACAGGTGTATTATTCACAGAATAATAAACCAAAAAGGGAAACATGTCAAGAAAGTACCTCAGCCATTGTTTTTGGATAGGTAATGTCAAGTCACGCATCCAAAGTTTTCTTAGGGTTCCTTCCCACTACTGCAGATCAACATCCAAAAGAAAAATACCTCCAGCTATATTTAAATATTAGTATTATGTACGAAATGTACTGTAAATTGCTTGATGAATGAAGGGAGGGGAAGGTATTTTAGCTCTGTACAGAAAAACTGTTAGTGAACACTTCAGTTTAGGTTTCCATCACCCCTAATATACTCAATGTCGTATCTGTGTAAATTATGACTATGCGTCTACTACCGACAAAGAGACTCTATAGATCAACCACGAAGCTCATCTAGCTCTCAAGGATCAAGCCAGGACCGAATGGTGCATAAGCCTACGCCAATTTCGACCTGCTGCATGTTCTGTTAGTGCCAACTGATCCAAAAAATAATGCTCTCTTCTATAAACGCTTGCAATTACACTTTTACAATTTACAACGTCGTGAAGAGACAAGGGGACTGTTTCGTATGCGACGAAACCCAAGGAGCCGAAGAAGTTGTTGCCAGTTCTCTTTTTATATACCTTAAATCCCTACCGAACACTACTAATCCTGTCACCTTCTTCAGCGATAGATGGCGGGAGGGGGTAAAAGCCTCAATCAATTCACAGCACCAATTTTTATGAAGGCCGTACAAGAGATAGAGAACCTCGAACTAACTGATTTGAAGTTCTGGTCTCAGGACATAGCGAAATGGAGTGGGACTCCATGTATTCTGCCATCAACACTGAGTTCAAGATAATTGGAAAAGCCGTGTGGCCTGAAGTTCGGAAACAAATTGCTCGTGTTTCAAGGAGTAAGCGGGATAAGCTATATCCATCCGTGATCTGAGCTGTGACAACATAATAGACTGTAAAAAGTTTGTCAAAGAAAATTTGACTGAACGAGAGAAAGATGGAGATCCAAATTCGATGGAGGTTTTAGGCGTCTCGATATCAGTAAAAGAAGCCGTCTTCTATCACAAACGTCTTTACAACTATTGCATGCACAGCCCATTCCAATAACAAGATAAAAATACCAAGACCTGATTTCATTATTCAACACGAATCCTCCAGCTTTGGGGGATGCTTACAGACCCTTCTACCTGAGCCTGCCGCTGATAATGCAGATCGCACAAGTGATGAGGATGATGGAGAAGAAGAAGAAGAAGAGGAAAAGGTATATAAACTGTAAACTTACAGTAAACTGTAAAAGTACTGTTGTACTTTTTTGTACAATTTAATAAATAATCAGGTTCGAATTATAATTTAGCTAATAATTTCTCCACTTCCTTTAAATCACACCAAAATTAAAAAAAAACAGACTCATGCAGCACCTGCAATTCATTATTTTATTGAAAAAAAAACCCAGTTTAATAAGTCCATTTTCTTTATTTGAAAAGGTTCTCAATGTGAGTAGTTCGTACAGTTATTCTGGAGAACCGTAAATACCTGTTGGCGATGAAAGTAATTTCAGTTGCTAATCGAGATTTCTTTTTTCTGTAATTACGGGCAAGCCCAATTACAAAATCAAAACGATGCTTGTTGGGCCTAATCTGGAACAATCATTATCCATACCTAACATTTGGTTGATTTTTCAACTTTTATGGGCATCATCCATGCTGTTGATCTGATGGCAAAACCAACTGGGAACTTGAATGTAACAGTATGCCAAAAAACAGTAGTCAAAAACAACAACAATTTAAAAAACAGACTTATGCAGTTATGCAACACCTTAAATTCATTATTTTATTGCCACGGAGGATTAAAAATCACTGCTATGAGTTACTGGTCGCTATGTATTCCGTAGAATAATACAGCGCATTCTTCTTTCACGGTTGAATGTTGCAACTACTTTGCCTAATATAGCTCAAAATTTAGCAGTTGACGGAAGGGCATTTACCTTAACTTAACAAAAACTTGTGCTAGGAAGGTAGTCAACGCAATACCCATCAGACATTGTGGCCAAGTGCAACGTTACAACACGGAAGTTGGAAGAATCCAAGATGCAACAACTGGATTTAACTTAGAAGTTTTAGGATTTTAGCCCTATTGTTTACCTTCCTGAACACTATTTTAAAAAAATCAGCCCCTATCCGAAAAGTAGGAATATAGAGGAAAGTAAAAACCACAGTATGGTTTCTGTTGAACGTCAATCAAGGGCTGAAGTGGGACCTTACAATTTTGAAAAACTTCAAAAGGTTTTTCTCGAAACTCCTGATTCAGATTGCCTATTTGCAGTACTGGGGCGACGTGTTGATGTTAGAGGCAACATCCCCAAGGAGTCCTTCAGTAATATAATAAATGCTGTGTTGTTGTGACTGCGAGTGTACTTTACACTGAAAACGTCGAGACAGCTTTCAATCTCGTACAAATATTGTAATAATGAAAGCAGTGAAGGGTGGGAACGGTGGAAACACAAAGCAGATGATATCAATAGGGGCGAGAGATAATAGGCAGATGTTTTCTGAGCAAATACTCCGAGATCAAACTCCTGCTTTTATTGAGCATGTAATAAAAAAAGATTATTTGCGTCCCCCAAAATGAATTCAATACGTCATCAGCCTAATCTGACAAATACATATAAAGTGGATTCTCCCCGATATTCTAATATCATGAATATGCTCCGAAGTCAACAACTGTTCACTCTAGTTCGCAGTTGGTTTTTTTAATCTCGCGTCAACAATTTGGATGATGCCCATAAAGGTTGAAAAATCAATCACACATTAGGTATGAATGATGATCGTTCCAGATTTGACCCAATAAATATTAAACCTCGATTAGGAACTGATTACTTTCATCGTCAATAGATATTTATGGTAATCAAGAATAATTGTACCTACGAACTAAATCTCTCGCAATGAAATCATGGAGAACCATTTCAGATAAAGAAATTGAACGGTTTAATAACCTTTACCTTATAATAATCAACAACTAAAACTACTATTGTAGGGAGGCCGGAAAAGCTGAATTATTAGTTAATTACTATGTGGTCCTGTTTAAATGAAATGGGAAGAATAAGTAGCAGGTTTTGAAATCGGAGACAACCAGAATGGCAACAATTTGACCACGGCGTACTGGAGTTCGCTGTTCTAAGTCAGATCTGTTCCCAAAGCGGGCCATTCACGACCGCTCCAACACGCCAAAATGAGGCGACCGCTCCAAAAACCGATCATGAATGGGGAAACCCGAATGGCTTGGCGCGGCGCAGTCGGCCTGGTCGAATATTCAACCCGCCTGAAATCCATCGCCCCGCTCCGTTTGGGGCGGTGGAGCATTCGGCTCGGCGCGGTCGTGAATGGGAAAATCCGGAACGGCACAGGTACTCGTGGCGTGTGGAGCGCTCGTGAATGGGGAAATTCACCGCTCCATTTGGCTCAGTCTGTGTAGGTGAGTTGTCGAGGCAATTACCCATCATGGCGAGCTGTCGTGAATTTGTGATAGAAGTGATGGAAATGTGCAAAGAGCTGCCCTGCCTTTGGAAGGTGACGCATCCAGATTACAGTGACAAGGTAATGAGAAATGTTGCGATTTAGTTCAATCATAACAAAGCTTTCACAGTTGGACATAAGAGGGACCCTTTGGACAAAGCTGTCCAAACCCTTCTCCAACACTACTTTTTATATCATAAGTGATTATCTACCAAAATTGTACTCCCCAGAAACGGCTGGCAACAATGCACTCACTTTCAGTAAGAGTAGTAGTAGTAGTTGATATTATTAGACGAAGAAGTCGAGATTTCGCGTTAACAAAGTCAGGATGCCGTCCAATTCAGCTGTCACGATAAATAGAAGAAGAAGAAATTCATATGAGGATATTCAGTCAAGCAGTTAGTTTAGTTTTCCCAATTTTTTTGAGTGGATCAAGCCATGACGGACACATATTAGCACTTTCCAAAGCGACCCCCTGTCCAAACCGTCCCCGACCGCCCCTTCTCATTACTGCGCCAGGTAATGTTAGTGCCAATTACCCTTATCTGATGGCTAGGCAGGGGCTTGAGGCAATTTTGTTCTTGAATACTAGTGTGGAATCATTAATACTAGTGTGGAACAATTAAAGCTTAAAATTGAAAAAATACACGCAACGTAAATAGTATAATTTTTCTGCGATGTAAGTTGAGGGAAACCAAAACTGCTACCTACCTACCTAACGTTCAGAAAACATACCAAGAGCAAAGAAATACCCATCCGTAGTAACGGCAGACTTGCCCCCAAAACGAAAAGCCCCCGCCAAACTGCGTTGAAAGATATTTCAAGGTTGGGGGGGGGGGGGGGGGGGCAGGTTTTTATACACATATCCAACAGAGGGGACAGTAACAGGATTCTATATGCACATCCAAGAGCGAGATTTTGGCGGTCAAAATGGATATAAATCCTTTTTGCGGCTGAGGAGGTTTTTTTGGCGGGTCAATTTTTACAAAAGGGTTGTTTTTGGGGGTTAAATTTTTACGTGATTTTTAGGCAGCAGTGATTGTCACTGGTGGCTATTGACATGTATTTGGTTTCCAGGTCTATTCATTAGATTCATTTTCGCATTCCATGAAGGGGAATGAGAAAATAAGGGTATGGTGAGCACGTAGCGAGGGTAGGCGTGGATGGCTGGGTTGAGAGAGATGGATAGCATGGGTGTCGGATGTGCCCAGGCAGGATCTTTTAGGTGAAGCTAGCACTCCGGGTTGTTACCACCACAGCGAGTGTTAGAGGATGAAGGCTAGCGTCCCAGGTTGCTACCACCACAATGGACGCTACAGGAGATGAAAGCTAGCACCCCGGGTTGTTACCACCACTGCGAGGGGTAGGTGAAAGCGAGGAGGCGTGAGGCGACTGAGAGAGAGAAGTCGCAGGTAGGAGTGAGCATGGAAGAGTGAAGAGCTGGGCGAACCGGGCGCCTTATAAAGGTGCCTCCATCTCGTCCCCCGTCTACCAGCGGCCGTTACTGACCGTTGGGAGTCGTTGGACGTTAGTGGTGGGAGAGCCCTTTAGGCTTCTACCGAGGCGTCGCGCACCTCGTCTTTCTTCTTCTATTTATTAGTTAGAAACTTCTACATTACGTATGAGTGGTATAGAGGGGTACCACGACAAAGGGAATTCCTGATAATGCGATTTTCAAGTGTTATTGTACCCCTGAAGTTTTGTTACAAATATTACATTAAAATGTATTGTTATAATAGGTACCTACTGTAATTAGTGGGGACCCAGTCAACCATCTTATTACGTCCAGTAGTTATAAGTGTAGTTGCAGTAGTTTGACTGCAATTGCTCACATTATAAAAAAGACGTATGACGATAGGTTGAAGAAAAAAAATCGCTTTTGTTCGTGGACTCATGCTTCTTGTAATTTGGTTTTCAATAGCTTTGTGAGTTCCGGTGAGAACACAGCGCGTGCGTAGTACTTCCAAACTCAGTACCTACCCACAACGTTCAAAGGTATGCTTCTTCACAGTTGTGATAGAAGCACTCGTGATGTAGAAGGTAAGTATTTTTATCGGCTGAGTTTTGTAAATGTAACAATAAGAACAAGCCTTTTTTGTTTTCTCTCTCTTTTCTTTCTAGAAAAATCTAGGAACGTGGGGATGCACCAGAGTGGACACTTCAAAGCAGTTGTGTTGCACCAAGTTTGTTTAGGGGAAGAGGGAAATCATAAAGGAGCGATAAATTTAGAAATCAAAAGGATTCCGCCTTCCGCTCGTGGACGAACAAATGTTCCATCTCCAGTTAAAATAGACGTAAGAAGTTTACTTGAAATAATAAATGAGGCGGCTCTCTTTAAGTGGGCACTTTATTTGTAAACTTGGTGGGTCTCGTAAGCTTAACAGGGGAAACCGACCAGCTTTCAACATCCTGATTGTGCGTTTCGGACACTAGGCATGATATCTCCTTAATATTTCCTTCGAGCTATTTCTTTGTTGGCAAACACTGCTGAGATCCCCGAGCTCTCAATGAATTAAAACCTCCAGTGATTTAACTACAAACAAGGAAATGTATATTTTAGGTCATATTATACGGTATAATTGTGTTTATTAGAATTTTCTGTTGAAGAAAAATTTATCCATTTTATTAGGTGAAATAATGTTTTGACAATAGTGGTATGTTGGGGTGATTATGCGCAAAACTGCTAGGGTCCAGAATCTTGTCTGATAATCTATTCGTCCTCCCTTTGAAGTCCCTTTCAGTTGATGTGAGCTCCAAGCTAGTTGGTGACGTTGGTGTTCTAAAACGGATTTGTAGCTTGATGATGGAAAGGATTCAAGAACTGTTTGAGGTAGCAGAGTACGTCATTACATACTTGACCAAGTATTTTTTCTCAAAAGATTCAATGCGTCCACATACAATATTAAAATGTTCTTAGGTACATAATTTTTTCTTCCTATTCACGTAAAGTGTGTATGTTCCGAGTTTTGGAGCCGCTTTCTCATGAAATCACTTGTTTACCCATTCGAGTATTTATTATGAATGATTCAGTACCAACGATACAGAGTTTCATATGTAGAGTCTACTGTCAAATATCACAATTGTGTAGGTAAGTTCGAGTAAACCATTACATTTTTTTACGTGATGAATGAATGTTATACTTTCACTGCGTATACACAATATTAATTTGTCCCACCAAAGGGCCCCAAGAAGATAGAAACGGCCCTTAGCGCACGCTGGTTTATTTTGGCAATTGTTTGGAACACATATATCCGCTACATACAAGGAGAACCTTTCTGTTACCGGAAAACTGAAATTTATATGTTAATATCTGACCGGAAAAACAAAACAATAATTGAAAGTCAACCAACAGTCGGAGAAAATTGTAGTAGGCACGACACTAAAATTACTGAAACGATTTTGGGGAAAAAATAAAGCTTAATGCATAAAGTGTGCCACGCCTGAAAAGCCAGTGGCAAATAAGTACGAGAATGCTGACGTAGGGGAGAGGTATCGGCCAGAAAACCCTCACATATCCATCCGGTGATCTATGGTTTCGATGTCAAGAATTAGACAGACAACGTGACTCATCGCCCCCGCACGTTCAAACCATGGACTATGTTCAGCGTATCTGCACCGAATCGGACAACGCGAATCTCCTGGCTGTACCTACCATCAAATTCGTTCGATTAATAGTATAATTCGACGGTACCGACTGTGGCGCCAACGCTGAAACCCTGCAACATTATTTTATTCGATGCCCGAATAAAATACGAGCCCCGAGAGTAGGGTCAAAAGGCCGATTCTGGCCCTCTGGTCCCGGTGCCATATGACCTTGAGTGCTAAAAGCAACGAATACCCCAACCACTCACCGTCTCAACTCATCTCCGGAACCAGCATCCATCCCCCCTCACCCTATCACACCCCGCGACTTTTCCATACTGTGCAAAAATAATAATATTTAGATGCGGAGACTGGACTCGAACTCGCGTCCTCCCGCGTCCAACGCCGATGCTACGCTAACGCCAGTTAAAAAGGTTTGTAATATTTATGTGACTTAATGAGTTGTGACAGAGTGTGACACCACCAAACGACCCCACCCATCTTCACTGGAACAAAAAACAACTCGAGAACTGCCACTGTCACAGAGTCTATGTAAATAGGTGGTTGGATCAGTAATAATGATGTAGGCATTTGTTTTGATGGCATGACAGTATAGTTATAGACTTGAAATTATTTCTAGTGTTTGCCAACTCTATGGAAGAAAATAAAACCAATTACCGAAAGGTTTGGACTAGGCTTGCTATCCGACAATTTTGACAACTGGTTTCTGCGAGACATCGAGGCTAAACTAGCTTTCCTCTAACGAAGCAACAACCTACTTACAAAAGGAACAAGGAAGTACCTAATCGGAGAAGGTTTAGAAGAGGTAACCAACAAATATAAAGAGCCACTATGCTTCATACAAAGTGGAATTAGCAGACGTACAACTGGATACTCTGTTGGAGGTATTGTCGAATTTATTGGAGCAGCTCCAAAAAGAGGACTCTATCTCCTAGATCTGGATATTGCACAGGACTTGCCGGAATATTAATTTGTTAAAAAGCAAGAAATGTGTAATTATTTAACCAGAAATTATAACTTTTACCATGGAGAGGTTGGAGATGACCCAAGTTTAATTACTGTAGATAACAACAAAACATTTGGAATAGATGCCTTATTAGCTAGTGTAGCGTGTTGAATTCCTAAATTCCCTACTTATAAGATGGATGGCGAAGCTAGTGGGCGAGATAATTACTGGCGGAATTCACACACGTTCATTTGTTACCTGATTTGTAGGAGGCAGTTGGCCTCGAGACAGCTTTGCACAGTACTGGCTCGAGTTCAGGAGACACGTTGCTGAAAGAGAAATTTAAAACTAGGCTTCCAGCAAGGTACGCAATGACTGAAGGTCCTGGGCAAGTGATGCAATGAACTAAGTGAACAAGAGAATTTATTAAACGAAACAAACTGACAAAGTTGAGGGGATCCACGGGGTACGGCAATTTAGAGACAGACTTTCAGAGAAATGATGTTCGCGAAATAACGGGACTCGATACAAGACAAAGGGACTGAATTTAAGATAGTTTTCGTAATAAGTGCAATGTGTTGAACGAATGTTGTGGGGTGTACGGTAGCACCAGAGTCAGGTGCAATGCTCCTGAAGGGGTGTAATACGGGGTGCTGTGGGATCGACTGCACGTGGTCGAGGGGTGCAACGTTAGGCTCAGGCTCGGGGGTAGCAAGTTCTACCTGTAGGGGTTCTGCAACAGAACGGAAGAATCCCTCTGTTACTTCCGGCAAAATGCCGTGAATTACTGGACACCTGAAGGGCACTGCTACGTGATAGTCGCAAAAATGGATAATACGGGTTAAGGGTGTAAGTCCTACCTCTTCCTGGGAACCTGGCAGGAACTCGTCCGGGCAACCTCCTGGCTGCTGTCTTCGGGCTCGTGCGGTCCACTGCTTCGGCGTCCACCCCAATGGCGAACAGGTATCGCCTGAAACAGGATACTTCCACGGCAGTACAACGGTTACAACTCAACGTTGTACCCCTGTGCTTCCTGGCTGGCCTCCACTCTCTTCCTCTCGCGGTCGTCGTACAATTCCGTATTCCAGAGGGGAAAGCAAAATGAAAGATCCGGTTCAACAGTATTAAGCGCACAAAATAATCCCTAATCAATAGCTGAAGGCTCTGTCTCAACTCCACTGTCTCAAGGAAAAGTCTCAGGAAATACTACAATATCTAATCTCTAAATAAAAGTCGCAGGTCTGGTCTCCGGGAAGTCTCCTTCTCAAGTGTAGTGTCATGGCGGCTGCAATTGATTTTATGCACCACCCCTCCCTTCGCGAATCCGCCCCTTCGTGGCGTGGGGAAGTGGCGCAGATGGCTCCTGCGCCGATGGTTCCGCCGGGTGATATCGATCGCGTATCGATCGAGGACTGCCTGGATCAAAAATGTAAGATGGCGATGTTCTGACATCTTACACTAGACAACACACAACAGATTTGTTTACCAAATGACAGGCCCAGGTGTTAACAGGACTATGGGGAACCATGTAGTTGATTTTATAAACTGTTCAGATGCAAGGTTAAAGGATACATTCCGTCTACTTTAGCAAAGGAACAACTGGAATAACTAGATTGGAAACCACAATGTATAACTCCAGCATTACAGACTACAACACGAGATCTTATGCCCCTTACAGGATTGTTTAAGCTTGTTGGAGAAAAGTAAAGTGTACATCCAAAACGTACGGTTTTATTCTGTATCGTTTGTGCTGTACTGAAATCACCAGAAGGGGGCTTACAGAACAGCTGCTTTCTTTTGGCAGACGTCGAAGACGCAGGAATAGTGTCTCTACTAGTAATAATTGTGGTTCCATGTGTTTTAAGGAAAAGGACCAATAAGGATAACAAGCTCTCTCCATAGGAAATAAATCCATAGTCGCCAAGCTTACATAACATTGACGAGGAAACGAAAACAAGAACTTGAAGAATTAGAAACTGTGATGATCCAGCGGGAGCAATAAGTACACGAGACTACTTGAGTCGGTTTGTGACTTGATTGACTGTTTATTGGTTAAATACATCGCCTTTTTATACCCCTTATTACAGACCCGGAGGGGGGTAGGGGAACCCCGCTCTGGGAAGCCGCCAAGACGCGGCTTATACCTCAAGTGACGCTATTACGTGTTAATAGGGAGCAGCCGATCACTACACTGCTCCCCCCAGAATTGAAGTTAAATACTGCAATTATAAATTCATTTTCGACGGTGAATCGTGTTGAGGCGTCGGTGGAGGTAGAAGAGGCTGCGTGTTGTCTTGGTTTGCTGTTGCGGTGTCATCCCGCATTAGCGGCGGCTGCGGTGCGGGATCCGTGAGCGTGCTGGGAGCGTGCTCGGATGTAGTTCCGCTGATAATGTCGGGGGCCTCGTCTGGGAGACCTCTGGAAGGGGCGGCTGGCGGGTGTGACTCTGCTGGGCGGCGAGGCAGGAGGTGCCGGAGGAGGTGAAATGGGCCGCACTTGCAAGGCACGGGCGAGTTCGAACATAGTAAGTGTGGTCGTCCTGAAAGGTACCGTTGTGAAGTCGTGGAGGTGCGGCACCGTGTATCGATCGGGGACAGTGAGCCTGCTGAGGGCGTGGTAGTCTCCGACGGGGCGAATATCTCCGCCTGGCTTCCGTACGTCGTGTAGAGGGCTTGACCAAGAGGCCTCCGATGGTTCCATGATGCCGGCGTTTCGGAGTTCTGCGAAGTGGGCTTTTGTCTTTGTATAGCTGGCCGGGGCTAGGCGTCGGAGTTTCACTTGACATGGCGGGCCCTTCGTTACTATATGTTGTTCGATTGGTGCTTCGCAGGGAGTTTCTGAAGGAGTGTATGCGTCTAGTAGTGCCTGGAAGTAGGGTGTGTTATCTGAGGTTGCACAGCTGAAATTTCCCGGGCGTACGAGGCTAGTGGCTGCGTTGATGAGGCGGCCTTTCGGAAGGTCAACGAGGCTTAGAAAATCAGGGCCGAGGATCGGTGTTGAGACGTCTGCTACGGTGAATGTCCTTTCATAGGGCGGTAGGTGTACCGAGGCGCAGTGGTTGTCGTATGTGTTGATCTCCGAGCTTTTAGCCGTTCGTAGGGTGCCCAGTTGTGTTCCTTTCCGATGAAGTGTGTTGGCGTTTTCCGTCGGTTGGTTTCGCCAGGTGCAGGGTTTGATGCATTTTTTCGTTCGGGAGCCCCATCTTCTATGGTAGAAGCAGAACGTCTTGTTCGGTCGTTGAGGGGGTGATTGTCGCTGCGTAGAAGGCCGCATTTGTTGGCGGTGCTGGATCACTTGAACTTCCTCATCGACGGTAGCCACACGAGGATGTGTTACGAAGGGTATAAGGCGGTCGGCGGCCGCCGCGAGCTTCGTGATATCGGGTTCTACGCTGGCTGCGATGTGAAGGCGAAGGCTCTCAGGTAGAGGTCGTAAGAAGAGTTGTCGGAGAAGCGAGGTCGGAGTTTCCGAGGGAAGAGCACGTTGAAGGCGTCTGGCGAGGGCCGAAGGCAGCTCGTCTGTCACCGAAGGCTGAAGCAGAATTGTGAGCTGGGAGCCATCTGAGGGTGCATGAGCTGCGATAAGCCGGTCTTTCAACGTCTGGTAGCTTGCGGAGTGTGAGGCGACGATGTCGGTACAGATGTCCGCTTGGCGAGGCTCGAGCGCGAGGAAGGCGCGGGTGAAGCGGGCTTCAGAATTTTTCAAGCCTTCCTGGGCGAAAATTAGTTCGAGCTGGGCGAACCAGATGTGCGGGAAAGCCGGGTCAAAAGGCCGCAGTATGAGAGGTGCTGGTGCCGTTTCGAGTGTCTTCGTAGCTCTGGTCTCCATTTTCTTCTTGGTTGTTCTTTTGGATGTAGATCTGAGGAATGAATGCTCCGTTGATGGTCGCTCTCGTTATATAGGCAGCGGGAAGGGCGAGATGGTCTCTAATTGGTTTGCTGAAGAGACGATGGCTGGTTGGTCGCTTGAGAGAGGACGCTGATTGGTCGTGACGAGTGGTGGGGGGTTCGCTGTCGATCGCAAGAGGACGATGGTTCTTAAAGAATCGGTGTTAGTCCGAAGATGGCCGGGGCAAGGGTACGTTGCTCTGCCGGCGTTGCGGTCGCGAAAGTCCGAGGTGGCCTGAAATTGAAAGGCTGAAACAGACAGTGGTCCTGAAAAGGACCTTTGTGAGTCCGTTGAAGGTCAAGGCGAATGTGCGTTTTAAGCCGTCGCTGGAAGCGAGAATGCGGGGCGCTATTCGCAGAGGGCAGGAAGCCGGCGAAGGTGCGTATCGAGCCGTCGCTAGAGGCGAGAAGGCGGGATGTTGTTCGCAGAAGGCAGGAAGCCAGCGAAGGTGCGCGTTGAGCAGTCGCTAGAGGCGAGAAGGCGAGACGCTGTTCGCAGAAGCCGGTAGCCGGTGAAGGTTGCGTGTTCGTCGTCGGGGTGACCAGTGTGATGATCCAGCGGGAGCAATAAGTACACGAGACTACTTGAGTCGGGTTGTGACTTGATTGACTGTTTATTGGTTAAATACATCGCCTTTTTATACCCCTTATTACAGACCCGGAGGGGGGTAGGGGAACCCCGCTCCGGGAAGCCGCCAAGACGCGGCTTATACCTCAAGTGACGCTATTACATGTTAATAGGGAGCAGCCGATCACTACAGAAACCAAAAGTCGGAAAAGATAAAGTAGGTATTTGGAAAAAGTGGTATTTATCTAAATACGTTTCTATAAATGGATGTTTTTTAATGATTGATTCATATAGTTCTCATCCAAGATAGATAACTACGCAAAATGTAAGCTCAACTGGACATCAGGAAGTGGGTGAAAAATCGACTGGGTACAAGGTGTGACAGGTGAGAGCGTGTTAATAATAGCATGTAAAAAAGAGAATATAAACGCAAAGTAGTATATAAACGTCTGCCAAGTTTAATGGTACATAGCTTCCTCGTATCGATGTATAAGATGATCGTATATACCAGTTAAACGTATGAAAGATGATCAATTCATTTCAGATTAGTGCCCGACCCGCCAGATACCTGAAAACTTCAACAAAATTGGGGCATAGGTTCGTAAGAAATTAATTCCGATAGCGATGAATTTCGCAGGGGACAATCTAGGAGGTACTCCACAACTACCCACCAAATTTGAATAAAATCAGATCATTTTTGTTCGTAAGAAATTGATTACCTCGGATTCACGTGATCATGCAAATCATCCAATCGTTCTGTAATTCATAGGGACCATCTAGGATCCACCCCGTATGATGCCTGAAAATTTCAGAAAAATCGGACTTGAATTGAGGAACTTATGCGAGCAGCAAGGGTTTGCGGAGAGCAGACATAGAACCAAAGTTGTTAGAAAGCTTAAAACGTAAAACGCGAATGGAAATTTGGAGTTTGGGGATGAAAAAAATGCTTCCTCTCAAAAGTGAAAAAGCTTCTGCTACCTTGGCAAACCGGGAAGCAAAAAGACACCCTTTTCTTCTTAAGACAAACAAGATGATGTTATTAGTTATTGGAATGGTTCGTGAACCTTCAACTCTTGAAGGCAACCCTGCTTTGATGAAACTCGCTGCTCTTGAGTTGTATGCTTTATGGGTGTTAGTAACTCTAAGAACATCAGACATGATGCAGAAACTGGAGATCAATGGCATTTTTTTGGTCCTAAATCATCTAGGATCATGCAGACTACATTAGAAGACTATAAATGTGTCCAAGATCTCCTAGTTATGCAGGATATCGTAGAAAGAGGAGTGAAGTTATTTGATGATCAAGTATAATAAACTCCTGTCTAACTACGAAGAACTGAAATAAATGTTGTTACAAATTATTGTGGAGGCAAAAAATAAGGCCATTCTACAAGTCCTGAAACCTTCTAATTGAAATGCATGAACAATAATTTTATGAAATACTAGCTGTGTACCCGCGCTTCGCAACGGTAGAACAGACACCCCCTGTATCCCCCCCTCCTCAACTGATCAGAAACCTTCCCCAATGCCAACCCTAACTGCCTTTAACCCCCCCCCCCCCCCCGTATCCTATGAACCCTCCCTACCTGGTTAGAAACATTCCTCAATGTTCACACAACAAATTCCCAAAGTTGCACTCCAATTGGTCAAGTAGTTTTGAAATTTCTGTAGACCCCCCCCCCCCCTCTCATAACCTGTACCCCCCTCCCACTAACATCCTGATTGAAGTACCACTTGAATGTACTCGTCGAGCTGAATCCAGAATCTAATTACAATCGGATTTACGTCCAACCGTTCAAAGTTATTATAAGCATAAACGTCCTCATAGAAGTGATTATAACACGTTTTTTAGTAGTATTTCATTCATAGCGTTTCAACGGATGGACAGATTCAAATGCGGATTTTTCATAAACCTTCCCAGATAAATTCTGCGTCAAATGGTACCAGCCGCAACTTTCTACGTTCAGCCGTTCTCAATTGATGCCGAGACATTATAAGCATAAACGTCCTCATAGAAGTGATTATAACATGTTTTTTAGTAGTATTTCATTCATAGCGTTTCAACGGATGGACAGATTCAAATGCGGATTTTTCATAAACCTTCCCAGATAAATTCTGCGTCAAATGGTACCAGCCGCAACTTTCTACGTTCAGCCGTTCTCAATTGATGCCGAGACATTATAAGCATAAACGTCCTCATAGAAGTGATTATAACACGTTTTTTAGTAGTATTTCATTCATAGCGTTTCAACGGATGGACAGATTCAAATGCGGATTTTTCATAAACCTTCCCAGATAAATTCTGCGTCAAATGGTACCAGCCGCAACTTTCTACGTTCAGCCGTTCTCAAGTGATGCCGAGACAAACAAACAGACAGACAAACAGACACTGTTTTATTATATGTATAGAAGATTTGTGGGCACATTGAAAAATATTATATTTTCGGTTCATTGTTTTCATGACATTTACATTACATTTTTTCTAATTGCCTGAAGCGTGTTGGTGCTCTACGAACCAGTGAGTTCTGACAGAATACTTCTACTATATATATACATCTAACCTGGAGAAGAATGTGTGGTTCGAGGGAAAGTGATGAAAGCTATGGCAATGTAATTTCGTCGACTTGTGGAGGGTGTGATGGGGACTGGTGTAGCAGGATGCTTGAAGCGTCGCTGTCCTGCTGTGTTAAATATTTCCTAGATTGTAAGGGTTAAGACAGCAAAACATTGCAAGGGCCCTGGAACCACACACTGAGCTGACTGTCAACTATAGAGTCATATCCTAATAGGAAAATCCGATTCGTACTAGATACACTGAAACCCTGCCATGAAAGCCCGCGTACTCAGCTAAGCCAATTGTGAACAAGAAATGTTAATAAATAATAATAATTGTTGTGAAAATCCGATTATGTATCAACTACCTAATATATTTTTGATGAACAATTACACCATCATACCAATAGGATCTCAAACGCGGGAGGCAATTGGTAATCCATAGATACAGTGTTTGTCCACCCGTTTGTTACTTATTCGAGCGGGTGAGCCTGTCACTAGAAGTGGTGAGGCAATCTTGAATGGTTAGAGCCCCTCTAACGTGACGAACATTATTTAAAACGGAATTAGTGGAATCCCCTGGGCTTGGGCATTGTTGACTCTAGGTGGATTCATTGGGTACCTTCAAACAAAACCAATCATGCTTTTAATCAAAAGATCAAAGAGAAAGGGGTTGTGTATTGTAACATGTCCTCCATGTGGGCCCCCGCTCCGGGTGTCAAAATTAAACCGTAAGGGCGTGATTGCGACGCGCACACAAGCACACGTCGACCGGACGCAGGAGAGCATTCAGTTTCGTAATACCGTCTTACTACCCCTTCAATTCCACCCCAAATTCTTCAGCCCTATTGACAACTTCCCTATTAGCTTATCTGCAGCTTCAAGATAAATTGAAGTAAGTATTTATTCTGCTCTCTTGAGCCCGTGTTTATCATACTTTAATGATAATGAAAATAATATGTACCTATAATATCAATATCAAGCGTGTACCCTTCGAACATGGGAATTGTCGCTGAAATTAAATAGCGAGCTTGGGAACAATTTATAGGTATCTAACTATTCATCAATATGCAAAAAGATGTGAACCCCCCCCCCCCCCCCCCCCCCACCACCACCAAAAACCATACCTCATCCCAGTCTTAAACGTGAATTATGAATAGCTGATCCCATTTAATGATTTAAAACATATTGTCAAGTAAAGCATGCTTTACAGGGGACGCCCACTAACTTGTGTGTGTGTGTGTGTGTATATATTCATACTGCAGGTACCTACTTGGACTAGTTTCCCCAGTTTCGTGCATGACTAGATCAAAACCGAATCGATTTAAAAACGCTGCAAAGTCCTTGTCACATGGGTTTATTATTCTACTGGACATAAGTACAGAAATTTTGGCTGTTCATTTATTGTTTGTTTCTTGTGCAATTATTGAAATGGCTATTTTTGATGGTTTCCACCAGTTTTGGCCCCCAAAAACACGAATTAGGCTCGGCTTTTCCTTTCAACAGATTATTTTTGATTATTGATAGTACCTACCATTTAATTGTCTTGATTCACCTGTTGATACTACTTCTAGGGTTATTATACAAATGTGTGGTGATTTCAGAAAATTTCCCATGTTTTTGAACTATAAAAAATGAATTTCGGGAGCTTAACCATTGTTACAACCTCAATTCTTCATTCTTCGGTCAAAATCAACCAAATATTCGGTCTTCTCGCCGTAAAAAACATGGAAAACGATACCTCACCAGCTCATGTTCATCAAAACCTCAAAAATCCCTCGAAAACCCCTATTTTTACAATCATTTTTCTCCCATATCACCCCTGGGTGTATGCCGATCGGCTGCCGTGTTTCGGAGCACAACTAGGACCCAAATGTAATCCCAAATGGGGACCCAAACCCAGTTTGGGTCCCCATTTAAGGCTGAAACTTCTTTAGAACCTCAATTTTCCACTCATTGGTCACAATCGACTTCATATTCGGTCTTCCCGTCCCCAAAACATGGAAAACAATACCTCAAAAGCTCAGGTTACGAACATGCTACTAAAACACAAAAACGCTGCACAGTCCTTGTCACATGGGTTTATTATTCTATTGGACACACCTACAGAAATTTTGGCTGTTCATTTATTGTTTCTTTCATGCGTAATAATCGAAATAGCTATTTCTGATGGTTTCCGTCAATTTTGGCCCCTAAAACACACGAAATAGGCTCCTATTTTTGACAGATTATCTTCGCTCATTTATAGTACCATTTAACTGTCTTGATTCACCTGTTGATACTACTTCTAGTGTTATTATACAAGTTTATGGTGATTTCAGACAATTTCCCGGGTTTTTTGACTCATAAAAAATGAATTTTGGGAGCTTAACCGTCGTTACAACCCTCCCCCCCCCCCCCCTTACCTCTTCACTCTTTAGTCAAAATCAACGGTATATTCGGTCTTCTCGCCCTAAAAACAGAAAACGATACCTACCTCACAAGCTTATGTTCACTAACCTCAAAAACCCCAATTATTACACCCATTTTTCACCCATAACACCCCTGGGTGTATTCCGATCGGGCTGCCGACCTTCGGAGCACAACTAAGAGCCAAATGTGTCCCAGTTGTGCTCAGAAGCTCGGCCGCCAGATCGGAATACGCCCCGGGGTGTTGTGGGTGAAAAATGGGTGTAAAGGTATATTTTCGAAGTTCTCTTGAGGTTTTAGTGAACATGAGCTTGTGAGGTATCGTTTTCTATGTTTTTTAGGATGAGGAGACAGAATATGAAATAACTTGATTCTGACAAAGAGTGAAGAATCGAGGTTCCAACGAAGTTTCAGCTCCCAAAATTCACTTTTGGTTTTTAACCTGGGAAATTGTCTGAAATTACCATACATTTGTATAATAACGATAGAAGTAGTATCAACAGGTGAGCCAAGACAATTAAATGGCACTATAAATGAAAGCGTACGTAACAAACGTAAAAACGTAAAAAAATAGGAGCATAATTCGTGTTTTTGGGAAACAATAAATGAACAGTCAACATTTCTGTAGGTATGTCCAGTAGAATAATAAACTCATGTGACAAGGACTTTGCAGCGTTTTGGAATCTACGCACCTTGAAACGTAAAAGAAAAATTTTTGAGAGGGTGTTCGAAAAATTTTCTGCTGAGCGAATACATAGGTGTATTATTCACAGAATAATAAACCAATAAACGTGAAAATCAGACCATTTCAACCTCCCTTCTCCCAACATGGATATGTATCCACATTCTCGAACATTATAAGGAATGCACGTCAATAACCACTTGTGAAAATCGCTACCGCCTAAAAATGCGCGACATTCGCCACCAGTCGGTACTAGGCTATGACCACGCAGTAAAAGATTTTTGCGTTATTTTTCTGTCTGAATAGACATGTGGTCTCCAAAAAGAAAAAAGTCCTATTTCGGTCCATAAGTAAAAATACGGATTAGTGGGGTGAGTAGATCAAGTGGTCTGGATGCTCGCAAGCTCGCATAAAAGGAAAAAAATATCCTATATCGATCCTTGAGTAAAAATATAGATTAGTGGGGTGAGTAGGTCAAGTGGTGTGTAGACTGTAGCTGTAGTTTTGAACGGACCCGACTGGTTTACTAGCGATTGTCATTGGTGGCGATTTACAGGACACCATTGTAACACAATGAGACCAATGAACTGAGTCAGTCGTAACAGGAACATCGGATGAAAATCGGATCTAAGTCGCGACCTGGGCATCACAAGCTATGCTTGCCTCCAACAACTCATCAATCGATAATCAGGATTAATGCGTTCGACAACAAGAATAATGTTCTACATACCTACCTATTTACTTTTCAATAAAATTTCATCGCTTCAGTGAATTATTGTTTAAAAAAATAGATATAATAGCGGACATATTTAAATAACAGACTTTTTTTCTTTTTAAATTTTTTTTTTTTAGATGTTGGTCCAATTTTGGATGTCACAATTATTGGCCAGCGGGTTACTTAATCTGAGGCATTAATGGTGTTTTGTTAATATAACCCAAATGTTTACTTGATGTTTGGCTGGATCATTGGTGAAGAGCTAAGCAGCCAGGACATGAAAGTTCATGCAATTGTTTTACGCTTGTAGTGGTACCTGGCCGAGGTTTGAACTGCGGTCGCCAGAAACCTAGATAGGGGAACGAGATAAGGAACCCAGCGAAGCGGGCCATTCGCGACCGCTCCAACACGCCAAAATGAGGGGACCGCTCCAAAAACCGATCGTGAATGGGGAAACCCGAATGGCCTTGCGCGGCGCGGTCGGCCCAGTCGAATATTCAACTCCGCCACCCTGGCCACACCGGACATGATTTCCGGTCTCTCCTGGGTGTCCGGTATTGGGAGAGTTCTCTTACATCATTCCCGTACGTCGTTGCACAACAAGACTAATAAACTAAGTTCATTTTGAAAATAATCATAAAAACGCTGCAAAGTCCTTGTCACATGGGTTTATTATTCTATTATTTTATTGGTCTACAGAAATGCTGGCTGTTCATTTATTGTTTCTTTTATGCGTAATAATCGAAATAGCTATTTCTGATGGTTTCCATTAATTTTGGCCCCTGAAACACAAATTAGGTACGTTTTTTTTTTTTTTTTTTAACTATCTTTGATCATTGCTAGTGCCATTTAATCGTCTTGATCCACGTGTTGACACTTTTTCTAGTGTTATTATACAAACTGATGGTGATTTCAGACGATTTTCCAGGTTTTTGACTCACGAAAAATCAATTTTGGGAGCTGAACATCTGGTACAACCTCAATTTTCCACTCCTTGGTCAAAATCGACTTAATATTCGGTCTTCTCGTCCCAAAAAACATGGAATACGATACCTCAAAATCTCATTTTACTACTATATTACTAAAACACAAAAAGTACCTATTTTGGTTTATTATTCTGTGAATAATACACCTATGTATTCGCTCAGCAAAAAATTTTTATAACACCCCCTCAAAATTTTTTCTTTTCCGTTTCAAGGTGCGTAGATTCCAAAAATGCAATGTCCGTCCGCCGTCCGCCGTACGCCGTACGCCGTATCACGTGTACAGGCTTCATTTTCGGTCTAAAAAAGTCGTTCTTTCGCACACATGCTCCATTTGGGCCCTAGTTGTGTTCGAAACTTTTCAGCCCGATCGGAATATACCCAGGGGTGTTATGAGTGAAAATGTGAATAAAAATAGGTACTTTTTGCGATTTAACAACATGTTAGTAACATGAGCTTTTGAGGTATCTTTTTCCATGTTTTTGAGGACGAGAAGACCGAATATGAAGTCGATTTTGACCAAAGACGCGGAAATTGAGGTTTTACCAAAGGTTCAGCCCCCAAAATTGGTTTTTTATGAATCAAAAACCTGGAAAACTGTCTGAAATCACCATCAATGTGTACAATAACATTGGAAAAAGTGTAAACAGGTGAATCAAGACCATTAAATGCCACTACCAATGATCAAAGATGATCTTAAAAAAAAAAAAAGCGTACCTATTTCATGTTTTGGGGGCCAAAATTGGTGGAAATCATCAGAAATAGCTATTTCAATCATTCCACATGAAACAAACAATACATTTAACAGCCAACAAAAATCTCTAGAACTCTAATAGAATAATAAACCCATGTGACAAGGACTTTGCAGCGTTTTTATACACATTTTCACTCATAACTCCGCTGGATATATCCGATCGGGCTGAAAAGTTTCGGGACACAACTAGGGCCCAAATGGAGAATGTGTGCGAAAGAACGATTTTTTTAGACCGAAAATGAAGCCTGTACACGTGATACGGCGTACGGCGTACGGCGTACGGCGGACGGCGGACGGACATTGCATTTTTGGAATTTACGCACCTTGAAACGGAAAAGAAAAAATTTTGAGGGGGTGTTATAAAATTTTTTTGCTGAGCGAATACATAGGTGTGTTATTCACAGAATAATAAAACAAAATCTGATGAAAATGATCATAGCAAACTATAATCACCTACGTTTCAGAACTTCGCTGCACAACTAGACCTGAATATGAGTAGACTAGGAAAAGAACCGTAAAAATCGTATGGTAATTGCCCCAGGGCGTTCCACAGAAATTATGCTCTATTTACATTCCCGTTTTGCGTTGTATACCTTTCTGAAGAAATTTGGTTCCGAGTACGGCTGCTGTCTACCGGTCTGACATCTATCGGCCTAGCGGTCCGTCTGTGTGTCGCGAAAACGCGTATAATTTATGAAAAAAAATGGCCGTCTTGAGCTGAAATTCGGATGGTAATTGCGGCTTAGGCCTAAGATATGAATGACATCAAAATCGGACATAGTAACTGATGGAATTTGCGTTTCCAAAATCTATATTTTGTATTATTGTGTTGGGCACCCTGATCAACTTCTTCTCTCTCTCTCGATGTGTCTCGAACATTCTATCATTCTCTCCATGTTTTACAACGATCACGTTCAAACCTTTTGTATACGAATAAACATTCTACTACGTTTATTTCGTCTTTATTCCATTAGTAACTTTCGTCTGCGCATGCAGAAACGTGGAATTCTTCTCATAACTATACGAACAAATGAACGTAATGAGCTGAAATTTGAAAGATAGTTGAGGTTCGGGCCTCAGATGGTCTCATAAATATGAGTTTCATTAAAATGTACCTGTACCTCTCTTCTGCGCGAACTAGAAATCCTTGCCACATGCATAACCGCAGTTCTACTCAAACGATGGTGATGAAATGTCCAAGGGTTATACGCTATAAATAGGTAGGTACTCATTACCCATTTATGAATGTCAAGAAGGGCCTGGCTATAATTTTCGTGTGAGCACGCGCCGTCGTGGAAACCGTATCAGCCATATAAACTCTGATTTAATTCTAGGCATGTTCATTTCGGTAAGAAGATATGAACTACACCATTCATCCACAAACAACCCTTAAACTTTATTACATACGCGCATGCGCAAACAACAAAACTTTGTAACGATTATATCTCCTGTTCAATTCAAACGATGTACTTAGGCGAAATTTCCAGGCTAGGTAGGCCTTTGATGGTCCCTGACGGATTCTACAGGGACTGTAAAGTCCCCATTCAATACAGGATGTTTTGGCAGAACCGTTTAATGTTGGTACGTATAGCGATTGTAGTAGGTATAATTATATAGTATCTACACGCGAAAAGTTGATTTTTTATTTTGAAACATTCAGCTTGTGGATACCTCGTCTGATTTTGCCCAAGTTCGATATGTAATTGTAGCGTGGTTTTTTCGTGGGTAGGATGGTACTGTACATCTAGACAAGTCAGCTGGTTTATGCTTTGATTCTCACAGTCTTCTGGCTTCTCGAACTATCATACGAGCGCTAACGATGCTTGACCAAAATAACGCCATGATCTTAATTTCTCTGATTCTTTTTGTAATACAGTTTACTTATTCATTCAATCCATCAATCATTCAATCCATCCATCGTTCTAAATATTAAAAGAGTTAACAGTTTGCATCCCTCATATTAAAATATACCAGAATGCCGTGAAGACGAAGCCGTCACAGCACGAAATAAAACATATTAAACATGGAAAAGTGACGTTCATTTGCGATGAGTAGTCAGCTGATGTTGCTGCGGCAGGAGAAAGGAGGCTGGAAGCAAAATAATGTGTTGACGTTTGAGTCTCGAGATACAGGGGTGGTTTTTGAGTAGACGAGAATAAAGATGGATGAGAGGTTGGGGGAAATATTTAGCATTCCTCTGCCACCAGAACTTCCCGCTGCTCCTTCTTCGTTCCTTAATAAATATGAAAATTACTCGGTCTAAAGGGGGGAAGGGGGACTTTCATAACACCTCCCCAACTCACGCTCGCACGCTTCCTTCCCTTACTCTTCTGGAGATAAATATTGAAATCTTCAAAACTTCTCGGCATTCTTGCCTAACCAATTTCTTCGTGTTCCACCATCTCGTATTTTCTTATAACTGGTCCGCGGCTTCCCCAAATGGCACTCGTTTCATAATGAAAAACGAGCTTCGCAATCAAAACCCTTTCCATGTGGTAGGTTACACTCAGAACTTGATATTCAAAGATAACAGCAACACCTTGTAAATTTTAAGCACCATATACTGTTCTTATAAGGTATGTTGAACTTAGCATGTAGCCACCTGTTTCATGTATTTTACTTCACAAGATTTGGATGCCGCCATCTTATCAACACATCAAAACAATCGAGGAGGATCTTCAACGGCATACATTCTGCTCCAATCCATATTAGGGATCGCAGTGTTCTGCAAATATTTATGATGTTTTTGGCAGCTTTCAGGCAAGGGAGTGTGAGAAATACGTAAACTGAAAGGTAATCAGTTCTTATTAGAGGGTGGAAATGCAAAGCAAAACTATATATATTCTTTGAGCGTTACTATATCATTAAACTCCACTGTCCTCGCACACAAACATAATATGGATCCTTATATCTAACTGGAAACTCCCGTTGCAAAAGTAGCCGTGATCCCACATAATAACGGTGACCGGAACTGGCACCACGATCGTTTGTGTGTGCATTCCCGCATCACCACGGTATGTGATGTGATATCAAAATTTGAACTCATGTTCAGATTTTTTATTACACGGCCTCTACTCTCGACCACATTCGTCTTCTTTCTAGCCGTATGGATGTACTAATAAAACAAGTAATTCCAGCATTAAGATTTGTGGAATAAGTGGTTTTTCCGAATAAAATATACATCTTGAGTTGGTTCCATGGTGGGCCGTCAAAGTGTCGGGCAACTTGCCATATATTTGCGAGGAAAACGAAAACCTAGCCATAACTGGCACGTCCCATGGAAGTATTATCTCATTAATCATTATTTTGAATCACATAAGCATCTTTTTCACTTTTTTTAATGATAAATTTACTTGAAAATCGTCACAAACCTATCATTCCTACTTTTCATGTACCTACCTACCTGTGTCCCTTATAAAATATATTATTTGAGTTCTTGAAATTTTTTAAATAACCAATGTGAAATGAAATAATTCAAAAACTTTAAAATCATAATAGGTATTTAGACATAGTTTTTCCCGTAAAAATTAAACTTTTTTTTCATACAAAACCAAACTCCAAACTAACCTTAACTCCAAATTGATCTAGTTTAGTAGGCTTGAACATTGTGATTTTAAAAAAATCAAGTACCAGATTGATGGAGAAAAAGGTTCAAGTAATGTACCTATAATTTTCCAGTTAGGTACACTAGTACATGACTGGCAAAAGTTTCCCATCCAAACTTATCGTTGATTACGCACGGTAACTCCCCCTCGGAAACTAACTTGCAGGTAGGTACTTATGACCTGAAACCTCGAATTACATTGTAAGACAAGAAAAAAAAAGAAATACATTATAAGACAAGCTGAGGCTCAGATACGTCAACGTCACAACTATTTCCAAACCCAAGATTTATAATAGCATTCCAACTTCATCTTAACCTTTCTCAGCGAACAGACATGATTTTTGATAACCCCAAGTAATGTATTTGAAAAGAAGACCCCATTTTGATGTCTGAGTACATAATGTCCCATTTCGATATCCAAGTAAGTAATGTAACTTTGAAACTAGAGGCAAAATAAGAAAGAAACGGAAATAACGGAAGTAACACTAACTTTTCTGCCCACTGCTCGCTAGGCAGACATTTTTCCTCCATAAAAGGTACCCAGACGTGGGTTGAAGAACATCGCAAATTTCACGAAACTTCGGTACCACTCTCCAAATGCGCCCGAAAATGCGTTCTTTCTCGTTTTTCAAACCTGAACAAACAGCTTGAGGAAATTGGCATTTTTGGTGTTCAAACCTGGTGTCTGCGATGACGATGAATTGGACTCAGAGCAACATAACTTTTTTCGTGAAAGAACTGCGACATAAAACTGGCGTTTGGTGAAAATGGTGGAGCCTATTATTGGAATACAGTACCTTTCTCCAACATACGAGTTAAAATCTCCTCTCGAACTTTGAAACGAGAGGAGTAAAACATGGTAAGTATGGGCGTCCCAGTTGACGATTTAAAACACCGAAACTACACACTTACCTACTCTACTGTAGGTACACTAAGTTTGCTATTTAATTTTTCCCATGCACCCATATTTCTCACTTATCATAAGCTGTTTAGCAACCAATAGCAAATATAATCAGGAAACTGAAAGGTGGCTTTGATGGTGTTCAGGATAGACCGGAGTATGGAGGAGAAGTACCAAGAAAGGCAGTGGTGAATGGTGGAAGCGATGAGAGGGCGGGCTGTCGCGTTTAGAATGCTGAAGGCGGCTTCGAAGCAATATGTAGGGATCAAAGAATTCGAATTGGAATAAAATGAGGATTATTTATTCAGGTTAAGTATTGAGGGAAATCTGCAGGGGAGGAGTTGTCGGATATGAAGGGTGGATTCCTTCACGAGGGAGCACCCTTCAATATATTTACTACATCTCTCTAATAACAGGCCGTGTAGACCTCCAATAACTGTGTTCCCACTGGATCTGAACCACGTTCAGGAATTTTGCTGCCATCACCTATCATTATTGCTCCAGGGTTATTGCCCAATAAAACGGAGGATACATTCATAATGATATGACACGTCATACACCACGTAACTGTCTTCGCCTTAGGTCTTTTAATAGAGATCTTTGCGAACTTTCCCACTGGGACAAATTAAATCAATCCGATGAAATCGTAGAAATCCATTTAAAACAAAAAATAAAATAAATAAATTGTTATTTATTTATGTAAATAGTTTTTTAATTCACCATAGAGTTTCCTCTCATACATTTCTTCAGCAATTATTCATCTACTTATTAATGATTCACGTAGCAACTAATGTAGCTGGTGGCAATTGCTGATTGACTTAAATCAAATCTGTTGAACCGTTACTATACCTTTCAACTATGTTCGAGCTGAGGAACTAGATGACGTTTGCGATATATGTGAGGTTTAACTTCACCTTCACACCGATGCGGGGGTTATAAAAACGTCAGCCAAGTGGGTAGGAAGTATATCTTCAGGATGTCGTAAGTATACAGGGTGTCTCAAAAGTTGTTAACCCCCCTGCTAAAATCCTTACAGATCAGATTTTTGAAAAGTCGTTTTTTTTCGTCCTCATGAGTTATGAAGCGATTTTAATTAGTTCGGAAACTGTTATGATACAAAGTTCAGAAAATAACATTATTTAGCTTTCCGAACTAATTAAAATCGCTTCATTACTCATGAGGACGAAAAAAAGAGCGACTTTTCGCTAAAAACAACCGAATTTTCGGCCGCCATTTCAAAAATTCCAATCAAATTCAGAAATGGATACCACCACGTGATTCAGCGTCGAAAAATAATGAAAAAACATGTGCCACACTTGGGGTTTTCAAAAATCTGATTTTGGGCCCAATCGTTGGTTTGCGCAACTTTGAGCGCCCAGGGAGGCGGGTTGCGCGCAGTAAAAAAATCAACTGAGGAGTCAAACATTCATGAAATTTTACTTAAAATCCGAATCTGCAATAAAAAATGAGGGTTCCTATTTGAAATAAGAAAGTTGGTGCGCATTGCGCATGTTTTGCGCATGCGTACGTGCACAAAAATACGATATTTGAGATCCTCACAAAAAAATACATAGATTCCGAAAAGAAAGATTTTTTTTCCTTGACACGTAAGGATTTTAGTAGGGGGGTTAACAACTTTTGAGACACCCTGTATAGCTCATTCCTACTGTATCCACCAGCACAGTATTTACTACAGCTATAATAGGTACATGAATAGCTAACACTTCCCAACTGTCTATCAAACATAGGCAAAGTCGTGCGATGAATTCACGATAAAACTGAGTAAGAAGAGTTAAATGTTAAGGCCAACTGTCCGGGTTTACTTACTAAATTCCCTATCATTTCATTGTTTAATTGTATTTCCAGTGGCGTCGTTTACAACTGCAAAGAGGTATTACTTAGAAGGCTATTCGTGCACCTAGTTTCACGACCACTGAAATTATTCACAAAATTGGTCCAACATACGAGGAGATGTGAAAATTACCAAAGTTCTTACGGTAGCAAGCACAGCATGGCAATTGCAGAGACTGGATAGATAATAATATTAATTAGGCGTCTAAAACTCAACATGCAATTGGAAATGATAGGTATACGGCGATAGGCATGAATTTCGAAATTCGGTGTTTCGCCGTAACACCTAGGCGTTTTGCACATTGCCAGGCTAACAGTCTTCTTTTCATCTCTCAATTAGCCTGGTGATTTCCAGGTTCATTACAATCCATTATAGCCTCTCATGAGTTCAGCTGTGTACCAACGTTCATGCCACAACAGTAACTCTCGCGCAAATGAATAACAATGATGTAATGATAATGTTGTAAGTCTTTGGAAGACGTAACATAATAAATACGTTATGTGAATTATTCATCTTTCATTAATCATACATTATTCTTTCGTTATCTTTCATTATTCTTTCACTGCCTTTCATTAATCATTTCCCATTTGTATTCTACTTGTTATTAGTACCTACCTGACAAAATTGTATAGGAAACAGAAGTAAAACTGTCTAAGAGATGATGCAGTTGAAGATAAAAGGTTTGGAGCGGGAAAGTTAACTTTAACTTAGTTCACAACTTGTGCCGTTCCATTGCGCCATTCCATCGCCGTCTATTTCTCTGACTAGCCAGAGCCTTGACAGACAATACATACGGACTAGGCTCATTGAGAAAATTTTAGACATAAACGGACTTAGAGTTATTTCCGATTAGCCAGGCAGTTTGCAAAAAGCCTAGGCGTTATAGCGAACCGCCGAATTTCGCAATCCTCCTATTACTGCATATAATTTTACCATAACAACCCCCCCCCCCCACCATGTTCTTGGATTGGTGGTACAGTAGCATTTACGCATGTGCAAATTCTGCGGAAAATTCTTGTAACTCAAAAGGTAGCTCTGATTTCAACAAATTTTGCTGGGCTATCAGTAGGGTAAAAAGGGGTAGTAGGGTAAAAAGGGGGTTTCTGGCTCTAATGAAGACCTGTCTAATGAAGATAGAGAGGGGGGGAGGGGTTTAATCAAGACCTGTGATACTAAACCTGCACGACACCAATCATACATCGCTATTGTTTCAGGGGCAAAAATTAGCTTTCGCGGCTTATCCGGCTAATATGTAGTCTCGGCTCTGTTGTATCTAGTACCACATTCGAAATCGCATACGGAACTAAATGGTATAATATGTATATATATTTTTGAAATAGATTACTCCCTTGTCGGGGAAAACGGTTCTTCCGAGTAGCTCACAGTATGGAATATGATTCAACAGCGTTTCTTCCACAGCGAATCTATGTAGGCGTACACAATTATGTCTTGTCAAGTGGGACACGAGATGTGGAAGACTTGTTATGAGACAGTAATGTGTTTTTACTTCTTGGATACCTTCTATGACGGCTGTCAGTAGCTCCACATTGATGTGGTTGGTTCGATTTTTTTTTAAGATGGCCTCTAATGGGGCTTCATATAGGTAAGAAATCACATTGCTATGCTTTCCACGAAGCTAGTTTCCACGATAGGAGCTAGGAGGCTCCCGAGTCACCAAAATAGTCTCTCTCTTAATTGTTTTGTAGTTAACCATGTTTCCATTCACTTGATTAGGGTTGGGGTTAATGAGTTAACAGTGTCCTGGCTGAAGCTTGGTAGGTGCGGGACCCCCTGCCCCGGCCAGGCCCCCCTTATATGTATCCTTGGATATTTAATTCTGTTACAACTACCCTTTTGTACGCCTTTATAACCCCCCTCCCCTTGTTTTTTAGCTACTTTTAGGTACTTTAGAGTATCCATACCGTTCCACGATACTATAAGTATGAGCCGCCAGAGTCTTATCGCAGTTAGTTTTCGGCGATCGTTGGAAGTGTTAACATGGATAGCTCTAAAGTTTTTAGCGTGTCCCAACTTTATGGAAGGAAGGTAAAACCTACCAACGAGAGATTTCGATTGTGGTTCCTGCTGGAAAATTTAAAGGGAAGCAATCTGGTTACGGATATCGGAAATATTAATTACACGGAAGGCGAATCGCTTCTGGGAGATGGACTTAGACTTAGACCTTAGATATTTCCGATATCCGTAACCAGATTGCTTCCCTTTAAATTTTCCAGCAGGATCCACAATCGAAATCTCTCGTTGGTAGGTTTTACCTTCCTTCCATAAAGTTGGGACACGCTAAAAACTTTAGAGCTATCCATGTTAACACTTCCAACGATCGCCGAAAACTAACTGCGATAAGACTCTGGCGGCTCATACTTATAGTATCGTGGAACGGTATGGATACTCTAAAGTACCTAAAAGTAGCTAAAAAACAAGGGGAGGGGGGTTATAAAGGCGTACAAAAGGGTAGTTGTAACAGAATTAAATATCCAAGGATACATATAAGGGGGGCCTGGCCGGGGCAGGGGGTCCCGCACCTACCAAGCTTCAGCCAGGACACTGTTAACTCATTAACCCCCTCCTGCCACGGCAACCGGAGACTAAAGAGACTAAAGGAGACATTTTCTTCGGCATTAACCAAGATGCATGGTATTACGAGATTAGAAGCTACGATTTATAACTATGCTATTGGACATCCCCGTGGAGAAGGCTACAGTCCTCTACAAGGTTGTATAACTCTGCTAGAAGAGAGTAAATTATACTTCCGCGATGCTCCGATATACTCTGCTTCGATTCCAAAAATGTGGACAAAATTGACAGAGAGTCTACAGAACAGCTGTTGTCTTGTGTTTAAAGACATCCTCCAATATGTTTATTGGGGTAACAGCAATACAAGAAAATTGACCGGATTACAAATAAATCTCCCAAAAGAACCCGAAGCCAGGAAGAAGGTTGTACATTACATCCTCTCTGCGTGTAGTTTTAATTGCCTACCTGTTAACTTTATAGAGGTTTCGGAAGAAAACGGGAGCAGAGACAATGTCCGAATCATACAAAAGTGCTACATTAAAGCCGGAGAGACCTACTTCTCTAGGTGCAGTACTCCATTTTCGACAATACCGGCGGATATCGATATACAGGACGCTGGTTTAGTCGCCACGGATAATTTGATTCCACTCGTTTTAAGGAAAAGAACTAATAAAACAAACAAACTATCTCCCTACAATATTAAAGAAATCGAACCTCTGTCGAGAGCCTACATTACATCGACAAGGAAACGGACACAGGAGATGGAGGACCTCGATACGAAGAGGCGAAAGCAGAATTTTATCGAGAAGACAGCTGCAGTAAGGGAGGAATTTAAAAGTCTTCTGGAGAAAGAAGAGAAGATAGCACAACTGAGGGAAGGATTAGAAAACCATTTCTGTTGCCGTTGGGAGAACCTAGATCCAGGAGGTGTCTACAAGGTGTCGGCGTTTACTGTTAATAATAAGAACAAATTTACCTATGTTGGTGTATTAGCGGAGAAGGATGGAGTAAAAAAGGTCTACTTCTTAAAAGGTTCCTACAAAAAGATGTTTTTAAGTGTATACGAGAACAGGGAAGCCCTTATTGCAGATGGATATATTTTAGTGCCTTATAACAACGGTATGGAGATAATAAGCTCGCCTACCAAAGAAATTTTTGTAACTTTTACTACAAATGGTGTTACGAATTACCAAAACCACACATTCGCTAAGATAGAAAATTTAAAGTTTTACACAGAGGTATGGAAGAACATCCCTTTTACCCAAGCGGATATGACCCAAATTAAAAATATTACCATGCAGAAAATAAAAGATCGTATTAAATTTAGAGATTGCCACCGGCTAGAAGAAATTTCCGAAGGAGCGGAAATGGTAATTGCAGCCATTAAAGAGGTAAAACACAGGGACAGACTTCGTTACGTATTAAAGTTCGAAAATTCGGAGATTGTCTATTGTTCAAACTACTGGTTGGAAAGAGAATTAGGAGAGATGGACATTAGCTATAGGATCAAGATAAAAACAGATACATTAAAACATACGCCTAATAGAAACAAGGAAAGAGTTGTATTTTGTGTGTAATATATTAATGTCGAAAATTATTTGTAATAAAATCTATTTTTTGTATAAACAATCGTGTAATTATTTCTTAATCCCAACCCTAATCAAGTGCATGGAAACATGGTTAACTACAAAACAATTAAGAGAGAGACTATTTTGGTGACTCGGGAGCCTCCTAGCTCCTATCGTGGAAACTAGCTTCGTGGAAAGCATAGCAATGTGATTTCTTACCTATATGAAGCCCCATTAGAGGCCATCTTAAAAAAAAATCGAACCAACCACATCAATGTGGAGCTACTGGCAGCCGTCATAGAAGGTATCCAAGAAGTAAAAACACATTACTGTCTCATAACAAGTCTTCCACATCTCGTGTCCCACTTGACAAGACATAATTGTGTACGCCTACATAGATTCGCTGTGGAAGAAACGCTGTTGAATCATATTCCATACTGTGAGCTACTCGGAAGAACCGTTTTCCCCGACAAGGGAGTAATCTATTTCAAAAATATATATACATATTATACCATTTAGTTCCGTATGCGATTTCGAATGTGGTACTAGATACAACAGAGCCGAGACTACATATTAGCCGGATAAGCCGCGAAAGCTAATTTTTGCCCCTGAAACAATAGCGATGTATGATTGGTGCCGTGCAGGTTTAGTATCACAGGTCTTGATTAAACCCCTCCCTATTGGTTTATTATTCTGTGAATAATACACCTATGTATTCGCTCAGCAAAAAATTTTTATAACACCCCCTCAAAATTTTTTCTTTTCCGTTTCAAGGTGCGTAGATTCAAAAAACGCTGCAAAGTCCTTGTCACATGGGTTTATTATTCTATTGGACATACCTACAGAAAGGTTGGCTGTTCATTAATTGTTTCATTCATGCGTAATAATCGAAATAGCTACTTCTGATGGTTTCCATTAATTTTGGCCCCCAAAACATAAATTAGGTACGCTCTTTTTTTTCTTTATTTTAAAACTATCTTTGATCATTGGTAGTGCCATTTAATCGTCCTGAACCACGTCTTGACACTTTTTCCAGTGTTATTATACAAACTGATGGTGATTTCAGACGATTTCCCAGGTTTTTCACTCATAAAAAATCAATTCTGGGAGCTGAACATTTGGTAGAACTCAATTTTCCACTCTTTGGTCAAAATCGACTTCATATTCGGTCTTCTCGTCCCCAAAAACATAGAAAACGATATCTCAGAAGCTCATATTACCAATATGTTGCTAAAACGTAAAAAGTACCTATTTTTACACACATTTTCACTCATAACACCCCTGGGTATATTCCGATCGGGCTGAAAAGTTTCGGGACACAACTAGGGCCCAAATGGAGCATGTGTGCGAAAGAACGATTTTTTTAGACCGAAAATGAAGCCTGTACACGTGATACGGCGGACGGCGTACGGACATTGCATTTTTGGAATCTATGCACCTTGAAACGTAAAAGAAAAAAGTTTGAGGGGGTGTTATAAAAATTTTTTGCTGAGCGAATACATAGGTGTATTATTCACAGAATAATAAACCAAAATGCAATGTCCGTCCGCCGTACGCCGTCCGCCGTATCACGTGTACAGGCTTCATTTTCGGTCTAAAAAAGTCGTTCTTTCGCACACAAGCTCCATTTGGGCCCTAGTTGTGTCCCGAAACTTTTCAGCCCGATCGGAATATACCCAGAGGTGTTATGAGTGAAAATGTGTGTAAAAATAGGTACTTTTTGCGTTTTAGCAACATGTTAGTAAAATGAGCTTTTGAGGTATCGTTTTTCATGTTTTTGGGGACGAGAAGACCGAATATGAAGTCGATTTTGACCAAAGAGTGGAAAATTGAGGTTGTACCAGATGTTCAGCTCCCAAAATTGATTTTTTATGAGTCAAAAACCTGGGAAATCGTCTGAAATCACCATCAATTTGTAGAATAACACTGGAAAAAGTGTCAACAGGTGGATCAAGACGATTAAGTGGCACTACCAATGATCATTTGAAGAAAAAAAAAAAAAAAAGATCGTACCTACCTAATTTGTGTTTTGGGGGCCAAAATTGGTGGAAACCATCAGAAATAGCTATTTCAATTATTTCGCATGAAACAAACAATAAATGTAGGTACAGCCAACATTTCTGTAGAATAATAAACCCCATGTGACAAGGACTTTGCAGCGTTTCTTCATTAGACCCTGCGCCAGAAATCCCCTTTTTACCCTACTGCTATCAAAACAAGTACCTAGGTACCTACCTAGTATTTGGCGAAATCAATGTTTACTTGAATGATTTGCAATTTTGTATTTGGTAACGTAGGTAGGGTGGTCGGAAACAAAATAGAGCTCCATCTAGTTGGCATGATTTTGTTAGGCACTTCTGAACAGCATCACTTCAGATTACTACCGGACCAACGTTTTTGCAGAGTAGAGTAAATCGTTTTCTTTAACTCGTAAACAGGTAAAGTACATTATTCAATTCTTTCGCTCTTCAGATGAAAAAAGCCGAGCGCGGTGTGGAGAACATAGTAGGTGGGCGGGCGGTCGCTGCTAGTAACAACACGGGTAGAAATCCTTTAAGATCTCTGCCGACTCTATCCCTTTGCTCACCGATGGCTTAAACGGTAATTCAGTATTGACAAGGGAGGCGGACGGTCGGGGAGGAACCGGCGCGTTTGAACCTGTTATCCCCGGTTGAGTCGTCGACAAGTGCTCCCGTCTGCCTTTCAGCGGGACTGTCCCTGCACTGCATCCCTACCCTTATGTGAGGCCTCGACTGTGGTCCCGTGTCCAGGTCTCTCAAGCCTGCTGCTAAGGTGTTGAGATGAATGGCTGTCCGCTGGGCTTCCGAATAATAAAAAAGCTACCAATAACAATTACAAAAATAACCCCAGACTCCCCCATCTTGGGACCAAGGATTAGCATCTCGTTAGATCCCTTCTCCCGTTCCGATTGCCCCCCCCCCCTGGATTACCAAATAATTAGCTCAAAGGAGACCGCTCGGACCGCCCTTATGTGTGGCCGCCGACAAAGGCCCCCCCGGAGCAAAGAACTCCCTTACCTACTTTTCAAAATATTTAAACCCATCTTTCAATACCACCATTCAATACTCCAGCAGCCTGCATTGTGTCTTCATGGTTCGCGCTGTTAAAGCGGGCTCTGAGTTTACAACCATTTTCTTGGTCGCTTGACTAAATAGGTGCTTTGAGCCAAACGTCCATCCGGTTTCATCAGCCGAACAAATGAGAGTTCTCCTCTGGAAACTGGGATACTTACTATTCGGCCCCCACCCGCGCTTGTTTACGTTGTGGTAGCACGAAGAATGCTAGTATTCAATTTGGAAAACAGGATTTCTTTGCAAGTTCATTCATTACACATACATAAAAGTAAGTAATTATAGGGTTGCCTGATGCCACGTATCATTACGGAATGGGATCAACTTGCTGTCAAGTTACTAAGCTGGATTGCTCTTGATCTTTTATGTATAGTCATGAGGACCAACTTCTGAAACCCAAAAAAATATGACACCTAATTGTTGACAACTGTTTCAAGCTTCGACATTTTAGATAACATTGAAATAAAGGAATAATTTTTAGAAATTTTTCTCTTATCGAAATAGTACCTATCTGTGTATAGTTGAATAAGACAGGAGTCAAATACCAGTTCGAAAACTTGCACCTAAAACTCAAATTTTAACCAGTGATTGAGCAACATAAAGTAGGTAATCCAAACAAGAGAGAGAACTTTTTCTACCCATTTTTCACATATTACCTTCTTCTTCATAAATTATTTTCTGTTTTACCTGCAGTAGGTAAGAAATTCATACCTGTATAAAAAAAATTTGAGGGCGAAGCCAAAACTTCAAGGCAAGGTATTTTTAGGAAAAATTGAGTTTAGTTGGGAAAAAATCAAATTTAAAACAACATTAGAACAAAAATAACAAATGTAAACAATGCAATGAAAATTGACACTAAACTGTTAGTATATATTTGCTATATGTCTTCAATAATTGGTAGAAGAGTACTTCTCTGGGAGTTCCCCGCCTCTGTGATGAGATTTATGCTAAAAGATACCAGATACCAAAGAGACTGCCATGAGATATCAGAAGCCAAAAGCCAACTAGGAACCAGGAATATGTTGTAGTTTAGACAACTCCTACCAATAGGGTATGTACAAGTATTTATTTACTGGGTATGATTTAATCGCCCGCCAGAATAAGGCGAAGTGTTTACTGTGTTTACTACAGCTAGTAAACATTTTCTCGGCGTGCTCTGTGAGACGTGCACTTCGGATTGTTTCGTAGTTCCCGAACCGATTGGGAGTTGAAAAGTGCCTGCCGTGCTCCCCTTCATATTCGGTCTTCTCGTCCCCAAAAACATGGAAAACGATACTTCAAAAACTCATGTTACCAACATGTTACTAAAACACAAAATGTACCTATTAGTATACACATTTCCACTCATAACACCCCTGGGTATATTCCAATCGGGCTGCAAAGTTTCGGGACACAACTAGGGCCCAAATGGAGCATGTGTGTAAAAAAAACGAATTTTTTGACCGAAAATGGAGCCAGTATACGGCGGACGGACATTGCATTTTTGGAATCTACGCACCTTGAAACGGAAAAGAAACAATTTTGAGGGGGTGTTATAAAATTTTTTGCTGAGCGAATACATAGGTGTATAATTCATAGAATGATAAACCAAAAAAGAGCGTAAGTCGTGTTTTTGGGGGCCAAGATTGGTGGAAACCATCAGAAACAGCTATTTAAATAATTGCACATGAAAAAAACAATAAATGAACAGCAAACATTTCTGTAGGTATGTCCAGCAGAATGATAAACCCATGTGACAAGGAATTTGCAGCGTTTTGGTTTATTATTCTGGGAATAATACACCTATGTATTCGCTCAGCAAAGAATTTTTATAACACCACCTCAAAATTTTTTCTTTTACGTTTCAAGGTGCGAAGATTCAAAAAATGCAATGTCCGTCCGCCGTACGCCGTCCGCCGTATCATCCATATTAGGTATCTACTCTAGTTTCGGTCTAAAAATTTCGTTCTTTCGCACACAGGCTCCATTTGGGCCCTAGTTGTGTCCCGAAAGTTTGCAGCCCGATCGTAATATACCCAAGGGTGTTCATTTCAATAATGGCACATTACTCCGTTTGGGCCCTAGTTGTGCCCCCTATCCCTGCAGCCGATCGGAAAACACCCAGGGGTGTTGTGGGTGATAAATGGGTGCACAATTAGGTATTTTTGAGGTTTTAGTGAACATGGGTTTAGTGTGCTAGTGAGGTATCGGTATCCATTGAGTGGAGGATTGAGGTTATAACGAGGTTTTAACTCTCAAAATTCAATATTTATGGGTCAAAAGCCTGTGAAAATGGATGTAACCACCAGAAATTAGTATGATAACACAGGAGGCAGTATTAACAGGTGAATCAAGACAATTCAATGAAAATTTCACTGATCGAAAATAATTTGCCAGGAATCGCAACCTAATATTCGCGTTTAAAACCATCTAATATGGCTTTGTGGGTCTGTTCACTGTGGTCCCATCTGACGAGGACGTTGCAGCGTTTTTCTGTTAAAGACTAATAATTTATCCCTTCCATATTAACGATAGGTAGGTACTATAAGTTGAAATGGACATATAATGCTGTATACAGAATAAAATAAATAAATACGGAATGAAATAAAATAAATAAATAAATATGGCAGTAAAAACAACCTGGAAGAAGCACACTAAAAATGTGAGAACTGACTGGAAGGAAAGGGTATGGTTAAGGGTATGGGGTGGGTTAATTAAGTAATTGAACATGATAATCATGAAATTAAATTGAACTAAAAAAAAAAACAAAAAAAAACGGAAAAAACTTCCAAAATGTTAGGAAGGGAAAACGATAGGGACAAACATGTTAGGGGCTCATAACCAAAAGTGCTTTGCCCGCAAGTCGCTTCCGATGCATGCCTCAGATTTAATAGATATCTACACACAAAGTACCTATACAATCTTGACGAGCTGGGACTTTTTCTCAATAAGAGCGACAGTGGTTGGTCACCTCAATCTATTATAATCTCAAGAGCTGTTCGAGTTACATCTGATCAGAAGGGGGTAGGTAGCACATGCGATCGTATCTTGCTAGTTTATCCAATCTGAACCACTCTTCTGACTCCTGCTGTCATACAACCATAATCAAATTATCAATACCTCCTTCACGCTGTCTCATAGACCTTTACCCTCCTTAGTCTCAGGGGACTCCCTCTCACCCCATATCATCATCAGTAATTGACGGAAGGGCAGGAAGCCCGTACAAGTTCATGAAGCTTAAGATTATTATAACGGTCTGGGGGGTAAACAATTGTGTTTTGATGGCGCGATATGAGCGGAGGGGCTGCAGCAAACAAGATAATAGAGGGGTCGTCAGTGCTCAAGTATTCCCATCTGTACGGCTCGTGGAGTTTTTCACTATGCTAATAGGAGTGCAAAGTCCTCTCGACCACATGGCGCTCGATAGCTGAGCCGCTTCGACCCAGGTCACTTGAAGCAGTGGGAACAAGTGTTAACCGCTCCAAATGAAGGGGATCAATCTTTAACGATGCGGAAAATGTTTCATCGATGAGGGAGTGATTGTGTCACGGCAGTAGTTTTTGTGTGGCCGGGGGACGCGCAACGGTGTCATTGGAATCCAGCAGTTACCAAATACAATTTGGCTCGGCCTACCCCTATCATCTGTCACATTTGTCTTCAGTGTATTATAATAAGCGCTTGGATAGAGATCTGAGATGATTTATACCGAACCAATAACTGCATCTTCAATGCGGGCTCAAGAGACAACTACATACCTACTTTCTAATCAAGAGACATCTACCCAACATCTAGCTAGGTACTTAGCTAGGTACCTACCCACCTCCCTTCGTCGAAGTCATCTGCATCGCTATTTTAATGAAATCTGCATGACTGAGCTGCAGCTGGGCTGCATGAGCTGTGCTTATGATAATAATAGGGTACCCACATTTAATTTTTACATGATGTTTACAAGCTATGTCCACATTCTCGCTCTATCATTCACACGCATAACTTCCTCAGTTCAAATCCGATTTTGCTGAACATTTCAGGGATATTGCCCTGCTCTTCTTGATCTTGGGCCTTGAGTTCTCCCATGAATTTCAGAACAATCGGATCACTGGTATGGCCACTGCGCATGGGCAAACGCGAATCCGATTAACACAACGACTCACGAATCAGTGGCCCGATTTTACTAAAATTTGGTAGGTAGTTAGGGTATAGGTCCCAGATGGTCCCCTACGAATTTCATCGCGATCAGGTGGTTGATATAGCTACTGCGTAAGCTCACACGTAAAATCCGTGGTACTCAATTTCTCAGATATGAAATTTTCCAGGAATCATGCGGGTTGGGCCCTAATCTAAACTGAATTATCTGTTGTACGCTTAATTGGTCTATACGATCATCTTACCGACACCAGGAAGCTATGACCCATTAAACTTGGCAGACATTTCTATCACTACCTTTTGTATGATTTTCATATTTCATATTTTTCTTATGTACCTAACATTAACATGAAGGTGAAAGTAATTTCACGGACTGGATGGTAATGAATTATTATGACTTGATGGTTACGTATGTAATGTATATTTATGCAAAACTAAGCAGACACGCCGTTAATTTACAAATGGATATATGTAATGAAACCCCCCCCCCCCCCTCGTATTCCTCGTATTCCTTTTCAGATCTTCATGGTCTGTACAAATAAATACAAACAAAATAAATGACACGAAAGAATTAGTCCGTTTTTCTTATCTTTTTTTTAAAGCTTGGGGCATGCTTTTCGCGATAAGTGACTTCACGAGGATGTTACGAAGTTCTTCACGAAATATTTTCTCACAAGAAGAGCACAAACAACATGGTCTCTTTGAGGATGCTGGGTGGATATGAATGAAAAGGTACCTATGAAGCCACCCTAACCAGCTATTTGACAACTGAGCTGTCTGATCAGCAGAATTTAATATTAAGCTCTCAAATCTGCTGAGAAGATAATTGGGATTCTCCGATGATAATTCAAATTAGCATGAAGGAAGCGGCCAATTTTTTTTATTATACTGTGAATAATACACCTATGTAATCGCTAAGAAAAAAAGTCTGCCAATTTGAGTAGGCACTATAAATAGCTTCCTCACTTGAATCACATGAACGTTTGAATCACATGAACGTGCAGAATAGTTGGGTAGGTTCTTATTGATACGGGACCATCTGCGATCCAACCCTCAAAATTTCAGCTCTCCACGACTATTTTTCACAAGCGTTACGAAGAAATGGTCAACATTTCATGTTACTTTCCTATTACGAAGAAATTCATATGGAACTAACGAAGTATTTTTCCTGATCGCTCCAAATCTGAACTCATTTTAACGATATTTAAGGTAGTTATGGGCGTTTCAAGTATTTCACGTTTGCGCATGCCCAGACGAAACGATTCCATGATTTTGAAACGGGACTATCTGCGATCCAACCCGTTTGTACCCTCAAAATTTCAGCTGCCTACGACTATTTTTCAGGTAGTTCGAAGCGTTACAATGAAATGGTCAACATTTCATGTTCGCGCATGCGCAGACGAAAGTTACATTACGACTCCAATGAAACACATTTGGAACTATCAAAGTATTATTCCTGATAGACCTTCCAATTTTGAACTCATTTCAACGATATTTAAGGTAGTTATGGGCGTTTCAAGTATTTCACGTTTGCGTATGCGCAGACATATGTTGCGGTACTTTGTCAATGATTTTGATACGGGACCATCTGTCACCCAACCCGCACCTGCCCTCCGAATTTCAGCCAATTTCGACCATCATTTCGGGTAGTTATGGGCGTTACAAGAATTATACCACAGACAGACAGACACGGAACCAAAAATGTTCCTCGATGTCTGAGACGCAAAATGTAGTGGGATTTCCATTTTGGAGGACATAGTTTTTTTTTTTTTTTAAATCAAACACGAATCCAAGGCTTCCCTCTGCCTTCGGTAGTGTGGAAGCAAAATTTTTATAACGACCCTCAAAATTTTTTCTTTTACGTTTCAAGGTGCGTTGATTCCAAAAATGCAATGTCCCTCCGCCTTCGCCGTTCGCCGTTCGCCGTATGTCGTCCTCCGTCCGCCGTATCATGCATATCTCCTTCAATTTCGGAGTAAAAATTCGTTCTTTCGCACACAGGCTCCACTTGGACCCTAGTTGTGTCCCAAACCTTTTCAGTCCGATCCCAAGTATGTTATGGGTGAAAAATGGGGGTAAAAATGGGTTTTTTTTGGTGAGGTATCGTTTTCCATGTTTTTTAGAATGAGGAGAACGAATCTGAAGTCCATTTTGACCAAAGAGTGGAAAATTAAGGTTCTAACGAAGTTTCAGCCTTAAATTTACGTTAAATTTTGCTCTAAAATCTTCGTTCCTCCGCACACAGTTTGGGTCCCCATTTGGGAACACATTTGGCTCCTAGTTGTGCTCCGAAGCTCGGCAGCCCGATCAGAATACACCCAGGGGTGTTATGGGTGAAAAGCGGGTGTAATAATAGGGGTTTTCGAGGTTTTTTTGAGGTTTTAGTGAACATCTGAGCTTGAGCTTGCGAAGTATCTTTTTCCATGTTTTTTAGGGCTAGAAGACCGAATATGAAGTTGATTTTGACCAAAGAGTGAAGAATTGCGGTTGTAACGAAGGTTCGGCTCCCAAAATTCCTTTTGTATGAGCCAAAAACCTGGTAAATTGTCTGAAGTCACCGTAACTTGTATAATAACACTAGAAGTAGTTTCAACAGGTGAATCAAGACAATTAAATGGCACTGCCAATGATCAAGGATAATTTGTCAAAAATAGGAGCTTATATGGTGTTTTGGGGGGCCAAAATTAGTGGAAACCATCATCAATAGCTATTTCAATAATTGCACATGAAAGAAACAATAAATGTATTTCCAGCATTTCTGTAGGTATGTCCAATAGAATAATAAACCCCTGTGACAAGGACTTTGCAGGTTTTTATTACGTGTACGTAGAAGCTCAATGGGACTGAAAATTATTGACCGATTTCCGTAAGATTCAGTTTTCGGTTGAAAAAGGTATTTCAAATCACCTTAATGGTGTTTTGCCATCTTTCGCACATTTTATTTGTAAGTGAAAGGCCGTTTCTTCTGCCACGTTTCTTTAAAATTCAGACAATTCCGTATTTCATCAAAATTTACCAAACTTGGTGTTTAATCGAGGCTGAATTTATTAGTTTACAACGTTTACCTACTATTCACAAAAACGTTTCGAACTGTTTTGAGGTAGTTACATTAACAAATATGTCAATGATCTCTGTTGAGGTTTTTCCTACGGGAAAAATATTTTAGTTATCTATTTCAAATATGTATGATTGTGACATATATATATATATATATATATATATATATATATATATATATATATATATATATATATATATATATATATTCGGAAGCAGCGCGATATTGCCAATAAAATCAATAGAAATCAGAATTTCGCACAGTTCGACCAAATACTTGTTAGAAAGTACGCCTTATTAATGTATATAATGAAAATCTATATTGATTTGATTATACAGGGACTGAGCGGGCTAATCGCCTTCAAGTTGGAAATGTGAATGTGAAGAGCAGGGAGCCCGTGCGAGAGAAGCTATTGGAGTCCCATAAACAAAAATACTCGCGATGGGGCCCTCTACTCAGACTGTTTGTTGAGCTAACAAGAGCGTTTTAATGTTGTATTACGTTGACGCCCAGGCGGATCAATGATGTCGTAAGAACAACATATCACAAGCGGCCCACGGTCGCGACCCACCGCCCCGGTCCTTTGAAGACCACTCAAACTCCTGACACTAGTCAAACCTCCCTTTATTAACACAAATCCGTCGGTAAATTACTCGCCGAACGGTGACGAACACTTTTAGAACACTTCTCTGAAACAACACTTCAAGGGGAACATGAAAGTTTTGTTTGACTACAGCTCCAGTCGAGTGTATTCCTTTTCTCCTCAAAGTTCTGAAATAATAACACAAAACTTTTTGATCCGCAATTATTTTAAGTGCACCTCCTGGCTGCATTTTTTCAACCCCCCCCCCCTCCCCCTCCCAAAAAAACAGTTGCCCTTCTGACCAAACTCCTCCTTAAATGCGGTAAGAGCATTTAAAAGTAGGTAGGTACTTTACTACCAAAAAAAGATTTTTCGGCGTATAACATCTGAAGGTAAGGTTTACTCATACCAAAATTAAAGAGCATTAAATTATGCATCGAATGATCACCTTAAACATTAAATTTGTTTCACAGATTCCGTCAGAATCGGAAATCTAATGTTTAATCCTTCTTTACACGCTAGGCGGGGATTTGCCCGCATTTTCAGAAAAACTTGATTAACATTGAAACACATCGACGGTGACCGACCAGGTTTCAATGCATCTTTTTTCTGGCGATTTCCGAGAAAGAAGGTGCCCTTCACAATGTTTTTTTGACAAATGGCAAGTACGTAATGAATCGGTGAAGTGAGAATATCCGAAGTGCGGGTGTTTAGCCGCTAGCGTATCCTCCCGTCACATCAACGTCGTGGAATTCCCCGCGTGACAATGTAAGTACACTTATATTAGGTTTATTATTCTGTTTTTTGGGACCAGCAATTTTCAAGAATTTTAAATGGGACAAATGTGAGTTTTTAGGGGTCAAAAATCGATAAGAACAGCTAAAATCGCAAATAATTGTTAATAAATCACTGAACGTGTTATAGAATGGTGAGTAAAGTAGGAAAAATACCATTTAAGTTGTTTTTCATACAGAATAGGGTCAAAAATTGGTGGAAAGGGCTAAAATCTATATTACGAGTAATTCACCGGACGTTGTATGGGACAGTGATTCACAACGGAGGGACTATTTCGATGATAAACATGTTTTTCTCAAAAATAGTGGGTCAATGTTGACTTTATAAGGGCCAAAAATTGGTAAAAATCGCTAAAATCACGAAAAAATTATATAATTTTACAGAAGTGGCATGGTTTCGTGCTATATCTTTTTTTACACAAGAACACGGCTATTTCTTTGAAAATTCGCCCTTACAGCCATGCTGCATGGCAGGAACTTATATTTTGATTAACATGTATTGAAATAAAAATGATTATTATGTTGAAGCGTACAATCTAGAACATTATCAAACGAAATTGTGTGCAAAATAAGTAGTCAAAAAAGATGAAAAATGAAAGTGTGGGGAATTACCCGCAAGCGTGTACTGACGTTACTACCTAGCGTGTAACTAAGGGTGGATCGTTAGCGGGTAACTAGGTTATCGTTCGACGCAGAACTTGATGTTCTTTAATTTTAGCATGAGTAAACTTTTCTGTACGGTGCACCCTTTAGATTTCATGCGCCAAAAACGGAAAAAGTGCCAAAATTTCGTCGTTTTTTGACTCCCAAAAGTTCAGCTCGCCTCAGAAACCGTCGCAGACTTATATTACTCTTATTTGGGACGCCCAAAGTGGATAAAATAATTTTCAGCTTTGTGTGAGTTAATCGGAGCGAAGGCATTTTTAAGTCTATTTGACTGGGTTACAGAGTAAAAAGAGCGTATATTTTTATAAACACCACCAACAACACCATTCCATCTAGTTCAATGAAAATGGGCAAATGACACTAATGTTTCAAATAAAACTGAAGTGCATCCTAGATGGCTTCATTAGGCCCCTGAATGAGACCAAACACTCAATTGATTTCAAATAGGTAGTTAATCTATTCAATAAATTCTTGATTATCAACGTGAATGGTCGGTATGTATCTAGGTACCTACTCAACAAGCTTCATTATTTATGTTGCAGAAGGGATTCCAGATGACTGCATTGTCATAGTTTTACTTTACAGTTGATTCCATGGGGGAATCGCATACTTGCGAAATTCGCATAGCTGTAACTATTCCAACTCGTCAACCACTTGAAAAAGATGAAGAAAGATAGAACCCTGTATACCGTTTTCTCCTTGAACGGATGGGGGTGACTGTTGAGAAGCTCCTTCCGTAAAGTTTATCGATCTTCACAGAGGATAAAGTACGAGGACCTGAAGCAATCAGTGTTGTTGGAGTCGGCCTTTGTCAAGAATTGTTGGAGCGGGCTGTAACGGCGCTCCAACTCCTCCCCTTTTTGGGGCCCTTTCACCAACTAATTCAACGCTTATGACAACTCTTTGAGACAAAAGAGCATAATTTCCAGAGCTACAACAGGGTATCTCTTCAGTCGAGGGTTATCCACGATATCCACAATGAGAACGAGGGGTTTGGCGAAGGAAACCAAACTTTAAATTTTCGACTGAACTGCGTTGCGAAGTGTTTCCAGGTCTTATTCATGAATTCCGATGGATGTAGTGAATAGGGGTCAAGTTATTATCAAATAGCCTAACGGTCTCCACGATCAAAATTCGTCACCAGTTGTGTCATGTTTATGGCTTGAAGCACATTCGGAACATAACTGGACTACATAACCGTGAAGCAGAACCTGCAAATACTGGATGAGATGGCCCGGACGTTTCTATAGGCATTGGCCCCAAATTCAAGTTTGGAGCCGCGCACAATACCAAATTTGTCCCAACAGATATGAAGTGAGAATGCGAACGAAGAATGGAGAACGAATTATTATATGTACCTACCTATTCACAAAGTGATAATAGTACTTACGCTACTTTGACAGGACATTTTCCATTTTGAGCAAACAATTTCGTTAATAGAGGTTTCAAAAATTAGGTTGGCTTAGTTTGTTTAGTCAAGTTCTGTTTTACTCAAGTTATTCATTCAGTCTCTATATTCACAGTGGAATTAAATTGTCCACCGCCAATCTTCAACTTGATGCAGACCAAGCTCAAATTATATGATGCCTCAAGCAGAGAATAATTTATTCAAATTGCAATTAAGTTCTAGGTCACGGTATTTCGCAATCCGCGACAATTCCTGTTCAAGTTTTCTTTTGAAAATGCAGTTACGAGTAATTTAGATCCAAAATCAAGTAGGTATGTGGGAAGCTTCCATAGTGAAGAGCCATGCATAATATTTATAAAGCTTAAGCTGATAAGGGTACCCTCACCATCTAGAGTCCACAAGACGGGAAGGATTTGTTTGTGCGAGTAAGTGTTGTAAATCATCTCTTACAGAGACTCGCAGCGTGTGTTATTACGAGGCAACACAAACACGTGTTGCTGTGGCCGACAAATAAGACGAAATGAAAAAAATGTGACAAAAAATAAAGGAAACTGAAACGGAGGATGATGTTCACACCAACTAGTGAAGCGGCTGGAATGAAAAAGTAACAGCACCTCCGGAAATAAAGACCTATAAATCTGTTTTGAGGAAGGCGGTCGTGGTAAGCTGGGAGAAGGTATATTGGTGGGTAGTGCGGACCACACACGATACCCTTTCAAGGTTGGCGGTGGTTGTGGCTGGGTGGGGACCCGTGTTGCATAATTTGTCAGTGGAAGAGGACGAGCAAAGGCGGCATACGGTCTGCCACTCCTATTTCCTGGCGAGGGAATGAACACCCTTTGCCGGTCCGGCTGGCCCACAGGTGTTGGCAACTTACTTAATCTTCTTCCTCCCTCTCTTCATCACAGGGTATGTTTGTTAACAAGCGGTAGGTCAAACTCAACCGGCACTCATCAGTTTTTCTTACGTGCCGTGTCATACTAACAACCTCACAACAAACACCGACGGGCATCTCATCTGAGGGTCAATATGTTAGGTGAGCCTTCAGTGTTTTTGCTTCTGCACTCCCTGAGGGCAGTGAAGCCCATGCAGGGACCGAAACGTCTTTATCCTCCAAAATCAAGCATGTTCACTCGCATTTCGGGTTTCAGACACCACATAACAACTTTGATTCCGTGTCTGTACACAATTCCTTCGTAACAACTTTATTATTTTGTCGATACAACAAATCAAACGAGCTCAGACCAATTCCACTCATTGGGAACAATCAAAATTTTGCGGATATGTGAAGATTTGTCCCAAAATTGTCCCCCATGCGCTAACGGAAATCCTTGTAACGCTCATATCCCTCGTTCAAAACATTCAACTTTTATATTCGCCCGGTTTAGACATATTTGAGTTTGAGGAATCATCGGCGAATTATATTAATCAAAGTTATGATGTGAGGAAGCAACAGGGCCCACTCACTTGGCAGATGTTATTCCAACGCTACTACTACTAAAACTAAACTTGACTTTAACTGACTAAAACTAGTTGGTCCGCCGACCAGTAGCCTCACGTATCTCCAGTAAAACGAATACAATTCATACGTACGACAAATTAGCTGTTTTTGGATTTTTTTGGCGCCACTAACTGGCTTCGTCTTCATACCAAAATCTAGCAGCGATACCTGACTGTATATCCGGAAAATATGAAGTCGTAAAATCCCACTATTACCGGTGTTATGGCTCTTGCGGCGCCACTTCCGGGGCCCTGGCGCCTCTCCTTGGTGTCGTCTAGACACCAACAACTATACAGCAAATGCCCAAGGAGTATAGTGTCAAAATTTCAGATTTTTACGAAGGTTCCGAGGGTAACGTTTTGCGGTACATACATACATACATGCATGCATATAGCTATCCAACCACAAATGTCGCTCGAGTCTAAGTAAGAGCCTCACTAGCGTTCGGCAACTATAACGGAACTAAAATTCAGAAAACCATCAGTTCAACGTTTTCGCTTGGACTTGTTTCCTGTTCGTTATTGACGGGGGCCAATGAGAACTAAACTTTTGCCTACTTTACCGGTCCCAAGCAACATTCGAGTAAAAATATAGTAAGAACGTAAATTACGAAAAAAACGTATACCATCGAGTTAATCGCTTAATTTTATTTTATTTATTTTGTTGCATATATGACAAGAAAAAATTAGATTTAATATAAAAACATACTGCTTACATAACTTATTCTATAAATGTAAAATAGAGAAAGAAATAATAAAATCCTCGTTGCAACTTATTGTCGGGCTAAAGGCCGCAGCCCGAAGTACCCAAAAAGAATCGTCATCCGTCTATATATATATAACATTTAAAAACATTTTAAAAAATTTTAAAAATTATATACATACCTTTTTACAAAGTAGGAGTTGATTCATCATTTTTAAATTAATTTTTTTATTTCAACTTATATAGGTACTTATATTATATATTTACACATAGTTACTCCTGACCATGTCCTCACACACTACTGGGCTTAATGAAACCAACCAGGCAAAAATATTTTTCTTATACGTAAGTTGTCCTTGAGAACATGCTGGGCGTTTTTAGCCCTACAGCCCTACACTCACGGTTCGTAGCAAAATACATAAGATATATAGAGGACTTGTCGTGGTGAGAGTAAGATAACGTTTCGGAATTACATAATTGCCCTCTAACCGGAATCGCGTTCGGTAATTATGGACCACAACGTCATTGATCATTGTTGGATTACCATTGAAAAGTAAGAGTAGGGATTTGATGAAGAGCTGGCGAGGTGTAAATACTTTCATTTCTTGATACAATCTATATTCTTTCCAAGTATTCGTCAGATGTTTAAAAAGAACCTGATTTCCATATTTTAGTCATTTGCTTTTTGTATTGTTTAATATTAATTTATTTTACTAATGTGGGCAGTTTGTTGTAGAATTTAGAACACCAGTAGTTCGTACTAATTTGGTTGCATTTGAGTAGACTAAATTTGGATGCTATTAGGTCTTTACCTCGAGTTGCGTAAGAATGGATATCACAGTTTTTATCAAATTGCTTTAAATACTTTAACATAAAGAAGGCATTGTAGTATAAGGATGGAGGTCAGTGTATACTAAGTATTCCGAGGGAACCAAATCGTGCCCTACAATCGTCCCGATACCCCATTCCTACCACAATTCTTATATTCCTCCTTCGTAAAGAGAATACGCGGTTGGCTGCCGGCAAATGACCTCATGCCAGTATGGCGTAGAACATAATGGTATTATGTTCTACCATAGTATCAAGCTACTAGTTTGTCTTTGGAGACAATGGCGGCCAGGGATCTAAGTAGGTAAGTATACAGGACCGAAGTCGGGATCTAGTTGATTGCCCAATTCAAATCAGGATCCAAAACAACCCCTAAATGGCTATAAGAGTGAATTATCAAAGAAATATTCGTGCTATTGTGTTAAAAGGTTATATAGCGAGAAACCATACCCTTATAAAGTCAAACTGGACCCACTCTTTTTTGTGAAAAATATTTTTATCATCGAAATAGTCCCTCCGTCGTGAATCATCGTCCCATACAACGTCAGGTGAATTAATATTTAGCCCTTAATACGAATTTTTGACCCCTAAAAATCCAAATTTGACCCCTATCCTGTATGAATAACTGAAGTGGTATTTTTCCGTCTCTACTCGCCCTTCCATACCACTTTCAGTGATTTTATATGAATTGTTTGCTATTTTAGCCGCGTTTTTAACTATTTATGACCCATAAAAACTCGAATTTGGCTCCCTTAGAATTTTTGAAAATTGCTCATCGAACTCATCCCCTTTTTTGGCTATATGAACGTTTTGGCAAAATTTAAAATTTGTATCATGTACCCAAGGCATATATCGTCTGGAGTGACACATAAATAAATTTATATAAGTATATAAATATATATATATCGATGGCATCACATGATAACCTCGTATCTCGAAAATATCAAATTTTTCAGGAGAGACAAAAAACTGTTTAGCTCTATCAGCAATGTTGATTTTAATTTCCTCAAGTCGTCAATTTATTATTTCAAGTTCATCTAACCCAAAAAACTGCCAAAAAAATGTAAAATCAATGGAAATCATTTTTGTTGAACAGTTACGAGGTTATCATTTTCCGAGAAACCGGATTTACGAGGTTATCACAGTACTTTAGCAGCTCAACCATCGTCGGAAAAAGAACTCAGAATGCGATTAAGTAGGAACCTACCTCTCTGATTTCCATTTGAGCCTCACTTTGTGGCACTAGAAATGTAGACCTTCAATAATCCTAAACTTTTCCTTTTTTTGTGACTCCGGGTGTTTTCACTGGGACAGTCAATGGAGCAGGAGAAATGTCTGCAGAAAATCTCAAATAGGTGGAAAAATTGCCAGAAAAATGAAAATAGTTTATTAATTTTTAACACGCTTGAAGGCTATGAAAAGGTACTCACTATCACAGGTAGGTAACGAAGGTAAATACCAAGTATTCTGAAACATTACTTATTACTTAGGTAACCGTTACAACGTTTTTATTAATCAAATAGGGAGGCACTTTAAAGAATAAACATCACATAACTTCGAATATCACGACTCTAGCAATAGTAGGAACTGAGAGTAATTGAAATTACGTTTCTCCAGAAAATATCACTTTGAGAAATCCGCAACACTTTTGGTCAATAAGAAATCGCCATCCCTAAGTAGGTACATACTAGAAATATTCTTGAACACATTTTTTAAACGCACAAAAACGAACATTATAGCGCCTAGGCGTGGAAATTCCAGTCTCCTGAGTTACAAGTAGTATTATGAATCAGTCTTTAAGATTAGGCATACAAAAATAGGAATTTAAACTTCAGCGAACCCCCAAGATGAACTGCGGGTCCCTCCCGCTTAAGCTTTCGGCAAGCTATCATAAAAGTTGTGAGCGTCTTTAGGGATTACTTCTTTGAGTTCTTGGAGGTCTTTAAATTTTGACGCTTTTATTGATAGTTTTTCTGAGTAGAGAGGAGAAGGATAATCGTCATCGAGGATCGCAGATATTCGCTGTGGCAACGGTGAATACTCCTGGCTAAAATCAGTCTTCACGAGGACTCTCCCATCAGGAGTATACTGAATACATTTTAGGTCCATGACTGTTGGGTCCCCTTTTTTTGAACCAGGACGTAAATTACGCACGATTTTAACGCTTCTGAAGTTCATGAAATACGAATAATCCAGCTCAATAATTTCGTAGGGTTTTGGGTTACATCTTGCTTTCTTCGCAGCAGCAATATAGCCCGATGGAAGGTAAACATCCCTATTCCTGATTTCTCGTTCGATGGTAGCGTGCACCGAATCCACTTCCATCTGAGTGTGCCCTTTCGTTAAATATTTCTGTACGATGTGAAAGCCAGTTATTTTGCTCGCAAGGAGCATCGCGTTCGCCATTATTACGTTCCTATTCTGATAAGTACAGCCATCGCTGTAAACTATTACTGTCTTGATGATTGATCTGTCAATCCGGGAAGTGATGAATTTGAACAGCATGGTGGCGAATTCGTCCCCAGTGACGCCACCTTGGGTTTCATCCCAGAAGTAGCAATACGTGTCTTTGGTTTTCAAATTATAGATCGTAAAGTTGTGAATTTTGAGTTTTGTTTTATAGTACAGTGCAGACGCGTTCACTTTGGGACACAAAAGTACAGCTTGTAGGTCCATCGTTAAAACCACGGTATCTTCTCCTGATTCCTCTTTATCCGTGTGTTTTTCCTGCCTGGCTTTCTCTTTTTGTGCGATATGATTTTTGTACACTGATTCATCAAGATTTTTTTCTTTGTAACTGCAGCACAAGTCGCATTGATCCTTTTTGGGCTGGAACAATGACAGTTTCATGTCATCAAAGACGGTTTTAAACAGTGTGAGAGAGGCAGGATGTTGCGACCCAGTATAATTAATGTACTCACGGTACAGCTTAAACTTGCTTTGCCACAAGGGCTCCAGATATTTTTTGGACGTATCTTTTCGACAATAGTGCGATTCCATTTTCGGAAGGGCGTCGAAGAAAGCAATGACAGATTTTTTCAACACTCCTTCAGTGTTGCTTTGAGATGTTGAACGGGAAGAAATAAACGGCCTGGGTGTAACATCGGTAGAAGAACAGGTTGGTTTCGTCCAGTTGGCCACGCTCCACTCACCAACATTTAATGTGTTCAGAAACATGGTTTTACAGACGCGAATCCTTCCACTGGCTGATTGCTTTAAAAAATATTTCAGAGAACCGTTGCGCCGAAATTTGTTCGAATTGGTTTTGGCTTCTGTCGTCCTGTAATTGACTTGACCACGGTCCACATAGTTGTTTACGAAAACTTTTTTGCTTTCCCATGACATTTCCCAGAATTTTTTAAACAACTTAGAGCGCTGATCATCATCGATCAAATGGCATTGAAATGTAATGTTCTTCGCTGGAGGTTTACCATTTTTCTTTTTGACAGAACGTGTGTCACTGCACAAACATCGAGCCTTCATCATCCTGGGGGTCTTAGCTTCGGTGAACATGGATGTTCCTTTTTTCCTCCCAACATACGCCGCACCCATCATTCTCTGCATTTTCCTCTGGGTTTCTCCCCATGAATTCCGGTCTGCCTTCGTACTTCTTTTCCTTTTTTTGGCGTGAACAGGCTCAATTCCCTCTTCAACCACCCTCTTTCCCTGATCATCTTCACTTATACGTACCTCCTCGTCATCATCCGTTGATTCATCTTCAGAATCAGTAAGCTCGAGTTCAGCATTGTAGTCTGGGTCTTTCCTAAGTCCATCGATCGAAATAATATCTTCATTATTTTCAGCTGGAACGGGAGGTCCGGCCTCATTATTTGACCTGCCATCAGGCTCAATGGGTACTTCCATTCGTTCTGCATGCTCTGGATCTTCCACAATGGCCTCCTCACTGTAGAACTCTCCGATTAGAGGCTGACTTTCTGGATCTTCGTAACTTTTGGACTCGTCTTGATCAGCTTCGATGTCATTTGGTATTGATGAATCCTGGATGGGGGCAACAGTCGACTCGGATACGTTTGGATAGTTTTGGTCTTCCACGGTGGCTGTATCATCAACAATTTCGAGAATTCGGGGCAGCATGCCTTCATCGTGGTCCCAAGTCTTGTACCGATCTAGCTCGGTTTGGGCGTCGTCCGATATGACTAGAAGAACTTTCGGTGGCTCATGTGTCAACATTTCTGCGGTCACGTCAATACTAGTTTTTTCAGACTCACTTTCGTTTGAGAACAACTCGCGGATGCAGCTTTCTTCGTTAGTTTGATCGCAGAAAATCGGGTCGCAGTCTGAGCTTGAAACATCAGCGTAGTTGGGGGATACTTCCTCTGCGTTGTGTTGACGTAGAGCCAGACTCACCATCCTCAGCCCCCGACCTGTCATCGTGCCTAGAAAATGAGTTGACTATCAGCCCACATTTTTATCAAGTAAAGTAAGTATCTAGCTAGGATAGCAGCAGAAAAAAGTTAGAATAGAGAGTGCTTAATATTAGAAAAAAAGCCCTATGAAGCATTCAACCAAGTTAGGTACCTACTAGAATTATACACAAGATACGAGGTTATCATTCTTGTTCGAACTTTCACGCCATAAACACATTTTCCCGAGCTACTGGGACGTATTTAACGTTCTTTCCATTCCAAAAACGAATATGAGCTCCAAATACAAGTTGCAAAGAAGTACTTACTCAGTGGAAGAAGTCAACACAGGATGATTGGACGGAGCACTACACACTGGAGTCTGACCAAACAATAACAATGATAACCTCGTATCTTTTCAGGGATAAGATGCGAGGTTATCAGTGACGCTCGGCCTTCTTGATCAAATACGAGGTTCTCATTTAGGGCGCAAGAGAGCAGAAAAATGCATTTCCCGCTTAAAACTGAATTACAGCTTGATGAGATACGAGGTTCTCATTCTGAAAATCCAATAAAATGAAATTCGCAAAAAATTGAGATACGAGGTTATCATGTGATGCCATCGATATGTTTATATATTATATAAACACATAATAGATATACATTTTTGTTAAAATCTAGGGATGAACTTAGGATGCTCTGAAACGGATTTGCCTATAAAAAAATTCCAAAAATTCACGTTCTGAAAATGTTCGACCCATTGCAATAGCGTCATTTTCCTAGAAAATTTGCTAATTACGCTATCGTAATTCGAGCCGGATCTATACTAACAGGACAATGGGATTTTTAATACATTCTATAGGAACTCTCTGTAGTTTTAAAAACAGAAACGTATAGAATTGAGTCAAATTAATCTCGCTATGATGAAAAAGCGAACTTGCATGGGCAAAACGCACACTTTGGGAAATACCGCTACAAATTTTCCTAGCGGCATATCCTAATCCAAAGACCAGTCAAATTTCCAATGCCGAAATACTTTTATTACTTAGAAATACTTATAAGCCGAGATAACTTTTATTGACCTTCCTTCATTTTACGACGAGCTTATATACTTCATTCAGTTTGGTAGATTATGAGAACGCTGCAAATCATTAGGTAGATTAGAAAATAATAATTCAGAAACTGAAATCATACTAAGAAAACTAGATACAACTCAGACGCTAGAAACCAAGCGTCCTTCTTGATACAAGCTTTGAAAAGCTTACTTGTGCTTACCCGACCAGCAATTAGCTGTTCACTTCTGACGGATCTGAAGCCTACAGGGACTAAAGGTTGAAATAACACGTAATGTCATATCGGTCGACTAAAAAGTCCCCCTGGGATGTACCCAATGAGGCCAAATCCAGTGTTTTAAAAAGATGGTGGGAGTGGGGAGGGGGGGGGGGGGGGGGGGGGAAGGATAATCTGGAACTCATTAATTGAATCAGTTTCCCCAAAGGATTTGATTTTTTGGAAATGTGAGCTATGATGACTATGATTATAAAAAACAACCTATTTTGCACACAACACATTGCTCCTTATCCTTCTTTGCAATATGCCACCGCTGTAGTCGGGTAAAAATAGCTGAAAATTTGAATAAAATCCGTAATCATGATACGAAATATGGACATGGAAATTGGAACATATATTGTGAATAGGAAGTGTTCCAGTTAGGGTTTTTATGGTTCATGAATGCTGCAATGTTTTTAGCGAATTGTCAAAGAAAGTAGCAATTTGGCTCGTTCCAAAATTTCAGAGGTGCTCCGTGTGAACCGGAAACCCCTCAAAACTCCGTTTCATGCATCGGAGATCTAAATGATAGATTTTCTCTGCGCGCGCGCGCGGTGTGTGTGTGTGTGTCATTCCGCAAGATAAGTTCCTTAATTTCCATGGTGAAAATTCGTTCTTGCGCAGAAAAATCCACGCATTTGATGAGTTCGTTAGCCAACCCGATCGCACTGTGTGCAGCCGTCCAAATTTACGAATTTTTGGTTCCAAAAATCAAAACAAAAAGAATCAGCAACATAGGCATGCGAGGTGTCAATAAGGTTTTTCGGGGCGCTGAATTGATTGCAACTACTCCCAGTCTGATTAGGCGCACCGAGCTTACCAAATTGACAAAATTGTAATCCGAAATTCAAAAAATTGCCTTTTATGTAGGCATGTGAGGTGTCTTTGGTCGCAGCACGTTCAGGCTGCATCAAGAGATCAAAGTCACAATTTTTTTATTCAAAACACCCAAAAATGATTTTTTGACCCGATTTTTCTGCTCGACGTGCCACTCTGGTCTCAACAGTAAGGACGTCAGGTAGTGGGCTCTAGCACTATTAATTAAAATCTCAAACCATTTACCAAAACCTCTAAAATCATTAATTTAAATTCTCAATTTGCCATACTATTTCTTTGAAAATTCCCTCCTTAAGCCATGCTGCATGGCTGGAATTTTTCATTCATTCTGGTATTACGTTTTGGTACCTAGGACTAAGTACCTACCTTACTTTAATAATTATTAGTTAGGTCATCCTGTTCGCTAATTAGGTAGGCATAACTCTAGGCATTTTGGAGGCATGGTTCTTTCTTGGGCGATTACGGAGATTTGTTTTTAATAATAAGGAAGAAAGTAAATTTATTCAATTGATCGAGTACCTAGATGACCAAATGACCGAAAGTATTCTTGATAAACTGGGAGAGTAATGATAAATCTGGCGAATTGACGTCACAACTAAGTAGAAGGCAGAGTTCTCTATATCACTGGTACCGCTCTTGTGTTACTTACAACCCCACAAGCTCTTTCATTATGAGGTGAAGAGAGAGCCCCCCTGGAAGAACCCAGCTAAACCAAGGTAGAGGGATCAAAAGGTTCCGTCCTGCCGTTTGCTCTCATGCTTCAGTTATCCCAGCAAATGAAATCCAGAGGACTAATCTTTTGCCACCCCCAATATAATTACTCGTCTTTTTGTCGTCGAGTTCTCTGTCGCTCACCCGACTTTGCTTTCATACCCCCGCAACCTTCACCTAGCCCGGTGTCAACGGTAGTTTGCCAAGCTCCCGAGCGAATGGTTCTATAATTACGTTTCAAATGGCTTCAAAAAGCTCAATGGAGGCTTCAGCCGCTGATAGTAACAGAAAGGTAAAATGAGGAATGGCGAGGTTTGTATATGAATTCTTCTAGTTGTGATGAAAATAAGTTGGCGTTTCACTATCCACTACATTCGACTGTTGTTTTCACACGTGCACAGATGTGGAAGAGGTGGGTATGCTCTAAACTTGTTCTTTTAAAATATCGAAAATCACCATCCTGCACTGGTCTGAATGATAGCTCGCGCTTGCGTCTCCATTCACGACAAAACACCCAGAAAAACATTTCGTACTATATTTTCGTATCCAAATTCACAATGGCCATTCTTGGTGAATTTGAGATTTTTGCCAAATGTTTGGATATTGGCAGAAATGTTTAAGATAGGTGCAGATTGCTAGCACGAACTAAATCACTCGGGAAGAAATTGTGGAAACCCATTTCAAAGAAAAACGGAGTTATTGAAAAAATAGTATATTTCTAGTAGACTATTTTTTCAATCCGTTTTTCTTTGCGTATTCTAATTATTTAGATTGTCCAATATTCATCCACACGTCTACCAGGACAACTGTAATGCCCAAAAGGCGAGGGTAGTTGGAATATAGATTTTGGACGGCCCTAAGATACTGATCGCTACCTAATAATCACGAACTTTGTAGGTTACATGTTTACACTCTTCCCACCCTACTTAGTCGTACATAACCTACGCAAATAAAATGCACCATAACAAGTTTTTCTGACATCTAGGCAATAACTATAGATAATCATAGAAATTTTTGCCTGTTTGATAATCTATTTATGCTTTTTTTTAAACCTGTAAAACCTCCCTGGCAAGGCACACACTATATGCGTAGTATGTGGGTGGCTTTTGATGCATTTGTGGGACATTTCAGTGCCTAGAAAGAGAGAAAAACGAAGTGAAAACGAACTTTGGATTGCTTATATATTTTATAGATATAGTTAAATAACCCATATTGTACGGTGAAGATCACATTTTCTTTCTACTCTATATTGTGTAAAACGTATGGCTCCCACATGTAACACAGAGTTATGCTCCATCGCGTGTGGTTTCCAATTGCTATTGTCTTTTTCGTTTATTATTCTGTGAATAATACACCTATGTAATCGCTCAGCAAAAATTTTTTATAAGCCCCTCAAAATTTGTTCTTTTACGTTTCAAGGTGCGTAAATTCAGAAAATGAAATGTCCGTCCGGCGTCTGCCGTACGCCGTCTCACGTATACCGGCTTCATTTTCGGTCTAAACAATTCATTCTTTCGCACACAGGCTCCTTTTGGACCGTCGTTGTGCCCCGAAACTTTGCAGCCCGATCGGAATATACCCAGGGGTGTTATGAGTGATAATGGGTATACAAATAGGTACTTTTTGTGTTTTAGTAACATGTTAGTAACATGTGATTTTGTGGTACCATTTTCCATGTTTTTGGGACGAGAAGACCGAATATGAAGTCGATTATGACCAAAGAGTGGAAAATTGAGGTTCTAACGAAGTTTCAGCCTTAAATTTACGTTAAATTTTGATCTAAAATCGTCTTTTTTCCGCACACAGTTTGGATCCCCATTTGGGAACAAATATGGGTCCTAGTTGTGCTCCGAAACACGGCAACCCGATCGGCATACAAAAATAGGGGTTTCCGAGGGATTTTTGAGGTTTTAGTGAACATGAGCTTGTGAGGTATCGTTTTCCATGTTTTTTAGGGCGAGAAGACCGAATATTAGGTCGATTTTGACTGAAGAGCGAAGAATTGAGGTTGTAACGAAGGTTAAGCTCCCGAAATTCATTTTTTATTAGTCAAAAACATGGGAAGTTGTCTGAAATCACTATACAGTTGTATAATAACACTAGAAGTAGTATCAACAGGTGAATCAAGGCAATTAAATAGTACTATCAATGACCAAAAATAATCTGTTAAAAAAAAAAACCCCAAAAAAAAACCGAGCCTACTTCGTATTTATGGGGGTCAAAATTGGTGGAAACCAACTAAAATAGCCATTTCAATAACTGCACATGAAAGAAACAATGAATGATGAGCCAAAATTTCTGTACGTATGTCCATACATAGGTACGTAAAATAAATTTAAAAAAGTGGAGGAATAATACCACCCGAACAGAGTAACCTAAAAATTGTGATATTATGACGAGGAAGAGAGAAATTATTGATTAATCTTGAAACTAATCACAATATCGAAATCAAATTAATAGATCATGTAGGGGCCATTCAGATGCATCACGAGAAGCCATATTTTCTTAACTACCCTGATGACCTTCTTCTCGACACAGAGATGGGACCATGTCGAACAGAGGCCACGTTCCACTTTTTCCCGGTTTTCTGGAGCCAGCGGCTGCTGAGGTTATAGCAAATAATGAATCGCGGGCGTGAGACAGAGAACGCTCACGAACCGCCGAACGATGATAGAGTAAAGGCGAGAGCTCGTGACAGGATGAAAATCTGACAAACAAGGGAAGAGGTCCAACAAGAGCCTCCAAAGGTTATCGATTGGAAAAAGGCGCCTTCTAAGTGATGAAAGTGATCAGAGAGCTGAGTATCTCCCCGCTCTCGAGTATTTACAAGCCACCGTTGAATGAGCCGCACGTGCCCGGATCTCATAGTTTTGGAGGGCGTACTATTGTGTCTCGAACCCTTATTAACAAATTTTATTACATTTCCTTCACGCCTCTTGCCCCCCACATCCACCAACGCTCGACGCCGGATTAAACTTTTTTCACTAACAATGAGCTCAAACACACCCTCCACCCTCTCACACACTCTTGCCCGCGACCCAAGACAATTATTCTACGTTCCATTCTGCAATTACATTCACCCTTAAATTGTTCGGTACCTGTCCCCTGAACATACTTTGATATTGCAATAAGCGCTACGTCGTGTCGTGTGCGTCACCCAGACAAATGAATTCCGTCGCACCCAATCTGAACGACGAAATTAAATAATCGAGGCGTTCAAACGTAACAATGAGGTATGGTATAACTTAACTACTTTATAAAACCATCAACGTATTGACCATTTTAGGAGTTGAAGAAGTTCACATGTAGAAGAGAAATATGCCCTACAGCGCTGCAAATTATTATACAACGGTTTATTGTTTTCCTGTATAGATACCCCTACTGCGTAGACCACAATTCCTATTAGCGTAAGACCCTGAATTAGCGGGGTCGTTTTTCGCGGTGGATATAATTACCTACGCATGCACGCACGCACGCACACACACACACACACACACGCACGCACGCACACACACACACACACACACACACACACACACACACACACGCACGCACGCACGCACGCACGCACACACACACACACACACACACACACACACACACACACACACACACACACACACGCACGCACACGCACACGCACGCGCACACGCGCACACACACACACACACACACACACACACACACACGCACACACACACACACACACACACACACACACACACACACACACACACACACACACACACACACACACACACACACACACACACACACACACACACACACACACACACACACACACACACACACACGCACACACGACAAAAATGGCCCCAGTTCGGCAGTTACAGTTACATAAATATGCATCTCCTTTAAAAGGGGGTATTCCGGCCCCATGTTTTATTTGATATTCTATTCTAAGTCCCTTGAAACGTAAACCATGAAATTTTTAGGAGGCGTTAAATTTTTTTTTTTTTCATGGTCGATTCCAAAGGTTTATTATTGAAAATAATAAACCAAAACTTGATTTGGTAATGATGCTGGTTATTACCAGCTGTTCGTTATGAATGATATTATCCTGGCTGGAGTTATGTATACCGTATAATTCACACTCATGCTGACATCGGTTCTAATTTCAGGGCCTTACTGCGAAACTACATTGAAACGCAAATCATCAAATTTTGATGGTGGGAGGGGGGGGGGGTACAAGAGGCATTCAGATCGGAAGATTAGGTATATTTATGTTAACAAATGTCTTTCTCCGCACTTTCAGCAACCTGCCAGCTCTAAAACCTAAAACGTTCACTTCAACCCCTTCTCCTAAAACAGTCATTTTAAGGTTTTTTATCTGAGCATTCCTTTCGATGTTATGTCGTTAAATACACTGAAATAACATTGCAAGAAGCCGGTGATTGAACACTGAAAGAAGAAGGTGCCACAACTACACCGAGAGAAAAAACGCAATGTTTTACCACCTCGTGGTGCTCGCAGGCCGGTGAAAACTTTGAAAAAAACCCGCTAGGGACTAGGCGTACCCGATAGGAATGGAAAAAAGACCCGTTAAGAAACATTTCTATCGGGTACCCACAAGATCATCCCTGCAAACGGGTTTTTAGTGCAGCTCCTATCGGGTAATTTGTGCAGGAAATGCCCGATAGGAATCTACTGATAAGACCCTATCGGGTAATCACAGCACGTACGTGCTGGGATACCCGATAGCAGCCGAACGTGCTGTAAAGAAACACCCGTTTGGTTTCCAATCGGGCAAAAAATTGAAAACAATCGGGTAACCCTTGCACGTCCATGCTGTTCCTAACGGGTCTACCACCTAACACCCGTTTGATTGCAATCGGGTCTACCACCTAACACCCGTCTGATTGCTATCGGGTCTACCACCTAACACCCGTTTGATTGCAATCGGGTCTACCACCTAACACCCGTTTGATTGCAATCGGGTCTACCACCTAACACCCGTTTGATTGCAATCGGGTCTACCACCTAACACCCGTTTGATTGCAATCGGGTCTACCACCTAACACCCGTTTGATTGCTATCGGGTCTACCACCTAACACCCGTTTGATTGCTATCGGGTCTACCACCTAACACCCGTTTGATTGCTATCGGGTCTACCACCTAACACCCGTTCGATTGCTATCGGGTCTACCACCTAACACCCGTTTGATTGCTATCGGGTCTACCACCTAACACCCGTTTGATTGCTATCGGGTCTACCACCTAACACCCGTTTGATTGCTATCGGGTCTACCACCTAACACCCGTTTGATTGCTATCGGGTCTACCACCTAACACCCGCTTGGGATCTATCGGGTTCTACGAATGGACGCCCGATAGAATCCTAGCGGGTTCTACGAGTAGACGCCCGATAGTATTCTATCGAGCGTCCACTCGTAGAACCCGATAGGATTCTATCGAGCGTCCACTCGTAGAACCCGATAGGATTCTATCGAGCGTCCACTCGTAGAACCCGATAGGATTCTATCGAGCGTCCACTCGTAGAACCCGATAGGATTCTATCGAGCGTCCACTCGTAGAACCCGATAGGATTCTATCGAGCATCCACTCGTAGAACCCGATAGGATTCTATCGAGCGTCCACTCGTAGAACCCGATAGGATTCTATCGAGCGTCCACTCGTAGAACCCGATAGGATTCTATCGAGCGTCCACTCGTAGAACCCGATAGGATTCTATCGAGCCTACTTCTCACTACCCGATTGGATTCCTAATGAGCCCGTTTCCACCCTAACCGTTTGCATTCTCCAATGGCTCTACCAATCAGGTAATTATTAGTAGAGCGTATGGAGATGCAAAAGGGTAGCGATGGATTGGGATTAGGAGGAATCCTACGGAGTAGGGAGAATGAGGATTTCGAAGCCTGGTGAGGAACCTGCGTGAAACATATACTCATGAAATTGAAATACTCATTGAAATCAAAGTGTTGATCAAACAGTTGAACAAAGAAATGAAAGTTATAAATGTATAGAAATGTGAATAAGTAATTCTTATTTCTAAAGGTGAACACAGCTTGGGCAAAGAAGAGTTAACACAAGTGTTTAGGTCATCAATTTATTCATAAAAGTCATAAAGTTCAAATTCACAATAAAAAACGGCAATAAATAATTTGTTTTCGTACGCAGATTGTTTAGCAATTTGTTTCTTAACTAAGTACAACAACAAAATAAACAGTTTAACAGTTGTCTATGTTCATGTTTAATTACAGGCTGTTCCGCATTAATACGTAGTGATTGTAGTCTAGAGCCTTAACTAACGTATTTGGGAAAGTATATCGGCGGTTTGACAGTTTGTAAAATGAATGAAAACCAAGGGATTCGACTTCATAAGCTTGGAAATGAGTTGAAAACATGTGAGTCACATAGTTGAGCCCTTTTACGTAGGTCTCGTATGTTCTAAGGTCTAAGTACATGGTTAAGATCTGGTAAAATTGTGGAAGCCCTCTATCGTCTAAATCGAAGCATACCATATAGTCTGGATTGAATTTAACACCATCGTAAGTGGTAACGAATTTGATACATCGAATTTCAGCAGGGTCAATTTGGAGGGATGTGCTAACCTCCAACAGTTCTGATTGATCAGTAATGATAGATAATTTCCCAGGCTCGTCTAGTCGATTGGGAAGGGAGTTGTGGAAGAAAAGATAGTTAAGGTGGTACTGTTCTTTCTTAGCGGCTGAAAATGGAGTATTAATATTGTTAAAAGAATTCCTCAATCCAGTTTTCAATTGTTTGTTTTTTGATTCGAACCTGAAGCTGGAGAGAGCTGACAAGGGTCCATGCTTCATCATCATTGATGGGTAATGGGTTAGAAAATGGAATTTTGGCTGCAACGCCGGCGGAACTTTAGGCTCACCGCCTTCAGATTGAGGGAGATGAGAGAGTTTGAATGACAAATGTACGAAAGTTTTAAGAAACAGTTCGATCACATCGGCAAGGTACAGTGATTTCATGTTACTAACAGAATCTTGGCTAATCAATTTGATCACTTCGTTCATTAGCAAGTACAATTTGTAATACTCTTCAGCATCTGAGGCAACTCGTGCCCCTCTCCCTCCATGCTCACGCCTTTTTTTAGGAGGGTTCCTCGCGCTCCTCTTACCACGAGTGGTGGTTGCTTTTTTTTTAGTGGAAACTCTACTCCTTCTAGAACGTTTATTAGGGACCTCATCTCTCTCCCCACCATCATTATCCTCCTCCTCCTCCTCCTCCTCCTCCTCCTCCTCCTCGTCGTCGTCGTCAGCAAATTCATCGTCAGTGAAATGAGGGTCGTAATCACCTACTTCTACCCAGTGACCCACCATGAGACCAAAGTAAGCGAGGAATGTTCGCATTTCTGAGGCAGACATCCTCATGGTGAAATTGTTGCTGGGGGCGGGAGAGATGGGCATGGGTCTAGAGGAATAATCTGGACCGTACGACAAGTTTCTGATACGATCGTTGAGCTGAGGAAGAGTGAAGCATTTGTTTTTGTAGATGAGACCCTTGAGGACGACTAACATGACATAGCGTGCTACGCCTTCGAACATGTCATGCATAAAGTCGACTGAACAGTTGTTTTCGATCCTAAAGTAACCCAGCTCTTCCCAGACACAAGGCTCTACAACACCGGTTAGCGAAGGAGTATTAGCAGTGTAATCGGCTTTGAAATTGTCACTAGTCCGCAACAGGTCGGGGTCTTCCCTCAAAGTTGTGTTGTAATCCTCTTTACGGATGCGACATATCCTACAACACCTACTTGCATTGAAGCTACTAGTGAACCCCAGCATAGAATTCAGCCCCAGGTTATCACCGACCAGGCACCCAACAGCAAACTTGACAATTACAGATCCCCTGCTCCCGACAGACACGTTGATGCCCTGTTCGTACAGGAACTTGAGTTCATCTATGACAGGAGTGAAGACTGCTTTGTTCCCATGAACAGAACGTAGCCGAGATTTGAAAACAGCTGCCAACATGATGAACCGGAGCTTGGACGCCAAACGTGGAGGGGCGAACGGAAGGGAGTAGTAAACACCACCTAACTTATGAATGCCTGAGTGGCTACCAAGTGCATTACCAGCTTCAAAATCGTCGTAATAAAGGTGGAGAGGGAAAAAATAAGAGCCGTCTGCAGCGTGCTGACGTTGACGAGCATGTGACAACCACACCCTACTTTCTGAAAAACACGTCACCTCCATTGTCTCAGAGCAAGCCTGCCCCCATTCCACCACCTCCTGAAAAAAACCTGGGATTTCAAAGAGCTTTTTAAGAACCACCCTCATCGGAATGAACTGAACGAATTGATCTGAGTCGCCGTAACCCAAGTGAATGTCTCTGTCAGTAAGTGCAGCTACTTCTCCTGCTCCACTAAGTTCTTTACTCACAAATACTGACACAGGTTTGATGAACGTCCCTAGCTGAGAGAAGTAGTTCAAGCGAGAGTGGATCGTGCGCATGGGTTTCACAGAGCTGTCCATAATGGATTTGATGTCGTCGACAAACGACGTCAACGTCGTTTCACAACAGGTCGGCATGGTCGTGCTAGCGTAGCGATTGTATACATTTCTGAGACCCAAAGAGTGAAAAACCTGATGATAATGATTGAAGCGGTGCATGAAAAACTGTACAATCTTCTCTGTCGTACCAGTATCCTCTAAGGCGTCAGCAGTAATTTCAGCTAACTCCCTAGAAAGCAGTGCGGCAATATCATTGTTTGACCTGACGACGAGAGGCGGCCGCCGCTGCCCCTCGTCGACCCTCATTAACTCACCATCATCATCGCAGGAGGAGGAGGAGGAGGAACGAGACATAGCTGCTTGACACAAAACATCACAACCATCGTCATGCATATGCGACTGAGGACGTGGAGGGTGAACCCTAACAAGATGTTCCTTCAGTCTCCAGGGGAGGGAGGTATTGTACCCACACATACCGCAGTGCAAAACTCTCTTTTCTTTGTGTTTCTCTCCACTACTAAGACATTGGTTCATAACATGCTCAATCAAACGGTTGACTTCTCTGAATGTTAAGGGACAGTAGTGACATTTGTAATGTTCTGTACCACTCATGTTGGAACAGTGATGTATATACCCAATGAAATATGGTACACTTCAACACAATTTTATTTAGAGTATATATTATTATAGAATGTTATTTAGATATTATTCAGAACGGTCATCAAGCAACTGTTGATGCACAAATTAATGGTAACTAAGTAGCACCACCTCAGTGTAGACACGTTGTAAAGCAATCAGTGATGAGGACGTGGTGGGTACGTCAGCTGTTTTTTACTCTTACTGCTACGTACTGCAACTTTCTAGCGTTCGACCAAATCCTGTAAGGACCGTGGAGTACTGCCCAGTTCGCTGGATGAGGCAGGGGAGCTGCTGGAATGGGGGGGAGGGGAAACGGGCAGAGTGCTGGTATCAGACTCTGGAGTGGCTGTAGCAGTGGTTAGCTTAGATGGGGTCACTCTTGTCGGGGTCCTACTGTCTTTGTGGAATCCAACTTCCTTAACGGGAGTTGTTGGCCATGTAGGAGACAGAAGGGGAGGTGGTTCAGATACACCTGAAAGAGCAGGGCTTGCCTCAGGAGGAACTGCTGTTGCTGATGGTAGATGTACCTCCTCAGATGGGTCAAAAATTGATTTTGAACTTGAAGTGAATAGCAAATGTGACTCAATACCCCCTGAAGTTGATGGCAAATGTGAATCAATACCCCCTGAAGTTGATGGCAAATGTGACTCAATACCCCCTGAAGTTGATGGCAAATGTGAATCAATACCCCCTGAAGTTGATGGCAAATGTGACTCAATACCCCCTGAAGTTGATGGCAAATGTGACTCAATACCCCCTGAAGTTGATGGCAAATGTGAATCAATACCCCCTGAAGTTGATGGCAAATGTGACTCAATACCCCCTGAAGTTGATGGCAAATGTGAATCAATACCCCCTGAAGTTGATGTGAAAGGTAATATTACTGAAGCAGGAGCATTTGTTATTTGAAGGTCACCAAGTATTTCGATATTGGTGGGATGTATATTGTAAGAATCTAATCCGTGTTCTTCTGCAAAGGCTTTTGTACAAGTACCATAAGTTAACAGTTCCGAATCACCAAGAATGTTACCGTGTATAATGTTTTCCCCAGTTAAGTTTAAGAAAGTTATCAATCTACCTGTTTTGCCACTCACAACAAAGCATACACATTCGCCCTCTACAATGGCGTATTTTTGTATCAACACTTGTACAAATGAATTTTCATCACTGGAGCCACCATCAGCAGGAGGAGCAGCAGCAGGGGGGGGTTTGATGTGAGACTCTAGAAACTGGGAACAGGTGGAAACGAGAGTCACGGCAGAGAGGAGGAAGTCTGTCGAAACCTTTAACTCATAGCATACCAGTTCTAGAGTTTGCCAGATGTGTGTACACTGAGGTGGGTACTCACAGTTCAGCACGAATATTAATTTAAAACAAAGATCGACTGCCTGGAGTATGGTGTCAGCTCTAAGGCTCAAATCTAAATATTTGACTAGACAATGGCTGACGGAACCTAATTTTCCTATTGCTATGACATACGGTTGCAACGTTCCTTGTTCGGCTTCCAGGCGTTGGGCGTGGAGGTTGTCCACCTCAGACTCCGTTTCCAGGAATGTGACGAAGTGATCCGCTGATTCCTTCTTTGAGATCTGAATCGTAGCTTTACTTGCTTTGGTCTTCCTTAATCTTCGTGTCCCAATAGCGTACGGGAGGGCGACGAGAGCTGCAGTCGTTCTCTTGTCCTCCTCTGAAATATCACGGAGCACATTATCAACACGTTCGTACAGTACAATTCAGTCATTACAACCACCTCATGGTCAAATAAAGCAATTTCAACAAATCATTTGTTTACAAATGCGCGAAGAAGAAAAATCCCTGGTCACAACAAAATATTAAAATTGAAAAAATGTTTCCTAGTCAATTTGAACACAGAGTAGGCCAATCACAATTATTTCTCACCGGTATTGTTGTCGTAGTACTTCAGTATTGCCTCGACGAACGTCTCCCTCCCTTTCACTCTTCTGGAAGACCTAGCCTCCGATACTATGGCCGGGTGGAGTTCTCTAAGCTTTTGGTACAGCTTCCCCTCCGGGATGTTATATATCTCCTTGAAATCAGATTCTATCTGTACAACAGAAAACAACAACTATTATTACTGATTACTCAAAAAACATTCCTCGCTTTAAACAACTGCAGGCACAAGTATATAAACAGAGCACATGAAATACATTCAAATTAAGAACTCACCACTTTCGCTGCGTGGACGGACGACTTGAAGAACGGGAAGTAGTCGATGTAGTGGAATAGGTTGTTGTTTTCACAGCATAGGTAGTCGTGCCGCAGCTTCGCTGTCCTCTGTAACGCCTCTTGTATCTCTTTGGAGATCGACGCCCGGCTCAACCAATCACTTCCCCTGATGGTTTGGATGGAGGGATGATTCTCGAGTTCCTCTTCCCACTCTAGGAAAATAACATTAACGGTTAGGACTCCTCACAATAAATAACACAGAAACGGCAGAGAAGGAGGGTGGTAGGAGGAAAAGAGATGAATAGAGAGTAGACTCACCTGTCAGGGTTTTCCGTACGGGCGGAGGGGAGGTGGTTGGCTGCTTCGGCTTCTTCGTGTAGGCCCTCTTCTGTTTGCCTCCCTTCCGTTTCCTTGCTTCGCTTGTCCTCTTGGAGTTTGCCTCCTTTATTTTATCGTACTTTTCTTTATTGGCCTTCCTCCAGGAGTCCTTGAGGTTGTTCACTTTGCTCCACAAGTGCCCGTAGGGGTACTTCCTTGGTTTTTTCGTCGGCGTGCTGTCACTGCTGTGTGACGAGCCCCCCCGCGTCGATGCTGATAAAGTAAACCACAGCGAGGAGGGATCCCGGAAATATCTCGCCAACTGAGCAGCTATGAAACTGAAACGTACACAGCAATTCAAACACGTGATTATTATGTCTTTATGCAGAGGAATGTTAAGATACGAGTACTCCACATGTAATACTAATGTACTAACAAACAATGCGTAATCACAAATTTCAAGGTGTCACTCACTTCAATTCTTTATAAGAGAAATGGGGGATGACGTTCGCACCCACGGGGGTGGCTTGTCGGTGAAGGTGGTTTATAACAATATCCGCTACCACCTTCCTGTCAGATGAGCTGATTGCCCTGGTCCTCTTCGACCCTGCTAGCTCAGCGCAGCTCTTCCCTTTCTCAGTCTTTTGTAGTATTTTTGTGACCTGTTAGGGAGAGAGGAATAGATGTACATTTAATATAAAAACCCTATAAGTTTGACTATGAGTACATGATACAATTTCACACGGATGGTGTCATGCACATTACCTTATCTAAAGTGTTAATGAAAGCAGCCTTATCGACTCGCTTGTATCTGGCGACGTGGGGGTCGTCGTCGGCGGCTTCGTCGTCGTCGTCGTCGTCAGAAGATGGATCGCTGAGCCGTAGTTCACTCGGCAACGACTCTCTACGGCGCGGGATCGAGGAGTAAGACTGCAACAAAAACACCGTTCACCTCGTAACAATACATACTTATATGGTGGAAGTTATTGTCAAACATGAACACTGTTTCCGTCTGCCTGTCGTCTGTAATTGTAAGTGACAACACTCACCGGCGAAGGAAGTGTTGGGGTGGAGTCGTCACTTGATATGGGTCTAGCAAGAGATGTCGAAGAACGTCTGGGAGAGGAGAGTGGACCGAATTTCGCCTTCCACCCTGTTGCGTATCGCACCTTCTGTGGCGGAGTCCACAGTCCTGTTGCTACTGCTTCCCAGAGGACCCTGTCTGGTTCTAGGTCGCGTAAATCGTCAGTTTCAAATCCGGCAGCTGTGGCAGGGGAAAAAAATGTCAGCCATGAGACCAAGTGAACACCCGATACGACGAGCAAGGCAAGGCAAGGCAAGGCAAAACAGTTTGTTGAAAATATTTTAAAGTACAACACTACCCGATTGGATTACTAACGGGTACCCATACCCTCAAACACCCGTTACGAATGTTTACGACTATTTGGCAAAGTCCAGATGAACCCGTTTGGAACGAAGTGAACACCCGATACGACTACAAGCGGCAAGGCAAAACAGTTTGTTGAAAATATTTTAAAGTACAACACTACCCGATTGGATTACTAACGGGTGGTATACCCTCAAACCCCCGTTACGAATATTTACGACTATTTGGCAAAGTCCGGATGAACCCGTTTGGAACGAAGTGAACACCCGATACGACTACAAGCGGCAAGGCAAAACAGTTTGTTGAAAATATTTTAAAGTACAACACTACCCGATTGGATTACTAACGGGTACCCATACCCTCAAACACCCGTTACGAATGTTTACGACTATTTGGCAAAGTCCAGATGAACCCGTTTGGAACGAAGTGAACACCCGATACGACTACAAGCGGCAAGGCAAAACAGTTTGTTGAAAATATTTTAAAGTACAACACTACCCGATTGGATTACTAACGGGTACCCATACCCTCAAACACCCGTTACGAATGTTTACGACTATTTGGCAAAGTCCAGATGAACCCGTTTGGAACGAAGTGAACACCCGATACGACTACAAGCGGCAAGGCAAAACAGTTTGTTGAACATATTTTAAAGTACAACACTACCCGATTGGATTACTAACGGGTACCCATACCCTCAAACACCCGTTACGAATGTTTACGACTATTTGGCAAAGTCCAGATGAACCCGTTTGGAACGAAGTGAACACCCGATACGACTACAAGCGGCAAGGCAAAACAGTTTGTTGAACATATTTTAAAGTACAACACTACCCGATTGGATTACTAACGGGTACCCATACCCTCAAACACCCGTTACGAATGTTTACGACTATTTGGCAAAGTCCAGATGAACCCGTTTGGAACGAAGTGAACACCCGATACGACTACAACCGGCAAGGCAAAACAGTTTGTTGAAAATATTTTAAAGTACAACACTACCCGATTGGATTACTAACGGGTGGTATACCCTCAAACCCCCGTTACGAATATTTACGACTATTTGGCAAAGTCCGGATGAACCCGTTTGGAACGAAGTGAACACCCGATACGACTACAAGCGGCAAGGCAAAACAGTTTGTTGAAAATATTTTAATGTACAACACTACCCGACTGTATTACTAACGGGTACCCATACCCTCAAACACCCGTTACGAATGTTTACGACTATTTGGCAAAGTCCGGATGAACCCGTTTGGAACGAAGTGAACACCCGATACGACTACAAGCGGCAAGGGAAACAGTTTGTTGAACATATTTTAAAGTACAACACTACCCGATTGGATTACTAACGGGTACTCATCCCCCCCCCCTCCAAACACCCGTTATGTATACAAGGGACAACGAAAAACAAGTTGGTGCAAGTATTTAACGTCCAATACTACCCGATTGAATTACCAACGGGCACTAACACACGTAGCAATTTCCCGATATCGTAACAATGAAATTTAAACCAAGATCATCATGAAATCCGAATATTATAGAAAAACCGTTTACATTTGGTAAATTGGTTGGAAACAAATTCAAATTGTCAGTGTGGGTGTGCAAGTCATTTCTACGTGTAGGTACATAATGAAATCGGAATATTATACAACAAAAATTAGCGTTTGGTCATTACGTTGGCAAAAGGAAATAGTAATACTCAACAAAACAAAACTAAATTCAAATTGAAATGTCACTTTGGATGTAGAAGTCACAGGTATGTGAGTATATCTTGAAATCGGAATATCATACAACAACTGTTTCATTTGGTAAATACGTTGGCAACAGGAAATAGTAATACTCAACAAAACGAAATTAAATTCAAATTGAAATGTCACTTTGGATTTGGAAGTTACAGGTATGTGATTATATCTTGAAACCGGAATATCATTCAACAAAAAGTTTCGTTTGGTAGGTAAATACGTTTGCAAAAGAAAATAATAATACTCAACAAAACAAATTCAATTGCCAGTGTGGGTGTGTAAGTCATAGCTACGTGTACATCATGAAATCGGAATATTATACAACAAAAATTAGCGTTTGGTCATTACGTTGGCAAAAGGAAATAGTAATACTCAACAAAACAAAACTAAATTCTAATTGAAATGTCACTTGGGATTTAGAAGTCACAGGTATGTGAGTATATCTTGAAATCGGAATATCATACAACAAAAGTTTCATTTGGTAAATACGTTGGCAACAGGAAATAGTAATACTCAACAAAACGAAATTAAATTCAGATTGAAATGTCACTTTCGATTTGGAAGTTAAAGGTATATTAAATATACCTTTAACATAAATTTTATGCGATTATCATGAAATCGGAATATTATAGAAAAAGAGTCAAAAAGGTTTTTGCTAACCTTGAAATGCAGCAACAATTCTTGCATCCAATTTCCAAGACTCTAGAATATCAGTCAACTGTTGGTCCGCCATTGAAATAAAAATGAATTCTGTAGTACAACGTACCAGGGTCCGAATGTCTGTTTGGTGACGGGTGAACGTTGATAATTGAAGCACAACAAACAAGAAACACAACTAATTTGAAACAACTGATTTGAAACACAACTGATTTCAAACAACTGATTTGAAACACACGCGCAACACACAGAATGAAGAAGCACAGGGAAGTAAGCAGAACACGTGAGTGACGCGAGTGATCGGGAAGAAGTGGTTGTCGCCATAAGGGGACGTTGGGGTTATATAGAGGTCTCCCCACCATGCCCCACCTGGTAACGGGTTTCCCTGCTCCAAGCGGGCAGGCATGTGCTCCTATCGGGTGTCCGAATGTTTCTAGCGGGTTTTTCAAATCCCCTATCGGGTGCTAAGATCCCTAACGGGTATCCGATTTCAGACACTTTCCCATTCCCCATCGGGTGTTTTTTACATCCTATCGGGTGTCTGAATGTTTCTAGCGACTTTATCAAATCCCTATCGGGTGTTGAGGTCCCTATCGGGTATCCGATTTCACACGCTTCTCTGATTCCTATCGGTTGTTTTCTGCCTCCTATCGGGTGTTTGAATGTCGTGTAACGTCTTTTTACCTCCCAAACGGGTTTTCATTTCTATCGTGTCAGGTTTCCCGATTTCAAACGGTTTTCCGATTCCTATCGAGTTTCTGTTACTCCTATCGGGTTTTTCACAACTTCCTACCGGGTACTTCGAAACTCGTAACGGCTTTTTCAATTGAGATCGGGTGTTTCATAACGTCCTATCGGGTGTTTCGAATCCCTTAACGGGTTTTTCAATTCCTGCTTCTAACGGGTTACTGTAATGTGTAACGGGTTTTTAAATTCGTATCGGGTTTTCACTCACTTGCTAACACGTGTACGGTTTTTCTAACATTTCTGCCAGAAACTCCTACGTGCCTACCATTAGTATAGGTACCTGTGCCTACTAGGAAAAAATATTTTAAAAACCCCATCACAAATACCACGAGTGATTAACGACTCATTCCATTGATAATTCAATTTAATTGATAATGTACGCATGCACATGCACAACATAACAACTTACAACATGTAGTGGACTTGTAGAAATAAATGACATATAGGTACTTACTGCCCTCAGATTCCTTCCGGCATTGAATGACGCCATGAAATGTTGCAAAAGCGATGCACATCACTTTGTAAACGCTGTCGTTTTTATCAAAACTTTATTCAATACAATATAATATTATATTACACTTCATTCACAGAGATGTTCATAATGAGTATAGCTCGGGTGAAAATGACCGGCCAAACTACTCAATTTGGCTCATGCCAAATTACTTCTCACCCTAGAATATATTATTATAATATCATAGGTCATCATGCGCTCAACAACCGTTTTCCTACACTGTTTAATTGTTCCAAGTTCAAATTGTGGCTGGAACTAATTAATACCCGATAGACTTGTTGCCTACTCGATAGGGAATCATTGGACAACCCGATTGATTACTAAGCGGGAGCTGTTAACAATTATATCACCCGATAGGCAGCCAACGGGTATTTTTTGAATATTTTCCTGCTCGATTGGTTTTCCAAAACCCGATAGGGACTCGTATGTGCAACCCGATAGATGTTCACTCGGGTGTTGTTATCAATTACAGCCACCCGATAGAGCTACTAACGGGTATTTCAACGAGGTCGAGCACCCCCCGCACCAGAGAGAAATACTCGTTGGGAGGGGAGGTAAAAATTCAATGAAAACCAAGTCTAACTGACTCTCGACTATACTGAGGACTCATCAGTACAAAAAAAAAATACGGAGTCATAATTCTCTCAGGTGGGGGTGCTCAGCATAAATCTGTTGATAATATATATAAAACTCGAAAACTGGTGAAGGACGACAACATGTCAATTGGATTATGCTTGTGGACAGCCACCCTGCGGGTAAATGGGCGGGTGGGTTGGGCAATGATCAAAGATAATTTGAAATAAAAAAGAAAAAAAAGCGTAGGTATACCTAATTCAAGTTTTGGGGGCCAAAATTTGTGGGAACCACCGGAAATAACTATTTCAATAATTATTTTACATGAAAGCAACAATAAATGAACAGCCACCATTTCTGCATATAGAATAATAATAAACCCATGCGTGACAAGGACTTTGCAGCGTTTTTAATTTTCAGGTCCAGTATCATGTCCTTCACAATTCCCTCAACTTTACCATATTTCTTCGCGTGAACCCTCCCATGGTAACAAGTACATGTCCTCCAAACGTCCATATTTACGGGAGGTGAAGGGAAAGAGTTGTTATTCTCAAATTCTCACCACTCCCCAAAAACAGTTATCCTTTAGAAATGGTGAATGCAGGCTTCGCTTCCTATACCTCCTCACAGGGATTCGGGCTACCTGGGCTATCATTAAACCACAAATATTTTCCCAACTCTTCATTAACTGTTGCAGGCTTTTGTGTGAGGATTCTACGTATCTCGTCTTGTACTAAATCCTCACATAAAACCTTTCAACGGTCACTCGGAACCTGGGAAAATATTTGTGAATCCGTCTCCAGAGCCAATGCCCCTTTGACCAAGTTCAAATTGTAAAACCCTTCAACGCTCACTCGGAACCTGGGAAAAAATTTGTGAATCCATCTCCGGAGCCAATGCCCCTTCGACCAAGTTCAAATTGTGGCGGGACCTACTTGACACCCGATAGAAATGTTGCCTACTCGATAGGGAATCATTGGACAACCCGATTGATTACTAAGCGGGAGCTGTTAACAATTATATCACCCGATAGGCAGCCAACGGGTATTTTTTCAATATTTTCCTGCTCCATTGGTTTTCCAAAACCCGATAGAGACTCGTCTGTGCAACCCGATAGATGTTCACTCGGGTGTTGTTATCAATTACATCCCCCGATAGAGCTACTAACGGGTATTTTGTTCGGCATTTCCCTGCTCGATTGCATTGTTCAACCCGATAGACGTTGGTCGATGCAACCCGGATGATTATCAATCGGGAGCTATGAGACGACCCGTTACGATGCTAACGGGTATGTTTTGAATGAGATAACCCGATACAAAAGTAAAACAGAGCTGTTCACACTGGCAGAACCCGATAGAAAGCTAACGGCTACTTTTTGAATTTTTTCTTGCTCGATTGGTTTTCCAAAAACCGATAGAGACTCGTCTGTGCAACCCGATAGATGTTCACTCGGGTGTTGTTATCAATTACAGCCACCCGATAGAGCTACTAACGGGTATTTCAACGAGGTCGAGCACCCCCCGCACCAGAGAGAAATACTCGTTGGGAGGGGAGGTAAAAATTCAATGAAAACCAAGTCTAACTGACTCTCGACTATACTGAGGACTCATCAGTACAAAAAAAAAAATACGGAGTCATAATTCTCTCAGGTGGGGGTGCTCAGCATAAATCTGTTGATAATATATATAAAACTCGAAAACTGGTGAAGGACGACAACATGTCAATTGGATTATGCTTGTGGACAGCCACCCTGCGGGTAAATGGGCGGGTGGGTTGGGCAATGATCAAAGATAATTTGAAATAAAAAAGAAAAAAAAGCGTAGGTATACCTAATTCAAGTTTTGGGGGCCAAAATTTGTGGGAACCACCGGAAATAACTATTTCAATAATTATTTTACATGAAAGCAACAATAAATGAACAGCCACCATTTCTGCATATAGAATAATAATAAACCCATGCGTGACAAGGACTTTGCAGCGTTTTTAATTTTCAGGTCCAGTATCATGTCCTTCACAATTCCCTCAACTTTACCATATTTCTTCGCGTGAACCCTCCCATGGTAACAAGTACATGTCCTCCAAACGTCCATATTTACGGGAGGTGAAGGGAAAGAGTTGTTATTCTCAAATTCTCACCACTCCCCAAAAACAGTTATCCTTTAGAAATGGTGAATGCAGGCTTCGCTTCCTATACCTCCTCACAGGGATTCGGGCTACCTGGGCTATCATTAAACCACAAATATTTTCCCAACTCTTCATTAACTGTTGCAGGCTTTTGTGTGAGGATTCTACGTATCTCGTCTTGTACTAAATCCTCACATAAAACCTTTCAACGGTCACTCGGAACCTGGGAAAATATTTGTGAATCCGTCTCCAGAGCCAATGCCCCTTTGACCAAGTTCAAATTGTAAAACCCTTCAACGCTCACTCGGAACCTGGGAAAAAATTTGTGAATCCATCTCCGGAGCCAATGCCCCTTCGACCAAGTTCAAATTGTGGCGGGACCTACTTGACACCCGATAGAAATGTTGCCTACTCGATAGGGAATCATTGGACAACCCGATTGATTACTAAGCGGGAGCTGTTAACAATTATATCACCCGATAGGCAGCCAACGGGTATTTTTTCAATATTTTCCTGCTCCATTGGTTTTCCAAAACCCGATAGAGACTCGTCTGTGCAACCCGATAGATGTTCACTCGGGTGTTGTTATCAATTACATCCACCCGATAGAGCTACTAACGGGTATTTTGTTCGGCATTTCCCTGCTCGATTGCATTGTTCAACCCGATAGACGTTGGTCGATGCAACCCGGATGATTATCAATCGGGAGCTATGAGACGACCCGTTACGATGCTAACGGGTATGTTTTGAATGAGATAACCCGATACAAAAGTAAAACAGAGCTGTTCACACTGGCAGAACCCGATAGAAAGCTAACGGCTACTTTTTGAATTTTTTCTTGCTCGATTGGTTTTCCAAAAACCGATAGAGACTCGTCTGTGCAACCCGATAGATGTTCACTCGGGTGTTGTTATCAATTACAGCCACCCGATAGAGCTACTAACGGGTATTTTGTTCGGCATTTCCCTGCTCGATTGCATTGTTCAACCCGATAGATGTTGGTCGATGCAACCCGGTTGATTATTAAGCGGGAGCTGTTAACAATTATATCACCCGATTGGTGGCTAACGGGTATTTTATGAATATTTCTCAGCTCGATCGATTTTTCTCTACCCGATAGGGATCACTCAATGGAAATGGTAGATCTTCAATCGGGTGTTGTTAGCAACAAACATCACCCGATAGGAAGACTAACGGGTATTTTTGTTCACTATTTCCCTGCTCGATTGGCTTTCATAGGCCCGATAGCGATGTGTGATGTAACCCGATAGATTATTAAGGGGGAGCTCTTGACAATTATTTCACCCGATAGGCGCTAACGGGTATTTTATGCATATTTCCCAGCTCGATTAATTTTATTTCTACCCGATAGGAATTTTGTATAAACCCGATAGATTATCAATCGGGAGATCTTAATGCTCAGATGACCCGACAGTCAGCTAACAGGTTTTTTTTGAACATTTCCATGCTCGATTGTTTTTCGTACACCCGATAGGAGGTTTGCATAAAACCCGATAGGTTATCAAACGGGAGACGTAAATGCTCAGATGACCGGATAGTGTGCTAACGGGTATTTTTTTCAACATTTGCTAGCTAGATCGTTTTTCATACACCCGATAGGAATTTTGCATAAACCCGATAGGTTATCAAACGGGAGACGTAAATGCTCAGATGACCCGATAGTGTGCTAACGGGTATTTTTTTCAACATTTGCTAGCTAGATCGTTTTTCATACACCCGCTAGGAATTGTGAAAAAAACCCGATAGATCATCAAACGGGAGACGTAAATGTTCAGATGACCCGATAGTGCGCTAACGGGTATTTTTTTGGAATATTTGCATGCTCGCTTGGGTTTCATGGACCCGATAGGAATTTGTTATGAAACCCGATAGACAACCAACAGACCCGATTGATTTCTTAACGGGTGTAGTTCCCATTTATAAAAGCCCGTTAGGGTTAAGTCGCCACCCGATACGATTTTGACGAATACCCGTTAGGAATTACCAAAACCCGCTTGTTTTTACGAATGCCCGATACAAAAATATCCGAACCATACCCGATAGGAGGGGCTAATCTAACAGCCCGATAGATTTTTATGGCAGCCCGATAGAAATTTATGTCGTACCCGATTGGAGTTACGTCTTCCCGATAGATTTTTACCATCACCCGATACGATTTACACCCTACCCGCTTGGGATTAGGCACACCCGCTAGGTTTCCTATCGGGAAATCAATTCCGAGTGTTCCTAGCGGGCATGGTGCGCCACATTTTTCTCTCGGTGTAGTCAGGAGTACCGCGCTAGCTCACTGAACATAGTTCGATTGAGGCCAGATCGGGAACTAATATTAATTTGTTCTACTAATCCACGCTTTTTCGAGCTATTCTCCAAAATTTCGTTTTCTAGCAGAAGAGGGCTGGTTAATGAATAAACTGACGTTTTTGATGACCCCTCAAATGCTGAACTTTGTGCTACCATCCGACTACGCTTCTGAAATGGAGCTTGGAAAAATCTTCCCAGGAACTGAAGGGGGAGGTTCAAACACTAGGAGTATCTATACACATAGGTAGTACCTACTTTGAAGTTTAATGCAATAAGCGGTAGTCGGGCTAAAGATGTGTAACTTGTAAGTATATTGCATTGCGTGAACGTATGTGTGAGTATTGAGCCTAAACTGACCAATACTCAACAGGGATTGCGGTGTAAACAATCCCTGTTGTAGTCAACCCATGATCATATTGTAGCCAACCCATGATCTCATCTAGGGCTTCCGTTTCACTACAACTCTCCATCGAAAAGCTCCGTCCTCGGATGTACGAGTATAGTGGTAGGCTCCAGGCTCCTATGCTTCTAGCAGCTGGCTTAGCTTCCTCTGCAACTCGTGGTGTCCGACCCCGTCTTTCAGTGTCTCGAACCCGATAGGCCAACAGAAACAACAGCAACAACTTCCAGAAGCGTTGTTCCACTTCTCCAGGCAGGCAGCCCTCCAAATCCCACCGGTACGCTCCTGGAGGATGTTCACGATTAGCGAATGGGGACATCTCCCTTCTCCGTGAATATTTTGGTATTGCCCTGACTCCTGACGGATTATTCTCTCTCATGCACATCGTCGAGCACTGTAACCTAACATCCTTATAAAACACTTTGGACGGGGCCCGAATGTAAAGGACGATACTGAGGTCAAATATACTGCAACTCGTGTTCTGTGTGGGGGTTGAGCGAGAACTGAACAACAGGGGTTTCGGTGTAAACAATCCGTCATGTGCTGTCGCCAACCCATGATCTAGGGCTAGTAGTAGAGGAGTAGTCAACGCTGACGAAAAAATAAATGAGTATTCCAACTGAGGAGTGAGTATTGCTAGCCCATCACGGTCTGTGGTATGGTTGGCCACCGTCACTGGATAGGTAGTTATTGCCTCGGCCCATTGATGAAGAGCAGTTGCTGGACCGTTGTCATATCTACGGTTACGTCGCTGGAACAGTGACAGAAAATCTCTGACCCGTCTCACCTCTACCATAACAGTATTTGTAGGAAATTGTTTTGCAGCTTCCCCTCGAGTCCAAGAATTCGACTTGCAAGAATGAAAAACAATCCTAAGAAGTGAACATTTCCCAGGGCCAACCACTCACAGGTATAGAAGAAGTTCCTCTAATACTAAATAGTTCTTTGTCTCATTTACCAAATAATCAGTTTGAAAGGAATCAAAGGCCTGTAATCGCGAAAGAAGTAAATAAATAAAAAACTCTGCCAGTCCCTGCACAACGGTTTATTACAGATCACAGCTCTCCGTATAGATAACCCTTCTATATAATATAATGTACTATTCTATACATATTATGTAGATCGTAGACCCTCCGTAGGTTAGTACCTAACCCCGTACTACTATAGGTCTACCACAGAAACTTTGCGTTCGTGTGGCGCACTCTTCTGGAGAACATAGAACTAATTATCTCTTATCATCAAGCAGATTCCCGTGCGTACGATAATTTTTCGGAAATTTCTCCCCTCAAAAGTGACATGATTTCCCTCCTACTGCAGCTTGAAATTCGTGAATTTCAAGTTTTAATTTCGTTTTGAAGCCTATTATTCGACTATAATATTATAGTTCCACAATTATAATTCCATTATAATTGCTTGCATTATGACATAAATATTGCAAATAATGTCTATAATAAAATTAGTAATTACTCAAGTTAATTGCCCCATAAAAATACTGTAGGCACTCTCATTCGATTCGGAAAACTGTTAAAAATTGGAAAATAATAATAATAGAAGTAACTCTACTCTCGTATTATCCCAATGTGTGTATGAAGTTGATTTCTGCACGATTTTCTTCGAATTTTGTTTAAAACTGATTCTACGTTATTATTTTCTGATTGCCGAATACAACCTATCACAATGCAAATACACTGCCAAGGTGATGGCACAGGAGCTTCCTCGTCACAATCAGAGTGACCCATTATAAAATAGAACAGACTCGGAAGCAAAATAACATTACATTACATTACATTACATTACATTACATAACATTACATAACGTTAAATATACATATTACATAACATAACATTACATAACATAACATTACATAACATTACATGAAATATACATATTATACATAACATGACTTCCATAATACATTACGTCCATTATACATAACTAGCCTGACCGCTCGCTTCGCTCGCTATCCGAGATTCGCTGTACGCAGTATCGTGGAACCAACAAACGACGGAAAAATCCCATACCCTACCGGGTATTTTTGCCCAATTTTATCAAAATCCGTCAAGCCATTCAGGAGTTGACCATGGTCGACCATATTTCCGCTATGGTCAGGGAATTAAAAATGCGCCTACGTTCAACTTGGGAGGCTACCGGATATTGGTGCCAAATTTGGTCGATATCCGTTGAGCAATTCGGGATTCGACCATGGAGGGGCCCATGGATGCGCTAAGGTCGACCGCGGGGGTAGTCCGAAGGGTCGATCGTAGATAGAATTTCACGTAGATTACGAATACGCGATAAAAAATAGGGGTTACCATTTCAATTAACGAAGTTGACCATGGTCGACCATAGTTCCGCTATGGTCAGGGAATTAAAAATGCGACGTTGCACAACTTGGGAGCCTACTGGATATTCGTGCCAAATTTGGTCGATATCCGTCAAGCCATTCAGGAGTTGACCATGGTCGACCATAGTTCCGCTATGGTCAGGGAATTAAAAATGCGACGTTGCACAACTTGGGAGCCTACTGGATATTCGTGCCAAATTTGGTCGATATCCGTCAAGCCATTCAGGAGTTGACCATGGTCGACCATAGTTCCGCTATGGTCAGGGAATTGAAAATGCGTCGTTGCACAACTTGGGAGCCTACTGGATATTCGTGCCAAATTTGGTCGATATCCGTCGAGCCGTTTGGCCGTGCATAGAAGGACAGACAGACAGACAGAGCGCATGCGCAGGGCGAACCGCTGGCTCTATCATGTTGAAATTTATATGGGACCTCAATGGGCCCTACCCGCTTAATCCCTGAGAATTACATTGAAATTGGGTGAAATCTTTGGTTACTACGGCTGTAACAAGGAAATTGAATCTATTTCACGCCAGCGCATGCGCAGAGCGCACCGAGGGTCCGATCATGCTGAAATTCATACTGGAACTCACTAGGCCTTGTCCAAACAACCCTTGAAAATTTGAGCGAAATTGAATCAAAATTGTGAAAGTTATGCGTGTTTGTTGAATTTAACGTTAGCGCATGCGCAGGGCGTACCGCTGGATCAATCATGTTGAAATTTGTATGGGACCTCAAGGGGCCTTATCCGCACCATCCCTCAAAATTTGAGCTGAATCAATTCAAAATCGTGGAAGTTATGGCTGTAACAAGGAAATGCGGACAGACTCACAGACTCACAGACCGACAGACACGGAACCAAATTTGTTCAGTAGGCTTTGAAACGCAAAATGCAAGTGGAAATTTTGATTTCTGAAGACAAAAATTTTTTGGCTCACGAAAGTGAACACAAGGCTTCCGCTGCTTCGCAGACTCGGAAGCAAAATATCTGAGAACGAAAAAAGGTAGGTACCTACCTATTTACTTACCTGCTACAAAAATCATTTATGACGGATTAGGTACCAGGAAAGATTAAGAAATAAAAACAGGAAACAGGTATAAACAATTGACAAGAAATTTATTGTACAATATATATTTATATAGGATGTTTTTATTCATCATAAGAGAAATCCCACTCATCATAACTATATTCAGAGGAACTGCTGGAACCTCCATCCAATCGGATGATCATCTCATCTACTCGTTCGTCGATGATGTGGTCAGTTTGCATGTATTGCATTTCAGTATCTTTTACTTTCCCGCACACCTTTTGCCACTGTTCCACGGAATATTCAGCGAATGAAGTACGCAAGTACCTCTCTTTTTCTCCGAGAGAAGTTCCAACGGACCCGTGGCAAGTTTCCCTTTCAAATCCCCCCAGACCATCTCAATAGGATTAAGATCAGGATGGTAAGGAGGTAGGTGAAGAACGTCGTGGCCCTGTGCTGTGATCATCTCGTCAATCTTGAAAGTTTTTTCAATAGGAGCAGCTGTGCCTTCGTATTGGTTTCATCGAAATCGATATTGTTTTTTCTCAACCAGTCGATTACTTTGTTTTTCAGAGTACCGGAGTTAGGTTATTTATTTACCTCAACATTGTGGTAAGCAGCATTGTCGAGAACTACGACTGAGTTTGGAGGAAGATTCGGTAAAAACATCTCTAAAAGCCATTTAGAAAAGTTGGAGAAATTCATTGAGGAGTGGTAGTCGCCCGTCTTGATGGTTGATTTGAAAATCAGCAAACTGTTCGGCACAAACCCCATTTCACCACCTCCGTGCACAATGATAAGTCGCCCCCCCTTTCCTATGCGATTTAATGCCCCAAGTTCATCTGGAGACTGCCAGCACTTTTAGCTGGGCATTCACGGTCCGATTTTTCATCCAACTAGTAGGAATAGTAGTCGGATCTATTTTCACCACTCACGCTCCAACTTGATTTCCAACTAGCGATCCAACTTCAGTCCTCGTTCTGCTTTCGTCGCGAAAACTGGTCATTGTGAGCCGAACAAAAAAAATATATCGGGTGCAGGCCACGCAATTTGCTTTAAAAAAACGAAAAATAGCAGCATTGTGCGTTTTGGCCGCATCATTTAAAACCAGTCATGCAGCATGACTTAATGAGCGAATTTTCAAAGAAATATTCGAATTAATGGCTATGGTTTTGAATAAAGGAAAACTTCGGTCTAAAATTTGGTTTTCTATGTATATTCTCTTCGTATTTATTTTAATTTGTACGTTTTGTCCATCCTGATTCTACCGTTTGTTATGAGTAGATTCCTTGTTCCTTCTGAATGGCCTTTCCTCTTGACTACGATTTCAGGCCTGGTATCTAAAACCAGTTCAAGATTTGCTCTACTAGGTAGGTAGATCCTTCCTTCTTCATTGATATTATTTTTATCATGTTAAGTACCTACCTACCTTTGAATATCAAATATTCGTATGATACTGATAATAAATTGATAAGATACCTACCTAACCTTCTTCCTCCTACTGTTAGTACCTAAATTGAATAATTTGAAATAGATTTTTTCTTTCGTCTTCCTTCTAGTAATACGTGGGCCGGTACTTGTCTATCTATGAAGGTATCATAACAATTATATGTCAAATGGGAAATTCAAGGAGTTGTACTAATCGTTTGCCTCCCCCTTTTTTGCTTCGAACTCTCGTCTTCAATTAATACTTCTCACATTTTTCAATCTGACCACTCTAAGGGGGTGGGGGGGGGGGGGTAAGAGTTTAAAGATTATCCTAGTTTTGGGTAATTTTTGCGCACTTTAAATGCTCTAATTTAAGAACGGATTTAGATATCTAAAATCCGATTTCACCATCGTGTTCAGCGTGCAAAAACCTTTAAAATGAGGGGTCACTTGTTAGAAAATAACATTTTGGGGATTTTTGGGTAATTTTTGCGCACTTTAAATGCTCTAATTTGAGAACGGATCAAGATATCTAAAATCCGATTCCACCATCGTGTTCAGCGTGCAAAAACCTTTAAAATGAGGGGTCACTTGTTGGAAAATAACATTTTGGGGATTTTTGGGTAATTTTTGCGCACTTTAAATGCGCCAAAACCCTCCTTAGAGTAGGCCAATTTCGCCCATCTTCGAACTTAGCCTTTCGATTGCCAAGATAGATTTTTTGTGCAAATTTGAGCTGTTTATCTCAATTCTATCGAGAGTTATCGTCTGGAGTGACACATATATATATATATACATATAAAAAAGTGTTAAATTTCAGGAATCGTTTTAGAATGGTCTGAAACGGATTTCTATGAAGAAAATTTCCAAAAATTTATATTATTTAAATTTCGAAGCCATTGCAATAGCTTCATTTTCTTTGAAAATTCGCTAAAAGAAAAAAAAAAGGTTTGGGTCAAGAAGTTGTTTGAAGATCGCGTGAACCTCTGTGACGCGAAGTTGCTAAACATAGTCGATGAGGACGATTATAAAAATTACCTCAGAATGGACAACTCCACATTCACGCTTTTACTTGAAAAAGTTGGCCCATTCATTATTACACGTTGAGCAGCTGTTGCTGAGCATATTTCCGTGCGTTTCGGTTCGCGTACAGAGCAGAGTTTGTGTCCCATAGGCAGGCACTCTCTCTGTAAACTTCAATAAATTCAGAAGTTCCTTCTGTGTTCATTCTGATGAGCGGAAAAAAACCCCGAGAGCAAAATTATAGAACCATCTGCGAGGAAGGTCGCACTCATTCTGGTTGAAGTTTGATCCGACAGCCCCATTCACGTTCCAACTCCGTCGGATGTTGGATGTTGGACTTTCGTGTTGGGCCTCTGAATGCTCCGACTCGTCCGACTAGACTTCCAACAATCCAACAACCCCATTCACACTCCGATATCGGATCCAACATCGGATGTCGGATGACAAATTGGATGAAAAATCGGACCGTGAATGCCCAGCTTAACATTGTGAGCCTCGTTGACGTAGGTCTCATCAAGGTAGACAATATTTCTTCCTTCACGGCGGAACTGACGAATGGTATGCAGGTACCTTGCACGCCAAGCAGCTACGTCTGTCCGTTCAATCAATAACTTACGGTTCGATTGGCAGGTCTTCCACTTGAAACCACAAGCCTTGATACGTTGACGGAGATATTCTCTCCCACAGCTCATTATTTCATCATCCTTCAGGCATTGTAGCACTCGTCCAACAGTTGGAAGCTCCTTCCGGACCAGGTAGAACTCCCGAATTTTGTTACGAATAACGGCGTCGTCAAAATCGTCATGTGGTATTTTCTTTGGGTGAGGTTTCTTTTTTTTTGGGAGTGATGAAAGTAGCTTCCCCTTTCTCCTCGATCGACCGTTTACCCTCAGCAATAATGGTACTAACGGTTCTGGGTGAAATGCCCGTCACTTCACTTGTGAGTTGACAAACGTTCACCCTAGACTTCTCTTCTGCCTTTTTTCTCGAGAAGTAGTCGGCAACATTGAACACAATCTCACGGGCTTGTCGACGAAGCGCCTTACCCTGGCCTTTGCACGAATTTCGCCTACTAGACGTAGATGGGGGGTTGTTCATAACGAACAGTTGATATAAATTTGATAAGAGAAAAAACTCGGGAGGAAAAACTTGAGAGCACAATAACTAGGACCACAAACACTTTCGATTCAAAACAACACAAGACGCCATTTCGTTCACAGCGCAGCCACTACACGAACATCAAATTTCTCACCGCTCCAATTTCCGTGAAGGTTTCACCATGGAAGGTAGACTCGATCGTAGTAGTTCGCGGATCCGCTACCTAGGGGGCGCCACACGAACGCAAAGTTTCTGTGGCAGACCTATATAGGCACCTACCTAAATCACGAGTTAAATGCTGCTAAAATAATTCTGTCGGTGACAAACAGTAACTAAAATGGCAAAAAGAAACGCAAATAATGAATTTCTGAAGGTAAATTGTTGATGTGGAGTGAAAAAATATTCTGTCTTTGTAGGGTTTCGATCCCGTATACCACTCCCCTTCTACGTAGATGGTATAATTAACCACTATGTAATAATTTACCGATCAATAATAGGTACTTCAACGTGTGTTCAGGTTTCACTACCTGTCAACAAACTCCAAAAGAGCCATCGTTTTTCAAAGAAAATAATATCGCAGAACAACCAACTCGACTTCGTACTCCGTGAATATAATCAGGTGCTCCCTAGCAATGATGATCTCGGGCATGGCCGGCTTTAGAGAAGGCCGCGGCGCAAGATTTGGCAACACTGTGATAGCTTCTTGTTTCAGGCCGCTCTCCTATATCATAACCATTGCGTTTTTTTAGCTCCATGAATGATTTTGAGCTCCAGTTATTTTGTTATTATATTACGAGTAGGTATAGTAATGAAAACAAACGTGTTCTGAATAATGCTTTATTCAAAAGAAAGGAACTAATAGGTACCTAAAACAACAGAAAGGAACAAACAAGATGACTTGGAGAAAAAAGAAATGGAACATGAATTATAGTTTGCTTATAGTCTTCTACTTCTGTAACCTCTTCAACTTGCGATTGTCATTTTGGCTTACCTACACCTATGTATTCGGTTCAGAAAATTTTTTTGGAACACATTTGTTTTCTTTTACGTGCGTTTCAAGATGTGTACATTCCAAAAATGCGATGTCCGTCCGCCGTGTCATCGATATCTACCTTAATTTTCGGTCTAAAAAAATCGTTCTTCCGCACACAGGCTCCATTTGGGCCCTATTTGTGTCCCCTATCTCGGCAGCACGATCGGAAAACATCCAGGGGTGATATAGGTGAAAAGTGGGTGCAAAATTAGGTATTTTTGAGGTTTTAGTGAGGGTTAACTTGGGCTTGTGAGGCACCGTTTTCCGGGTTTTTTAGGGTGAGAAGACCAAATATGAAGTTGATTTTGTTGGTTGAAGTTGGTTTTCACTCTCAAAACTAAAAATGTATGGGTCAAAAACCTGTGAAAATGGCTGTAGTAATCACCAGAAATTTGTATAACACAGGAAGTAGTATTGACAGGCTAATCAGGACATTTCAATGTCACGTTCAATGATCGAAGATAACTTGTCAAAAATAGGAGCCTAATTCGAGTTTTTGGAGCCAAAATTGGTTAAAACTGTCAAAAGCAGCTATATCAATTATATTTCTGTAGGTACGTCCAACAGAATAATAAACCCATGTGGTAAGGTTTTTGCAGCGTTTTTTCATTTTTGATCACAAACATTCTTGGAATAATTATTCGAAATCACATTGACCGCACGTAATGCTGTTTCGTGATGTGGAGTCCCGACATCCCAGCTATCTCTTTGAGACAAATGTTAGGATGTGTTTTTGGTTAGGAGCCTTCAAAAACGTATCCTTGAACGCTAGCTGAATGATGGATAGCACACTGTAGGTGCGCATCTTTAGGTATTACGAGGGTCCATTCTTTCTATTCTCCCTGCTGAAGGTACCTACTTATTTACTGTACCTAAATCATTTCTGGAAAAATGTTATATACAACCATTGACCATGGTTTACTAGTACGGGGAATCGCACGAATCCACTTTTTATCTTCATCGTGGGAAAACGAAACCAAGTCACATGCTCTATTGTACTTCCGTAATTATACTTCCGTAATTACTTTTGCACCCTGGCACGACACAATTTTCCAGCATTTTGTTATTACAAACAAAACAGTAAATTCTGTTAACAATATTATTGCTGAAAAGAATTTTTGCGGTAAACTATCGAAACCCGGAAATAAACAGACCTAGGCTTATTGGTGGGTGATTGTCGCGGCCGGCCTGAAGTGCAACGTGGCCAACTTTCTATACTGCCGCGGCCTTCTCTGAAGCCGGCCGTGTCTCGGGCCAATTCCCGATTGTTAGCGCGTCCCTAGTGATGATATTTGGGCTGAATGTATACAATTTCATTCACCCTGCTGTTGAAAAAGCCTGTCGGTGCAAACTTCTGGGCCTTACTATGAACGAACGGCTGGGCGTACAATGCTCCGGGTAGTCTTAAAAAACTCCCAAGTTCGAGAACTATTTAAAACCTTAAAAAAATTAGAGATAACGGCGTCCTGGAGATTTCAACCCCTAATTTTCACCCCTTAGGGATGACTGACATTATTGCTGAGCCTTGAGGACCAACTAGACCCCAAATGGGACCTATAAACCGAATTTCGTCAATTTTGGTTCATGGTAACTAAGAAAAGTGCTCAGTAGCCGCGTACGGCGGACGGACAGAATTTTTTTTATTGCATTTTCGGATTGTACATACCTTGATACGGAAACCATCAAATTTTGTGGGGGGGGGGGTTAAACTTTTTTTTTTTTCATGCTCGATTCCAAAGGTTCATTATTGAAAATAATAAACCAAAAAGAAAGAGTTAGGTAGGTACTCCATTTGGAAAACAATGATGTGCCTAATAGCTATCAAGAATCAACTTTCCCGCTTTGAAGGGGCGAGAAAGACAGACTTCGGTCCGCCTCTTCGACAGCACCCCCACCCAGCAGTCAACAGCGCGCCCGCGCCAGAAGCGGTCACCGGCCTTCTAAATCATTCTAGAAAAACGTTTACTGTGGAGTTTTAAATTGATATGAAATTTATTAAAAAACGGAGGGACACATTGCTCAAAATCGACGTTTTCAAGTAGTTACTAACCTAAAAAATCTCTCAGGACCACCTGGAACTAATTTTTGCGTGCGTTATCAAGATTTGCGCGCGGATTATGATTTATAATTTTCAATAATGAACCTTTGGAATCGAATATGAACAAAAAAAAATTTAACCCCCTCCCCCTCAAAATTTGTTGGTTTCCGTGTCAAGGTATGTACGTAGAATCCGAAAACGGAATAAAACAAATATCTGTCCGTCCGCCATCCACCGTACGCCGTACTTCGGACGTCCCTTAGGTACCACGAACGAAAATTAATGAAATTTGGTTTGTAAGTCACATTTGGGGTCTAGCTGGTCCGCGAAGCTAGGCATTACTGACAGTAACGCCGAGATCACTGATCTCTAAGGAAGAAAAATAGGGGTTGATCATTTCAGAACGCCGACGCTGAAACCCGAAAACTTTCAAGCATTCTACGTCCAGCCGTTCGTTTGCACCGAAAAGCTTCGTCAATATGATCCTGAAAGAAAGGGCAGAGGTACATCCTGCCCAGATATCACGGCTAAGGAACACCTGATTATTATCAGGCATGGATGCATGAAATAGATTTGGGTGTTCCGCGATGTTGTTATTCCATCTGAAGAATGATGGATAATTTGGATTTTGTTGATAGTTAATTTTGTTAACTTGAACAAACGTTATGCTTCATGAATAAAAACAAATATTTAATGATATAATTCTTGAATCTACCGCATATTTATGAAACTGCAATTGCCCGACTGGCTCCAGTACTAGATTTAGGGCTTTCCTGGGGGGAGCACGAGAGTAGGTATTGACACAGAAAAGAGTGATCTACGCAGAAGGGGTATCTATACAAGTAAATACCTATTTAAAAAAATTATTGTACATTTTAATTACCAAATTTCGTGGCTAGTGACGCGATATGAACAGCTTACGTACATGTTTGTCTACCTGTATCAGAGTAGGTGATTTACCATCATAACAATACCCCAAGAATATTGTGAATAAATTGATTGGTTGATCTATGATAAGGTTGCTACCTACCTATTGTTTCTTATATACCTAAGTCGTATGGCAGCTTCAAAAGTTGAGAATACGGGCAGCGGACACAAGATCTGCAGAAAATCCCGCGTTTTCTCCCCCTCCCCCTCCACAACCGAAATGAATTTCGCAATTCTGGCGACGTAGTGCACAACTAGACTGAATTCTGCGTCGAACAAAAAAATAAACAAGTTAATGGGTTGAGAATTAAGCCCTGAGCAGCGCACACAAGTTTTTGTCGAAACCCACGTTTTTCCGGCCTTGATCCCCCGCTTCCCCCTTCTAGAAGTAAATTTCGAAATTGCGGTGACCAACGTAAGGCACAGCTAGGTGGCTTTCTGCGTCGAACAAAAAAAAGAACCACGTAAATCGGTTAAGAACTGCGGCCTGGGGAGCGCGCACAAGATTTTATCACACACACACACACACACACACACACACACACACACACACACACACACACACACACACACACACACACACACACACACACACACACACACACACACACACACACACACACACACACACACACACACACACACACACACACACACACACACACACACACACACACACACACACACACACACACACACACACACACACACACACACACACACACACACACACACACACACACACACACACACACACACACACACACACACACACACACACACACACACACACACACACCTATGGTTTTTTTCACGGATTTGGATTCAGGATGGTCTGAAACGGATTTTCATTCTCGGCTGTGTGTTGCCCTCTTCTGACCTGATCAAATTCGTAAGGAAGTCTCTTATTACTGAGGGACGTCCTAAAAAACCAAATAAATAAATACCTCGGGAGGGGGGGGGGGGGTTAAATACCTTTGTGTAATAATTTGCAGCGTTTTTAGAATATCGTTAGGACTTCGGTGTCATGCAATTGTTTGACATTTGAACCAATCCAACAGCACAGCATTTTTGAATGTACTTCCGCAGAGAGATGAGAGGGCGAGAATAATATATTAATTAATAATAAAAGTACGGAATTATATCGTTTGTCACCCATGATGGAATATAATATATTAAAAGTAACACCAAATTATCCATAATTCATCACCAAGCACCAATGCTTACTTACATCATGTTTTTCACAGAAAGGTGGCTCTCTCCCAACGTAGCGACAGGTGAGCTTAGTTATCACTCTATAATGTTTTTCGGGGCGACCGCTCCCCTACGAATGAATAATTGTAGTAAATCAACTGGCGGAGGTGTGTTAGTTGCAGTATCCAACAAATACCGCTCTTATCAATGCAGTTCCCCGGATATCGCTGAGCAGGTATTTGTCGTCTTGCCCGATCACAACCTAATCCTTGGATGCGTGTACCTACACAATTACAATTCAGCAGAGGTGCTGGACCCCCATCTTAGTGAAAGGCCATCTCCCATACCCATCCTGATTTCAAAATAATCCTTGCTGGGGACTACAGCTTATCAGGTATTAAATGGGGCAAGGTTACCCAGGTCGGCTTCTGTGATGGTCTTTGTATGAAGGACATACTTGTTTTTGAATCAATGATGCTTCATGATCTCCACCAGCAAAGCACGTTGCAGAATGTCTGAAGAATGTTTGGCCGTGGCGGCTCCCTGTTTTCGGCAACGTACCTATGTCAAAAGACAAGTGCATAATAATTGCTAAACAATACATAAGTCTCTCGCTCATAGACGCTCACATAAAAATTAGAAATTTATTTCAACAACAAAGCTAACGTATTTCCAAATTATTTCAAACCCACAGTTTTCAGGGCTCACGTTCCAAATTCGTAAGTATACATACATGAGGAAAACAATCATGTGTATCAGTATTAGTGAAATTGGTTGTGTCAGTAAATTTTTCCTAAAAGTAGTTTGTCATAAGTTGGTGAAAGACAAAATTGGACAGATGCTTTCTGTTAATGAACTAGAGCTCCGTCAAAAGCTTAATAAATGAATTCTATTTAGTAATGTATGATCTGCATTCAAGACACTCGTACTTTTATATGTTCTGATTTATTCGTTTTTGTTCATATTTCATTCACCGATTAGGTTTTTCAATTCTGTAGACTGATTAGCTTAGCGCTGTTGACTACATACCGCATTACTTATGTGTCAGCTATCTACATGTGTTTCATTATACAATGTTCATGTGCCTAATTCTTCCTTATTAAACCCTCTCTGATCAAGAATGAAATGAAGACCCAATCTATTTTTATCCCAAGCGGATAAAAACAATCTTTAAATGTCAAAATATTTGGAGGAAATTTGTGAAGCATGAGCGTCAGACCTATTACTATTAATTACCGGGGGAAATTAAGTGTTCAAGATGGATTAAAAGCCCAGCCAATCTAGTTAGATAGACTCCAGAATTCCCACGAATTGAAGAAAAGAGGCCATGGAGATAGTTTTGGGGATACCAAATAGGTACATCTGATTTACCGATACGAACATTTCTTTCATTTTAGTCAAATGACACCCAACGGCGGGGGGGGGGGGGGGGGTCACGAATCTGCGCACCTTGAAACGTAAAAGAAATTTTTTAGAAGGGGTAAACTTTTTTGTTGAACGAATACACAGGTGTATTATTCACAGAATAATAAACCAAAATGCTATGTCCGTCCGCCGTATCATCGATATCTACCTTAATTTTCGGTCTAAAAAAAAATCGTTCTTTCGATTGCTTCATCGCTTCATTGGGACCCTAGTTGGGTCCCCCATCTCGGGCACCCGATCGGAAAATACCCAGGGGTGTTATGGGTGAAAAATTGGTGCAAAAATAGGTATTTCTGAGGTTTTAGTGAACGTGGGCTTGCGAGGTACTTATCGTTTTCCATGTTTTTTAGGGTGAGGAGACCGAGTATTGTTGATTTTGACCAAAGAGTGAAGAATTGAGGTTGTAACGAAATTTTAGCTCCCGAAATTAATTTTTTATGAGACAAAAACCTGAAATTGTCTGAAATCACCATACATTTGCATAACACTAGAAGTAGTGTCAACAGGTGAATCAAGAAAATTAAATGGCACTATCAACGATCAAAGATAATTTGTCAAAAATTGGAGCCGAATTCCAGTTTTTGGGGGCCAAAATTGGTGGAAACCAACACAAACAGCTATTTCAATTATTGCACACGAAAGAAACAATAAATGAACAGCCAGCATTTGTGTATGTATGTGCAATGGAATAATAAACTCATGTGACAAGGACTTTGCAGCGTTTTTAATTAAAATACAGCTCTCGTTCGCATTTTAATTATTTAATTTACTGAACTATTTTGTTTATTTTTGTGGAAATACATTTCATTTCATTTCGATCGTTTCGTTTCATTTTGTTTCTTTTCATTTAATTTAATTTCTTTTCATTCACTTCCACCACATGGAATTTAGTCATTTCTTGAATAAATCATTTGGTTATGGTGACTGAGGTGAATAGCAGTCGGCTCTATAGCGGGAAGAGTTAGTCAACTTCACCGCTAAAAAATGTGGTGGCAAAGAAAACTGGTGGGAACGTCCTCTAAGTTGGCATTGGGAGTCATGATTGGGTTGGGCGGCCGAAGGGCGGTGTGGGGGGGTAAAAGGGATTGAGTGGAATGCAGAAGGGAGCGGGGTGGCGAAGTAAGGACGGTAAGGGAAAAGGTTTAGTGTAACAAGTTGATGGATCGCGCGATAGTTGCTACAAAGGGGAAGGCGTGATAAATTGGAAGATCCTCCTTCTCGCTAGACACAAAGTTGTGGGGGCGGCCGGCACAAAAACTCCACCAAACCGACCTCCCACCCTTCGCCATCGCTTCCCTTCACATCTCAACCCCCGTTGCCTTTCTCCAACAAATTGTTATCCATCCCCTCTCCCTCACGACCCATTCCAGTCTTACCAACTTGATTAAGGCCCAACTCGAGTCTCTCTCTCTCCCTCACTCGCACCGCCACTCTCGCTCCCTCTCTACGCTCTCGTCTACCACCCTCTTCAATTAGGTTACAGGCCCTGATTGCTCCAGCCCATCCCCCCCCTTTCGTCTCGCTAGGCTCACTCCGCCGCTCGCTTTTCCTAATACTTTTTACACCCTACACGTTTAACTTATTTTCGCTGTTTTATTGGGAAATGCCCCGAGGAATGCTCACAATTAAAAAGCATTTAATCTCAAGGAGAAGCTTTGTTCTCTTTTCTCCACCTTGGTGAAAATTATCAAGTTTTTGAGTGAAGAGTTGCAGTAGGGTGTGAGAACTGTTTTCAAGTTTCCAGGTTGAAATATCGTTTTTACTTTCAAATTCTCTCTTCATCTTCACTTCTAATGGAACCACTCACCCCCACAGCTATACTTAGGTAATAGATGCAGTCAGTGGTGAATCCAGAATTTGGATAAAGGGGGGGGGGGGGGGGACTAACCAGAAAATTTTTGAAAAAATTCCAACCCAAAACGGAGTTTTTATGTAGGTATATTTTGGTCGTTTACATCGACCAAAGCCCTTATTTTAACAAAATCTTCTCACTTCCTCTCTAAAGTAAATGTTTAACGAAATACCAGTCCACAGAGTGTCCCAGGTACCAGTCTGCATGAAGCCAGAAATCAGCCAGAATTCTTCAGCTTATTTCCGATCGGAAATGTCACTTACCAGAATTATGGTAAATCTAGGGAAATCCAATAAACACATGTAGCATATCAAGAAAACTGGTCGGCTGTGACATGTCCAAAAATGCACAGTTTTTCTTGACAAATCAATTTTTCGTCAGTCAGAATGACTCAGGAGTGTCACCATTCGACTCAGCGTCAAAAATTACCGATCGAGTAGAGTCGTATAGCACGCTAATACAGTCGATTTCCTTGAAAATCCCACGGTTTTGGTTTACTATTCTCTCAATTATACACCAGACCTGTGTATTCGATTCGGACATTTTTTTGAACACCCCCTATTTTTTTCTCTTTTTCCCCCCTTGCTCGAACTTTTTTCTGTCCGCCATTTTATCGATATCTACCTTAATTTTTGGTCTAGAAAACTCGTTCTTTCGCATACAGGCTCCATTTGTGCCCTGATCAAGTCCCCTATCTCGGCAGCCCGATTGGAAAACACCCAGGGGTGTTGTGGGGGTGCAAAATGGGGTATTCTTGAGGTTTCAGTGAACTTGGGCTTGTGAGGTATGGCCTTCCCTTGTTTTTAGGGCAAGGAGACATAATATGAAGTTGATTTTCACCAGTAAATGAAGGGTTGAGGTTCTAACGAGGTTTTAACTCTCAAACTGTGAAAATAGCTGCAATCATCAGAAATTTGTTCAATAGCAAAGGAGGTAGTATTAACAGGTGAATCAAGACAATTCAATGAAAATTTCACTGATCGAAAATAATTTGTCAGATACAGCAACCTAATATTAGAGTTACAACCGTCAAATAAAGCTTTGTGGGTCTCTTATGGGTCTTCACTGGGGTCCGATTCTTGCCGTATTCAGCCGAGAATAATAAACCCATCAGACAAGGACTCTGCAGCGTTTTTTAATTATAACGCAATTTTCTCTCTCAATTATTGCGCTAAAACAAAAACAAAAATGACATACCATTGGAAAAGCTGAGATCCTGAGAAAGTTGTTCCCGTTGAGCGCAAGTGGAATTTGGATTGCCCTTTTTGAGCTAGAGAGGTTTGAAGTTTTTCGTATTTTCTAAGCTACGCTAAATTCCGATTTCCAAGCGAGAATTTCAGTAGTTCGAATGATTTATATTAGCATTATTAGTTATGTATATTAGCATACTACTTATATGCTAATTTTTTTATACATATATGCTATATGCTAATATTATTTTATGTAATATAATATAAATATGCTAATATTATTTTATATAGGCTAATTTTCAAGCCAGAATTTCAGATGTTCAAATTATTTATATTAGCGTTATTTATTTATTTATACTATTTATTTATTTAGCATATTATTTATATTAGCATACATTAAAATTATTTATGTTACAAAAATTTTATATTAGCATATTCTGAAAGGAAATTTAACGAGCTTTTCAACGGTGGTCACCAATTGTTGACCAATTGTTGACAAACGTATTTTATGGAGGAAAAACCTTTTTTTTTACTTTTTATTGGCATTACATATAGTTATACAGCCATAGGTTTCATATTTACGATTTTACTAGTCTATATTAATCTTCTATATATACAATATGCACTGCAAGCTTGTGCATAGTAAAACATTATTCTGTTCACACTTATATTCCGGGTGGACTATAAATATACATAGTTTATGGGGAATTCCAGTTCGACCGAAAGTTTCAAGAACATTTCTCCTCCTTCTGTGTAGAACAGCGGAAGTGTTCTATTGAGCCACACGGGTCACCACATTTGTTGTAAGCAGGTTCCTTTTGTAACCCAGATCGGTGCAGGAACGAGTCGCACACTCTGTGATTGGTCCTCATTCTAGTAAATGCCAACAAACTCGAAAATCTAAGGATTCAAAAGAAAATGGGCTACTTGCACGTATTTATTTTATTTTATTTTATTTTTAAATGAAAGTAGATTTCATCCTGAGAGTTTTACGATGGGCTTTTTGCATGATTTTTCAAAGTTTTCAGAGGTTCCTATACGTCACAGTCGGCAGGAGGTTCCCGCTCAGTCGAGAGGGGTGCAATGACGTTGTAACCTCTGGGAAATTTGAAAACTCATAGAAAAAGAACCTGCGATTGGTCTCAAAATTCTCAGGATGCTACATTAATTTAAACAATAATATAAACCGCTTTTGCGACCCATGCAAATTGCCCATTGCCAAAACCTTTTCGATCGGAAATGACTGAACAATCGATTCCTGGCTTCTTGCAGACCTGTTCCCGGGACATTCTTATAGTACTTACAACATGTTTACAATTTATTGTGTCATTGGCATAATGCAAAATCCTTTACGTCAGTATAAATGTATTAATTACCTACTGTTAGCAACGAATAACAAACCTCAAAGCTCATCTTATCCTGTTTATTTCAGGCTAACTGGGAAGGCTAATATTCACCCTGAGATCCCTCAAGTTTGAGTTAGGATGGTTCTAAAGTATTTGCCTGTCGGTAGTAGTCGGAAGTACAAGAACAACGACATCAGTGACTAACGGGCGTAGGGAAGAATGCAGATATAGTTTTCCCCCGTAATACAGACATCAAGGAATTCATGGATCACCAGAACGACCTTTGCATGGGAAAGCTTTCCGCCAGATTCTAGCGTTTAATCAAGTCATGAGAAAAAGAGCAAGAGGGGGACCCCTCTCCCCCCCAAATTTGATAGTTTCCGTTTCAAGGTACGTAGAATCACATGCAGAGCATCACAGATTTCGCGACTAAAAGTGATGATGAGCCAGGGACGTTAGCAATTAGCAAACGGTAGATGCACCATAAATATGCTACATACTATATATGTGTGTATGCTGTGTATAACTAGGCCTAGGGTACGTGTATATGTACATATATGTGAATATACCTATCTATGGGAGGCATAGCCTTAAAACAAGAGCGAGCGACGAGCAGCAGAGCTAACAGACAAGGCGATTTCATCTATTCAACAACTGATTGAAGAAAGAACTTCTGAGGATTCGTAATTGCTAGGCTAATTATTCTAAGCTAATAATTTCTCCTGGGTTTGTTTAAAGTATATATCATACCATTGATTCGGCAGATATAAAAAATGACCGGGTTGAGGCAGGAGTAACCACTTCGCGTATCCATGATCGCCACAAAAACACCCTGTTGTAAAATGAAACCTCCTCAGCCGCAAAAAAATTGCTATCCATTTTGCCCGCCAAAGTAGCATGGCTTTCAAGGCTGCTTGTTGCGGGGAGCTTTGCTAGTAAAATATCTGAAGCCCTCCGGTTTTCCTAAATGTACTCTCACCTATCCTTGCCTCACCTTTCCTCGTGGTATACTTCTTACCCTCCACTTTTTGCTTGGCTCCAGAGATTTAACGAAGCTCCCAGCTGTCTACAACAGGGTCGTTTGAAAACAGTCGGTTGAAGATTGCGAAGGAATATGCAACATTAATGTATTTCACCTCTGCACTAATTGGGACACTCCAAATTTAATCTAAATAATTAATTCTAATTTAGATATAGGGGAAAGGAAAAATTGACCAGTCAGATCGTTGTAGTTTTATGGTATGATTATATTTATTGAAGTGAAATGATGGTCCAAAAGGAATTATTTCGGGAGGATATATAAAGGAGAAGTTTGTTGAGGGGGGTGGGGGGTTATATCTCTTCAAGGCGGTGACAAAGTAAGTGGTGACCTATTGGGGTAACTGCAGATATTATAAGGGGGGATGAAAATATATAAATAATAGTTTTGAATGCGACCTTACCTTGTTTGAAGTAGGAAACAGAGTGAGACGTTCTCATATCTTCTCGGGAATCCAACCGTTCCTGAGTAACAGTTCTGTCTACTAATGCATTAAGAAATGTTACAAGATAAAAAAAAAGAACAAATTAAGCGCAGTATAATACGCGGAAGGTACAGTGCTCCAGCAGCAAAAAACATGAAAAACTAGGTTATTTGAACATAATTTGTAACGTTTTTGAACATTCATTTCTCGGCTTCTACTGAACCGATCGAGTTGAGACTTTGACCACTTCCTCAGAAAGCGCCTGTATAAAAAAGTGTGCCGAATTTAACCTAACTTCTAATTTCACTGTAGTTTAAGGGAGTTATGGGCATTTTTTATAAGGTCGAAATCACTAAACAAATCTTAAAAGTGGAAAAACACACGAAAACAAGGGGTTAAACAAATTTGTTGAAAATTAGTTGTAGAATCGATCCTTGAAGTTTGGCGGTTTAAAATGGGGACACCCTGTATAGATACCTATATTGTGTAATTCTAGGTAACAAGTTCGTCCTAAACACTAAGTTCATTGCAGATTCGGAAACTACGAGTACGTAATATTTCTACTGCTCGAAATCTACGATAAGAGATTATCTATTGCTCGATTAAGCACGTTAAAAGAATATCGTTCGCACATGCGCTACATTTGCCCTCTTTAATCAAAACTACCGCCTGTGTGCCCGCTAATCCTTGCCACGCGTATAACTGTAAGAAAGAATTATAAGTAGGTAGTTATGAGTTGAAACTCGAAAGGTATAGCTGCAATTTGGGATGGATTCAGATCGTCTGCACAGAATTATACAAAATAATTATGGCAATGAGCTTAATAATATTTAGGGGTAGGTTGTTTTAGGCCAAATTGGGCTTGTAACTTTCACTTGCGCGTGCGTCTTACTAAAATCCTTGCGAACTAATAAATCCGGTTCATATCAGCCGATTATTTTTATGCATTTCATCGGGGTTTTTGGGTCAGTTAATTTCCCTGATGATCCACCAACAAACAGCGATTCGTTTTATAAATATAAGAGCTATTCAGCCTGTCCTAAGATCAGAGTCACGGCAATCGTGATGGTCACGAGGAAGCTGTTGAGCCCACCTTGGCAGACTTTATTTATTTATTTTTTCATTTAAGTACCCTTTTTTTCTTCACTTTGTGGCATCACGTCATGATTATTATGATCTGAGTGCGTCTCGTTCCTATGTAACACAAGCTAGTGAGCACTTCGGGCACCTACAGGAGCGTATAACGTTCAGAGGTCCCACTGATAAGCAGTTTATTTGAAGAGGTCTCACCTACTGCTCTCTGCCAGACAGATATACAACTAAGGTTAAACATACCAGCACACACAATCACTGTATGTACACAAAGATTATGATAATAATTTACAGAAGAATCTTAACTAGATATCAAGTCTGAGTTTCGAAACGAAGATTCCCCTCATACGTTAAAAAAAGGTCCTGAAACAAATACAGCGCCTGGCGTCGAGGAGTTTAAACGGTCATAGTCACGAAGCGAGACCTGTACTGCTCCTATTTGTATAGAAACACTTCTATGATTGAATTGGTCTTCGGGCTCAGAAAAAAAAATCCTGCAATTTCTTAAATGGTGATGTTTCGTACGTACGCATCCCCTCAAAAAAGAACCCTGTTGTAAAAATTTACCCACCAAGAAAACCTCCTCAGCCGCAAAAAAGATTGACATCTATTTTGCCCTCCAAAGTACTTAAATACGGTAGAAACCTGTTAACCCCCTCCCCCAACGTTTCACCACTGTTTTTCCCTCTTTCTTTCAACGGTGTTTGCTCTCCAAGTATAATTTTTTAAAATTGCTTTTAAGAAGCGCTGCAGAAAAGTATAATACGCGGAAGTTACAGGGTTCTGAACGTTAAAAAAAGAAATGGAAAAAAATTAGGTTATTTGACCATAATTTGCAGAGTTTTCAAACCGTGATAAGTTGGATTCAACTGAACCGATTGGGTTCGCACTTTGACTGCTTCCTCAGGGAGCCCCAGTGAACAAGTGTGCCAAATTTTACCTAACTTCTGATTGCAGCTCGATCCGTTGTCAGTGAGGCTGTAGCCGTGTCAAAGAAGAAGAACAAAATGAGAATGACTACTAAAAAACTTTAAAATAGCGATTTTCAAACTTCCGTAACTCCGGCACCTGGTGGTCTCGATGGTTGAAATTTGGTACACGTCCTCAGGAGCCCCTCGAGAATCAGTGTACAAAAAATCAACACCGGTGACCTCCATGGGGCCAAGTTACGGGGAGAGAGGTGGGTGGGGTGGGGGGTTGTAAAACCTCCTACTTTGTTCTGTCGTGTGAACATCATTCTTAGTCGCCTCGAGTTTTTCAGTTTCTTGGGGGGGGGGGGGGGGGGGGGGGGCAGGACGCTAGAACCCCAACTGTAACGTAATTACAAATCTTAAAATAATATAAAAAGCTGTGCTGCAGATTCGCTTCCGTCTCCCGTGCAAATTTCCGTCGAATAAATTAAGTATATCAAGAATTTGTAAGCCAAGAATTTGTTTACTGCAAGAACCTCCTACTGTATTATCACAAATATCGCAATATTACCACTTCACATTCATCCCATGAGTACAAACAGGAACAAACAGGTACAAATAAAGTACAAACAGGTACAAACTCGAAGGTGTGTACTGGCTACACCTACGTATTCGCTCAGCAAAAACAATTGTATAACACCCCCTCACATTTTGGTTTATTATTCTGTGAATAATACACCTATGTAATTGCTCAGCAAAAAATTTTTATAACACCCCCTCAAAATTTTTTCTTTTACGTTTCAAGGTGCGTAGATTCCAAAAATGCAATGCCCATCCGCCGTCCGACGGGTCACGTATAGCGGCTTCATTTTCGGTCTAAAAAATTTTTTTTTTTCGCACACATGCTCCATTTGGGCCCTAGTTGGGTCCCGAAACTTTGCAGCCAGATCGGAATATACCCAGGGGTGTTATGAGTGAAAATGTGTGTAAAAACAGGTATTTTTGTGTTTTAGTAACATGTTGGTAACACGAGCTTTTGAGGTATACTGTTCCAAGTTTTTGGGACGAGAAGACCGAATATGAAGTCGATTTTGAGCAAAGAGTGGAAAATTGAGGTTCTAGCGAAGTTTCAGCCTTAAATTTACGTTAAATTTTGCTCTAAAATCGTCGCTATTCCGTAAACGGTTTCGGTCCCCATTTGGGAACACACATTTGGGTCCTAGTTGTACTCCCAAACACGGCAGCCCGATCGGCATACACCCAGGGGTGTTATGGGAGAAAAATGAGTGTAAAAATAGGGGTTTTCGAGGGATTTTTAAGGTTTTAGTGAACAAGAGCTTGTGAGGTATCGCTTTTCATGTTTTTTAGGGCGAGAAGACAGAATATCAGGTTGATTTTGACCGAAGGGTGAAGAATTGAGGTTGTAACGAAGGTTGAGCTCCCGAAATTCATTTTTTATGAGTCAAAAACATGGGAAATTGTTTGAAATCACCATACATTTGTATAATACTAGAATTACTATCAACAGGTGAATCAAGACGATCAATTTTTTTTTCAAACTATTTCCCATTCCAATTGTTTCTTTTTTCCTGAGTGTGTATCGACTGGCAGGCAGATCAGTAACAAAATGCTCTGTCCCATCACACCTCTTATCGAATTTTTTCTAGTTAGAAGGCATACCTTACATGCAACCACTCTAACGAAATAAATCTCTCGCGAAGAAATCGTGGAAACCATTTCAAAGAAAAACGGAGTTATTGAAAAGTTTTCTATTTCCACTAACACCCGATTTCCACTGTGTATTGAAACTAAAATTGATGAAGCTATGGTCCTTCTGAAAGACGAATGATCAAGTTTGCCGCCATCTTATCTGTAGAGTTACCGGGCATTTTGCTCTGACAATTCCAACATCTGGGCAATGAGAGAGAAATGTCACTTCTTTCCACGGATTGAAACTGTAAGTAACGTTCTGATCAGCTCTACCGATTCCTCCCATCCCATTGCCGTATGGTGGGAAGAGTCGAGGTTGATTCAACAGGATAAATTTCTGTTTTTCCCTGGAGAATCGGCTGACGGTATTCAGAGGAGTGGCAGAATCATAGCTGGTAGCTGCTGACACCACACTGTTGTCATACCAGCGAACAATCATCACACCTATGATGACTTATTTGCAGCTCTTGCTACAAATGGCTTATTTTTAGCTGTTGCTACAAATTGCTTATTAGTAGCTGTTGCTTCAGATCGTAACTGTGAGCCTGGGAAGAATATCTGTTGTTGAATTGTCCTGTGGTCCTGAGTCCTCATCTGTGCTCGAATCCGTAGCATTAGCTGGAGGCAATGCCGTTATATTGAAACAATCATATCAGGGCCGTCATTCTCTCCGAGGATCGTGACAAGCTCATCGAGTGTCAGAGGTCGTCTGGAAAACAAAATCAAATGCATTCTCCTGACGTCCTTGTGGAAGGATTCCCAACTTTTCCCCACCCTTATCAATAGCGACGATTTGGAATCAATTCAAATCCTCCACATATACTTCACACAACATCTAAGGAAATTAAAAAAATTTAAATCAAGAGCATAATTGAGTTTGCTATACTTACCCTTCTATGAAAACGCCCGTCAACTCATCCTTCGTGAAAACGCGTTGTAACATACTGATGGTTTCTGAACTGATAACATCACTAACCCTAAACTTGGGTGGAATGTGATAAGCAGAAGGTAACCTTGATAGTGAAATGGCTGGCAAGCCGAAAAGATGCTTGTAGGCACCGCTAAGGCTTGCTTAGTGAGGCAAGGGGCAGCGTCCTTCCAGAAGGACGTCAGGGTTATCTGGGTATTTTAGATAGGTTAGTACCGAATGCCTAAATGTTCCACAATCTGAGTACGATCAGTCAAGAAACTACGAATCAAAACAACTGCTCGAGAGCTAAACTTGTAATGGGTGAGTTTTCGCATAAGAATGGTGAAAGGTGGGGGGGGGGGGGGGCAGGGGGCTGTGCGCGGCGTGTGCGCGCGTGTTGTGGTGTGTGTGTGTGTGTGTAATTTCTTTCGATGCAGAATTCAGTCTTGCTGTGCTCAACGTCACCGGAATTTATTAATTTACTTCTAGAAGGGGGAATCAATGCCGAAAAAACGCGGGTTTTTCGGCTGAATCTTGTGTGCGCTGCCCAGGCCGTAATTCTCAACCGATTTGCGTGGTAATTTTTCTTCGATGCAGAATTCAGTCTAGTTGTGCTCTACGTCACCGGAATTTCAAAATTTAAATTTACTTCTAGAAGGGGAAGGGGGATTTTTGAAAATCTTGTGTCCGCTGCTCGTATTCTCAACTTCGGAAGCTGCCACACGACTTAAGTATACAGGGTGTCCCAGTTCCTTCTGGAGAAACTCAGGGAATCGATTCTGCTCTTAATTTGGAACAAAAATGCTCGGTAGAAATTTTTCGAAAAGTTCTTCGTTTTAAAGATATCCGAAAATTTGTGTTTTTCCACCTTTTCTTTCCCTTACCACATAAAAACGCTAATAAACCCGAAAATATTAAGACTACAACAAATCCAATTGCAACGTTTGAAAGAACGTTAAATTTACTGTAAGATTCTTCTGTTTCAGTGGTCAGAGTTATGTACTTAAAATGTTGGCCAATATAAGTTGGAACATATGAAAATCTCAAAATTTAAAATCGTGAAAAAGATTGTACGTTCTACTGAGGTTACAAAAAACCTACCTACCTACCTACCTACCTACCTACCTACCTATAAGTTGTCGAATTTCACAAAACTTCTAATAGGCTTTACAATTATTGTACTGCTGCAGTACAGTGTCCATACACGAGCAGCATATCTCGGTACTCCTGATTTGAAAAATAAAGCGGCATAACAATAATTATTACCTTTCCACGATACATATTAAATTGAACTGGTAGAAGAGAAGCGTTCTGTTGCAGTTTGATAAGATGATTAACCAAGGTTTATAATTTATTATTAAGAAATACCTACTTGTGCAAGCAAAAGTTCTAGTGACTTTCTTGTGACACCTCCCTGTCCATTCTCGTTGAATGATGGAACTAATCATTCGTTGTTGTTTGAACTTCGGTATGTCCCCTTCATATTCCAGCATTATTTTTATTCATCCAGTCAAGGAAGCGTTAGTTTTATGTTACGAGGACTAATTAATTCTCCACCCCCCCCCCCTCCCCATATTCACCTCTGCTCATGTTTTCAAACGTTCAATTATCATTTTTTAACTCCTTGAAGAGGTTTTTGTGAAATTTGAAAGTTGTAGGTATTTTTTTGTAACCTCAGCGGAACGCACAATCTTCTTCGCAATTTTAAATTTTGAAATGTTCAAATGTTCCAACTGATATTCGCCAAAATTTTAAGTAAATATGATCACTGAAAACAGAAGAATCTTACAGGAAATTTAACGTTCTTTCAAACGGTGTAATTGGATTTGTTGTAGTCTCAATATTTTCGAATTTATTAGCGTCTTTATGTGTTAAGGTAATGACAAGTTGGAAAAACACAAATTGTCGGATATCTTTAAAATGAAGAACTTTTCGAAAAATTTCTACTGAGCATTTTTTGCTCCAAACGAAGAGTAGAATCGATACCCTGAGTTTCTCCAGAAGGAACTGGGACACCCTGTATAAGAAACATTAAGTAAGTAGCAAGCAATCAAGCAAGCAAGCAAGCAAGTAGCATCTTAGATCAATCTAAGAATTTATTCACAATATTGTTGGGGCATTGTTACAATGATAACATCACCTGCTCTAATACAGCTAGACACACATGTACGTAAGCTGTTCGTATCGCGTCACCAGTCACGAAATTAGGGATAATTGCACAATTTACTAATTCATCATCATAGAATGCATCAGTTACTCATACATACTTCAAGACGATCTGCAATTAGTGAGAGTGATCTATACACAACCATAATGGACGTCCACTGTAATGCATGCATTAATCTACGGGTTGTTTACAGAGTCTAGATTTTCTTATTGTGCCATGTTTATCTACTGTCAGTAAATCTCTATCTCCCATTATCTCTGTCATTAAGCTGACTAAATTAATAGAGTAGTCATTAAATAAAACGTTATTACGGAATTAGAAACGTCGAGTAGGTTGTTAGGGCTTTTTTGACGGAGTAAATAATTTGTAGAGGCAATTTTAAGCTGATAGTTATGTGATTATGTGAGGGGAAATCGAAATAGAAAAGTAACAGAGCGAAAACGGATAAGGTAATTGAGAGGGCTGACGGGGAAAATGTTGACCTATTCGGCATCCAAAGGATGATTTAGGCGAGATAAAAATAAAACGGCTGTAGAGTGTTTTGAATTGGTAAGCCGAGAGCTCTTGGTTATAGGTGATCAACTATTAATTAGTGACGCCGGGGTGGGGAGTCGCTGGTGAGGTGGTGAGGAAGGGGTGTGCACCAACTTGTGAGAAGTGGGGTGAGGGGTTGACCAATAGGGAGGCAGCTCGAGGCCACGCCCACACGGATGGGGTGGCTGGCGGGCCATGGTGGGGCGGGGGTGGGACGCGAGCGTGTGGGGAGAGAAGCTCGGTAGAGCGGAGACGGAGCTAGTTGTAAGTGTGACCTGATGATTGTGGGATACAGAGTGGTGATGGAGTACGACACACCGCTAGACCTCAGGGACAGGGTATCACCGGACTCGGACCAAGACGTCAACGTCGACTCGGACGACGACCACTTGACGACGTCGCCCGCCCAGCAACAGTCGTCCCAGTCCTCGCCGGGAGAGGAGGCCAAGAAATCAGCCAACACCACGACGTTAGTCAAACCGCCTTATTCATACATAGCTTTGATCACGATGGCCATCCTCCAGTCGCCTCACAAGAAGTTGACGCTCAGCGGGATATGCGAGTTCATCATGACGAGGTTTCCGTATTACAGGGAGAAATTCCCAGCCTGGCAAAATTCAATTAGACACAATTTGTCGTTGAACGACTGCTTCATCAAAATACCGCGGGAACCGGGGAACCCGGGCAAAGGCAATTACTGGACGCTGGACCCGATGGCTGAGGACATGTTCGACAACGGCTCGTTCCTGAGGAGACGGAAAAGGTACAAGCGGCAGCCGCCGGAGTTCATGCTGAGGGAGCAGCAGGGCTTCTTGGCTCCAGCGGCCGCGCTCCACCACCATTACTCCTATTTGCCGACGGCGCCTTTGCCGCCGCACATGCCGCTCCTGCCGCCGACGGAGCTCGCGCGACTGTCTCTGGGGCTTCTGACGTCGTCGGGCGGTGCCGTCCAACTCCCTTGTAAGCCCGTCGCCGTCGCACCGGCACCCGCAGCGGCGCCGCGCCCGCCGCCGGCCTTCACCATAGAATCTCTGATCGGAAGATCGGAAGCTGCGTCTCCGCCTCCGGTCACGCGGAGTTTCGATTCGGCGTTCACTCCGCTTCATACGGCGGCTGCCTGGGCCAGGTGAGAACAACCTTTCCACTAGTGTACAAAGTCTTTCGTAAACGTACTTCACAGTACGCAACTGTGCAACTGTACATATTCCACGGCAACACCGCGATTCCCTTCCCCATTCTAATTTCACTGTAAATTTCTCATTGTGCGTACTTGTTTTCGTTGGTTTTTTGAAATGCTTCTTTGCGTTTTTCAATAATCATAATGTGTACATTTGTATACACTATTATCCCAAATAGTAGATCACTGTAAATTAATTGTATATAAATTATTACGTATTATTTTTGAATTACTAGTTTAAGAGTTCCTGATTTTTCCGTAATTATCTATTAACGACTGAAGTTGTATTAGATCTACTATCGAACGTTACCAGATATGTGTGTTCTACGTCAGTAGTACTAAAATTGCAATATAGCAATCATGATAGTCAAGTACTAACCTATATTATGTTATTTATTCCTATTATAAATGTACCTACCTACACTGAGCAATCGTGGTTATTTAAATAAAAAAGAAAATTAAAAAAAGCGCTGTAATAAGTACACTGTGAAATTAATTCATTTCGAGTCAATGTTTATCGATATGTAATGTAGGGGCTAGCAAAAATTGATTATGTAAATTAGAAGACAAAACTTCTGTTGTGTGTATAGATTGATATTGATGTGATAGAATACTATTATTAACAATATAATCTGACTATTTAAATGGGACGACAACTTATCTTTTTTATCAACCTTCTCAGCTTCCTTATAGTATCCATTCACAGTCGTTGTACACTTGGAAAAGCATAACGGCTTCATGGAACAAAACAATAAGTGCGCATTGTTGAGCTAATTATATCATTTTATAGGCTCTAATAAATTATTCCTATTCACAAAGCTCACTGGGAAATTGTTGGTTGATTGCCCCATGCCCCTGCCAATCTCATATGAATCAGCACAATTAGTCATTCTTCATCTCGGATTATCAGCGTAAAGTCGCAGCAATTAGTGTTGAAAATGATATAGGAAATTGTTATTTCAATTTAGAACTCAGTGGAATCGATGTGTAGTTGATTTAGGTAGGCTTAGGTAGGATCAGAACATGCCAGATGAACAACTGGGCAGTTTCGGGACATGAAGGGCACTCAGCTCAAATTATACTATTCAATTTCAATTTGCAACCATTAGGTGTGATGGCTAACAATCGAACAAGTTATTTTAATCTAAATAACTAATTTTGTACAAATAACTTTTTATTTTTGGACAGTTTCAGTTCTCAGATAACAGAATTTCATATTTATCAATATCTAATCTATATTTTTTTAAATTTTATTCATGATGATTATTACTAAGTAGTTTTTTTTTAAAGTGATCTACCAATAGGTATACTCGCTTAATGAAAGCGTTCCATTTTCAATTGCACTGCCTATTCAGCCAAAGACTTCCCCATTCCCACAAAATTTCACACCACTAGACTAGATTTCACCTTCCAATAGATCTGTTGACTACTGAATAGGGTTTTCAGTGATTTTTGGTCAATCACCATTATCAATCTTCGTGATAATATATGAGTGAGAGACTCGAAAGAAAGATAAGAGTGAAAAACATTCAATGGTTATTGCTTATCATCATGAATAACATAACTAAATGATGAAAATGGCAGAGCTAATGTTTTCCTCACTCAAGAATTGAATTCTTGCATTCATACATTTCTTACCCGAAGGGTAATTAATATTCAAAGATCAATTCGGATAATTTTACTGTTCTACCAGGACTCTAAATCTTGCAATTTTATGAGACCTTGAGTATAATAATCTTCCGTTTCCTTTTTCCTCATAGAGTGATAATTAAAGGATTATAAGGACTGATTATTAAAAAACACTGCAAAGTCCTTGTCACATGGATTTATTATTCTATTGGACGTACCTACAGAAATGTTGACTGTTTATTTATTGTTTCTTTAAAGTGAAATAATTGAAATAGCTATTTCTGATTGTTTCCTCCAATTTTGGCCCCAAAACACGTATAAGGAACGGTCCCTTTTTTTCCAAATTATTTTCGATCATTTGCTATTTAATTCTCTTGATTCAACGATTGAAACTTTTTCTAGTGTTATTGTACAAACTGATGGTGATTTCAGACAATTTTCCAGGTTTTTGACTCATAAAAAATCAATTTTGGGAGCAGAACCCTTCGCAGAACCTCAATTTTCCACTCTTCGGTCAAAATCGACTTCATATTCGGTCTTCTCGTCCCAAAAAACATGGAAACCGATACCTCAAAAGAATACATTTTTTATACCCATTTTCACCCATAACACCCTGGGTATATTCCGATCGGGCTGCAAAGTTTCGGGACGCAGCTAGGGCCCAAATGGAGCATGTGTGCGAACAAACGGATTTTTTAGACCGAAAATGAAGCCGGCATGCGTGATACGGTGGACGGACGTAGCAGTTTTGGAATCTACGCACCTTGAAACGTAGAAGAAAAACATTTGAAGGGTTTTATAATTTTTTTTTTTTGCTAAGCAAGTACATAGGTGTATTATTCATAGAATAATACACCGAAAGAAATGAATTGACGTTCGGACATATTTTTACACGTGGACTTCTGCGGTGAGGTGAATTCACAGGGTTCCAGCTGTGTGATACCTTATTTCCAACTGATTGAGGTCTACAGGTGAATTGGCTAATTAGTTTATAAGGGAATTGGTGGTTTTGTAAGAACCGCACGTCCACCGTTTCAGCATTTGTATCGTTCCTACAATAAGAAGTTTTAGCAACAAGTTTAAGCTCAAGGGAACATGTAACGATGTTTTGGTGGAATCTGTGACAAGAAATGGCAGCACTGCCGATGTCGGGCCAAATTCGGTTAACTTCACGTGTGAGTACGGATTGAGTTATTTTGATTCTCAAGACGGATTTCTCATGAAGGCATAATCAGAAACATACACAATCAACCATTTGGAAAGTCGTTCATTGAGTTTGCAAAAAAAAATGTTGCTCACTCATCCAAGAACAATTTGTTTGAAGTTTCAACATTTTTGAAAATTCGCCTTCTAGCTATCTTGGGGTTGACCCTGGAAAATACAAATCCGCTTTTAGAATTTTTTCAAGATTGATCAGAGCAGTCGGATTCTGGTTTTTAGCGAATTTTGAAAGAAAATGAAGCTAATGCGACGGGTCCAAAATTTTCAGAACATGAATTTTTGAAATTTTCGTATAGGCAAATCCATTTCAGTGCACCCTGAATTTATCTCTCGTCTCGTATTGCCAAACAAAAGTATGAGTTGGAAGATCAGCGATTTTCAAAAATTCACGGGGGTCAAATTTGCATTTTTAGGGGTAAAAATCGGGAACAACGGTTAAAATCGCGAAAATTGATAAAAAATCACTGAAAGTGGCATGGAAGGGTGAGAGACTGAAAAATATAATTTCAGGTGTTTTTCACAGAGAATCGGATTCAAATTTGGATTTGTGGGGGTAAAAAATTGATATTAACCCGACGATGGGATGGGATGATTCCCGATTTGTGGGATGGTGATTCACGGCGGAGGGACTATTTCGATGATACAAATATTTTTCACAAAAAAGAGTGGATCAAATTTGATTTTATAAGGGTGAAAATCGATGAAAATGGCTAAAAACCACGAAAAAATTATATAATTTACGAAAAGTGGTATGTTTCTCGCTATAGGTATCATCTTTTTACACAGTAGCCAGAATAGTTCTTACAGCAATGCTGCATGACTGGAACTTTTAGGATTTTGGGGCAAGAGTCACGGAGTCATGGGGGAAGTTCCAGACTGTGGCTGGAGCTGTTAGGGTCTGGGGCACCTCAGTCCGTCCCATTTTCATCTTCCCTGCCACGCTCTTGGATGCATAATGTAAACTGGCTCCGAAAGTGCGCAAAATTGTTGCCCACAGTTTTAATACCAATTCAAGTTCGAGTTCGAAATAAAAACAATTTTGAGATGTTTCCTAACCAAAAGAGTTTGACTCACGAGAATAAATAGGTTTCAGAATTGAAAAAAAAAAACTATTTTTCACCCATAACACCCTAGGGTATATTCCGATCGGGCTGCAAAGTTTCGCGACACAACCAGGGCCCAAATGGAGCTTGTGTGCGGAAGAACGAATTTTGTAGACCGAAAATGAAGTAGATACGGATGACGCGGCGTACGGTGGACGGACATTGCATTTTTGGAATCTACGCACCTTTAAACGTAAAAGAAAAAACAGTTTAGATCAAGGATCAAAGCAAGGATACATGGAACATGTTTTTCGAATAGGTGCATGATAACAGAGGATATGGAGATATGTAGAAAAACGTCTGCCAATTCGACTAGGTACGCACTGTAGCTTCCTCACTTGAATCAAATGAACGTATAGACTAGTTGGGTAGGTTCGTTATGATACGGGACCATCTGCGATCCAACCCGCGTGTACCCTCAGAATTTCAGCTCTCTACGACTATTTATCGCGTAGTTAGAAACGTTACAAGGAAATGGCCAACATTTCATGTTCGCGCATGCGTAGATCAAAGTTACGATTCCAATGAAATTAATTTGGAACTACCAAAGTATTATTCCTGACCGACCCTCCAAGTTTGAATTGATTTCAACGATATATAGGGTAGTTATGGGTGTTCCATTTATTTCACGTTTGCGCATGCGCAGACGAAAGTTACGGTACTTTATCAAAGATTTTGGTATGGGACCATCTGTGACTCAACGCGCACCTACCCTCGAAATTTCAGCCCACTTCGACCATTATTTTGGGTAGTTATGGGTGTTGCAAGGAATTACCACAGACAGACAGATACGGAACTAAATATGTTCGTCGATGTCTGAAACGGAAAATGGTATTTGGAATTTTCATTTTGGAGGACATGAATTTTTTTTTACTCAGTCACGAATCCAAGGCTTCCCTATCTTCGGTAGTGTGGATTTCCAAGCCTCGGACCAGCGACCTAACGCAATGTCATGTAATACACGTCCTCAGCTGCTTTCTGCGTTTTTCGGGTAGGTAGAACCCCCTCGGCAGTTTTCGGCGGAGTAGGGTCTCGCCATGCTCTCCTCGGAGTTGGGTGGCAGGAGTGGGGTAGAGGGAGAACTGTGCCGGTGACGGGGAGGGGAGCCGAGTTCACCTGGACTGGACAGGACGTTTTCGAGCCTGGTTTACTCCCGTAAAAACATGTTCCATGTTTAAAAAAAAAAGCATTATACCCATCGTCGTACTCTCTTATTTCATATTTGGGAGCAAGGGTAATGAGCAGTGCGGCTGGTACGGTCGGGGTTCTTGGCACCTCAGCAATCCCGTTGATCACAAGTAACTTGGCTCAGACGGTAATAAACCATTGGGTGTCCGTTCAAAATTCAACATTTTTGAAAAGTTACCTTCAAGTGTCTGACTTCTAAGTTTTCAAGTCTCATACATCTGATTCCAGAAAGTGCAAATCCGTGATTACAGACGAGGACTCCTCTTGAAGGTTTATATTATTGCCGTTACGAGTATTAATGACAAGTTATTGCTTAGAGCCATAGGGAAGGAATGAATTATTGAAAACTAATTAACAACTAACCAACCAAGCCAAACAACTAACCAACTAACTATCCAAGTCACAGAAATTCAGGCTTAAATAAAAATTGTAGAAAAAAGAAAAAAAGACTGCCAAGTGGGTAACAAAATTGTATCCTTCCAAAAGTAATCCCAAGGCTTCGCTACTTTGGAAATAAGGAGTAGCCAAAATATCAAAACACATTTTTGACCCATTTTTTATTTTTGAAATTTGCTCATCTTCGAACACATCATTTCGTCTGCCATTGCAAACATTAGTAAATAAATTTATTTACTAAAGGAATGAATTTAGAATTATCTAAAACAGAACAAGAATCGAAAAATGTGTTAAAAAATTCATGTAGGTTCTACAAATGTTGGACATACTGCAATTGCTTATTTTCAGAGAAAATATTCGCCAAAACAGAGAGAAATCTGCGTAGGTGCTATAGACACATACTCTTCGCACTAGAGTATGGTTTATGTGACAAATATTGCAATAACGTTAGCTTAACTTTTTCAAATATCAACTCCCCATGCTTTTCTAATAATAAATTATTAGCTTTCGAAGCAGAAGATCTAACTATGGAAAATCGGTCATGTAAAAATATGGGATTTTTAGCTATTTTTCTACATAAAAACACAAATTTAACAAATTTTTTTTTAATTCGATAATTGCCCATCTTCGAACTCATTCTGTCTTTGTCGTAATAAACATTTGAGCAAAATTTCACGTTGTTCGAAGATGAGCCATTTTTGAAAAGAAAAAGTTGGTTCAAATTTGAGTTTTTGCGTATCGCAAATTGCTGAAAATCGGTGAAACAGATAAGCAACCCCAGAAACCGTTAAAAAATAACAAAAAAAGTATAAAATGACAACTTTTCCTCTATATGAGAGTAGTTTGGATAAGCTTTCTAGACACTGAGGTCCGGTTTATCAATATCATTTCAACAGCCGTTCAGGGCGATTTATCCAGCCGATCCCAGTTACCGTTCATCAATCCTTTAGCTGAATAGGCGTTAAACGTAGAGAATTATCGGGTCCTTGGAAGGCAAGGTAAGTTTTTAACGAGCAGTTGGCGGCTTGAAAGGTGCTTTCTAACCCCAGCGGAATGTTGGAAGCATATTTCCGTGTAATTTTTTCGAGTTTTATGAATATTATTTTATGAAGTTTTGATTTTAACGAATTTTCAGAGAAAATTAAGCTATTACTATAGGTCCACAATTTTCACAACATGAATTTTTAAAAATTATTTATAGGCAAATCCGTTTCAGAGCTCCCTGAATTCATCCCTAGAGTCAAAAATTTATATGTATAGGTATATAATATATACATATATTTGTTTGTGTGTCACTCCAGACAATATCTGAGCTTGGGTAACTACATGATAAAAAGTCCAAATTTCACAAAAAAAAAGGATGATTTCGAAGATGAGCAATTTTCAAACTTCCAAGGGGGTCAAATTTGAGTGTTGATCAAAAATAGGTAAAAATGGCTAAAATTGCGAGCAGTTGATAATAAATCATTGAAAGTGGTATGGAAGGGTGAGTAAAGACAGAAAAATATCGTTTCAGTCGTTTTTCGTACCGAATAGGGGGGCAAATCTGGATTTTGAAGATCAAAAATAGTTATTAAGGGCTAAAATCAATATTTTCACCCGACATTGTGTGGGAGGGTGATTCGCGACGGAGGGAACATTTCGATGATATTTTTCCCAGAAAAGAGTGGGTCAAATTTTACATCAATAAATTAAAAAAGAAGAAAAGAAAAATAAACCAGTTCAAGTCATGCAGCATGGCTATAAGAACGCATTCTTAAAGAAATATTCATGCTATTGTGTAAAAAGATGATATCGCGAGAAACCAAACCACTTTTCGTAAAATTATATCATTTTTTCGTGATTTTAGCCATTTTTATCGATGTTTGACCTTTATAAAGTCAAGTTTGAACCACTATTTTTTGGGGAGAATATTTTTATCATCGAAATACTCACCCGTCATGATATCCGTCGTGATTCACCATCCTACACAACGTCAGGTGAAGTAATATTGATTTTAGCCCTTAATAACCACTCTTGACCCCCAAAAATCCAAGTTTGACCCCTATTCTGTACGAAAAACAACTGTAATTATATTTTTCTGTCTTTACTCACCCTTCCAAACCACTTTAAGTGACTTTATATCTATTATCGCGATTGCAGCCGTTTTTATCGATTGCTGACCCCTAAAAACTCGAATTTGACCCCTTCGAATTTTTTAAAGTTGCTCATCTTCAAACTCGTCCTTTTGTTTGGCAATACCCATCAACATTTTGGCGAAATTTGGAATTTTTATTTTGCACCCAAAAAGAGGACACAGAGAAAGAACTTACACTACGTCTGAACGTTTCGCAGTCAGCGCTGTCGGTCGATATATATATATATATACTTTTTTAAATCCAGGGATGAATTCAGGATGCTCTGAAACGGATTTGCCTATTAAAAGAATTCAAAAAAAAAAAAAAAGTTTTGTACAGAATACCCTTCCGTTACAGATCACAGCTCTCTGTATAGATAATCCGTCTATATAATATAATATGTAATATTCTACACATATTATGTAGATCGCGGACTCTCCGTAGGATTGTACCTAACCCCGTACTCGTTACTAGGTACCTACCTAAACCGTTGTGTAATAATTTACCTGTACAGGTTCCCCTTCTACGTAGATAGAATAATGAACCGTTGAGTAATAATTTGTCCATCAATAATACTTCAACGGTTGTTCAAGTTGCAAAAGTACCTATCAACAAAATCCAGCCCCTTCTTGGCAGATTAGCTGTTGTGTAATAATTTACCGTTGTGTAATAATTTACCTTGGTGTAATAATTTACCGTTGTGTAACAATTTACCTTTGTGTAATAATTTGCCGTTGTGTAATAATTTGCCATTGTGTAATAATTTGCCCATCAATAATACTTCAACGGTTGTTCAAGTTGCAAAAGTACCTATCCAGAAAATCCAGCCCCTTCTGGGTAGATGAGCCGTTGTGTAATAATTTACCGTTGTGTAATAATTTGCCATTGTGTAATAATTTACCCATCAATAATACTTCAACGGTTGTTCAAGTTGCAAAAGTACCTATCAAAAAAATCCAGCCCCTTCTGGGTAGTTGAGCCGTTGTGTAATTATTTACCGTTGTGTAATAATTTGCCGTGGTGTCATAATTTACCGTTGTGTAATAATTCACCGTTGTGTAATAATTTGCCGGTGTGTAATAATTTGCCATTGTTTAATAATTTACCAATCAATAATACTTCAACGTTTGTTTAAGTTTCAGAAGTACCTACCAACAAAATCCAATAGTCCATCACTTGCCAAATGAAATAATTATCGTAGAACAAACAACTCGACTTCATACAGCCATCCTTGATTACAATCAGGTGCTCCTTAGTGATGAAATGCCGGCCGGATTTATACCGTTTGATTCACGATCGTGTTGACGAAGCTTTTTGGTGCACACGAACGGCTGGACGTACAGTGCTCCGGGTGGTCTTAAAAAATTGTTTAGCTCAAGACAAATTTAATATCGTAAAAAAAACCATACCCTTCAATCTAAAGTTTTCGAGCTACGGCGTTCTGAAAATTTCAACCCCTATTTTGAACCCCTTAGAGATGACTGACAGTAACGTCGAGCTTCGAGGACCAACTAGACCCCGAACGGAACCTATAACCCGAATTTCATCAATTTTCTTTCATGGTAACTAAGAAAAGTGGCCCGTACGGCGTACGGCGTACGGCGGACAGACAGAAATATTTTATTGCAGTTTCGGATTCTACATACCTTGAAACGTAAACCATCAAATTTTGAGAGGGGGTAAGAATTTTTTTTTTCTTGCTCGATTCCAATGGTTCATTATTGAAAATAATAAACCAAAAAAATTCAAAATGCGATTGGATTTAATAAAAAATGAATGATAGGCGATAAAAATATTGAACAATGCAGATGTAAAATTCATCATTTTGAGAAAAAAAACAAAAAAATCAGCATCATCTTTTACAGAAGAAGCAGATTATTTGCATGACACATTAGTAAGAAAAAACCCAGTTAGTATTGAACAGATTCCTTGCGGCCTGGCGGTAAAAACGCCGCTGTAAATACGAATTTATTATTATACCAACCCATCTTCGTCCCGCACCCTACAAAATTGGTCTGATTATAAAGAGCGGTTAGCCGCCTGTTCACAACTTGGGATTTTACAAACCGGCCCTTGGACGAGTTCCCTTCATCAGGTCAGCTAAGTATGGTGGGGGGGGGGGGGGGCTAGGTACATAGGTTGTTCATCAGGCCAAGGTCGTGACGACACCGAGGCCGTACCCCCCCCCCCCCCCCCCCCCCCTTGCCACCCCACAAAGCAGCCCCCTTTACCAATAACAACCCAAGTTGAGTTCATGTTTTCCTACTCCCTGTAAAACGAGTTTCCATGGTGACAGGGCAATCCGAGGATGCAGTCGGATGATTTGTTTGAAGACCAATCCCGATGGTGGGAGTAGTAACTGAGGATGAAGGAGGGGTGGGGGGGGGGGGGAGTGTAGTTGAGGAACAGGCGAAACCGTACCACCGGTTAGGTGGCTGAAATGAGGACTTTGAAGTAGGTTTGGCTTGCGGAAGGGAGCGCATCGGTGCGGTGGGTGGGATGTTGGTACAACTGCGCAGATCCGCTACCCCCACCCTGCTTCCCCTTTTTATAGTTCACCCTTCATCATCACACCCCTCCCGCCGTCCATCTTTAGTTGCTTTTGCTTTCAAACCGCACTTTCCATTCATAAAGCAGAGACCCGCGAAATCCGTGCGACCTCTTTTGACCCTCAATACGAACGCTCTTTCCTTTTGGTTTATTATTCCGCGAATAATACACCTATGTATTCGCTCAGCAAAATGATTCTTGGAACACCTCAAAATTTTTTCTTTTATTTTATTTTTTATTTATTTATATTTCTGACATATAGGACACAGTCCCACCTCGCATGTCATTCGAGAAATTACTATACTAATTTTAAGTAAAAAAGAAAACTACAAATTTTAAGTAAAAAAATAAAAAGGCCTGAGGCATTTAAAAAACAATCAGCCTGAAGGGCACATAATAAACAGGTTAGAATATACTCTATTAGAGTATTATATTAGAGTATACAAAACAGAATGTATATTGGAATAAACAGGATGAGAGAAAAGAAGAGGGAGAAAAGATAAGAAAAGAGATAAGGTTTGTTCGCGGTGGCCATCTGACTGTCTTCAAACCGTCAGATCCATCATTTGGCGTTCGCGGTGGTCTTGCGGACTGGTATCGGACTGTATAGCATCCATAGGATGCTGTTCACGGTGTTTTTCTGGAGGTTCGAAGACAGTTCCAAGACCGTCAGATCAGTCCGCGGATTTTCCGATGTACTCCTTTCTGACTGCTCGCCCCCCACTACCGCTCGCCCGCTTAAGCCAATCAAATCATTTCTCATCGCACCGTCGTTCGTCGTTGTTATTCGTTCTAATAACCCTATCCACTTCTCTCACTTGCGTTTTCGTACTTCTCCCTCGCCATGAGGGGTCGGTTGAATATCCCAAATGAATAACTTAGTGCCACTTACCTACCTAATTTTACGATTACGGTGGGTGTTCCAAGAACCGGCCTAGCAATTGTTGGTTTTGCCAATTTTGGCCCACTCGAATTAGACTCCTAATTTTGACAAATTATCTTCGATTGTTGAAATTGTATTTTTAAGGTTGAATTCACAGTTTATGCTACCTTTTTTTTGTAGACGTTTCCGGTGATTTCAGCCGTTTTATCATATTATTGACCCTTGAGGAAACCGAATACATAGCTATATTAACAAAAAATGAGCACATGAAGAATGTGTAGTCAGTTATCAGCAAAATTAGCAGCAGTTAGGTACCTAACAACGAACTTCAAACTTTCGATTAGGTATTTCTTCAGTCGCCCATTATTCCACAGAAGTACACTGGTATCACCGAATTTGATAAACATCCCATTAGGTCATTAGTTAGGAAGAAAACTACAGAGATTATGATTTATTTTTATTAAAAATACTTCGACTAAGTACAAGTTGAGATAAAGGAATGCATAACATTGGTAAGAGATGAATACTCGAAGCAAAACGCAGGAACTATATTACAACTAGGAACATACATAAGATGATAGTCTACACATTCATCAGAAGCATAGGAATAATCGTAATATAAGACTTGAGTAAGTTGAAGAATTAAAAAAGTAATAAATTAGCCGAAATCAACGGTGACGAACGTTAGCATTATTGTTATAAAAAGAAGAAATAAATTAGCAGAGATCAATGATGACATTATGAACTTCTCACACATGCACGAGTCACAGCCTTTCAATAAACCCTTATTAATAGATATGATTTGTATAACAAACGTCAGAAAGCAGAAAAAATCGACGACGACACGACACAATCAGGAAGGTTAGAAATTTTCAGGTTGCACAGCGGTTGCAGTCAGATTTCCTTCCCAAGCGTTCGCGGTGTACCCGGTCCATTGTGAGTTTGAAAGTTGGTATTGGTGGCGCATGCGTGTTGGCACGATCAGAAAAGTGGCTTCAGACGGTTCCCTGAGGGCGGGCGCACACGGGCGACTTTTTGTTGCGCAACTGTTTCGTGTTTCCTACGAGGCCTATGCATTTGAACCAAGGCGCGCACACGAAGCGACGCGACAGCAACGCAACTTTTCAGTTGCTCTGGCCGCTGACAGCAGGGCGACGAAACTGTCTCGGTCTCTCGCCCCTCCCATAGTTTTGATCTACGCGCGCACACGGGCGACAGTTTTGTTGCCGTCTAGGATTATATCTAGAATTAATATCTAGTGCCTAGTGCAAAGTGGTACATATTTTCTCTATTGTTGGCAAAATGGCAGTGAGGGATGAAGATATCGACAGTGATTTAGTTATAAGTGAAGTTGAAAAGAGGCCAGCGTTGTTCGATAAAACTTTAAAGGATTATTCGGACGCCAGTTTGAAAGGCTGATCTTCCAGACATCAGCGGGTGAACCCAATATATTCTTTTCCTTTTATTTTTCCTGCGTCACAAATCACTGCAGTCTGTACTAAATCCATGTTCACTGTAGGTACTACGAAATCAACGAAAATGAATCTGCTGTCAAGGCAACAGTTGCTCATCGTGTGCGCGCTCTCGAAAGCCGAAGCAACTCGAGAGCGACAAAGACAAAAACAGTTGCGCAACAAAAGTCGCCCGTGTGCGCCCGTTCTGACCGTCAAAAAAACACACCGCGAACGAAGCTATAGTGTGGGCAGGTGAGGGTGGGGGGGGGGAGAGGGAGAGGAAGAGGAAGAATAAGAGTAAGGGCGGGCGCACACGGGCGACTTTTTGTTGCGCAACTGTTTCGTGTTTCCTACGAGGCCTATGCATTTGAACCAAGGCGCGCACACGAAGCGACGCGACAGCAACGCAACTTTTCAGTTGCTCTGGCCGCCGACAGTAGGGAGACGAAACTGTCTCGGTCTCTCGCCCCTCCCATAGTTTTGATCTACGCGCGCACACGGGCGACAGTTTTGTTGCCGTCTAGGATTATATCTAGAATTAATATCTAGTGCCTAGTGCAAAGTGGTACATATTTTCTCTATTGTTGGCAAAATGGCAGTGAGGGATGAAGATATCGACAGTGATTTAGTTATAAGTGAAGTTGAAAAGAGGCCAGCGTTGTTCGATAAAACTTTAAAGGATTATTCGGACGCCAGTTTGAAAGGCTGATCTTTCAGACATCAGCGGGTGAACCCAATATATTCTTTTCCTTTTATTTTTCCTGCGTCACAAATCACTGCAGTCTGTACTAAATCCATGTTCACTGTAGGTACTACGAAATCAACGAAAATGAATCTGCTGTCAAGGCAACAGTTGCTCATCGTGTGCGCGCTCTCGAAAGCCGAAGCAACTCGAGAGCGACAAAGACAAAAACAGTTGCGCAACAAAAGTCGCCCGTGTGCGCCCGCCCTAAGGGCCGTATTCATAGTCCTCACTTTATTTAAAGTAAATGCTTAAGTGAACAAATAAGGAAGCATCGTCCACTTGGGCTATTCATAGTCAGTGATAAAGCAAATGCTTAAGTCGCCCTTTAGCATTTCCTTTATACCTATTTCATAGACAGTAAGTAAAGAACAGTTTTTACTTTCGGGCCTAAATAAGTAGAAAAAACTGAGGTACGTCGAAACCTTAAGCATTTCCTTATTGATCGTCTGCACTGTTCTCTTTTCATTTACGTCATTTTGGTTTATTATTCTGTGAATAATACACCTATGTATTCGCTCAGAAAAAATTTTTATAACACCCCCTCAAACTTTTTTCTTTTACGTTTCAAGGTGCATAGATTCCAAAAATGCAATGTCCGTCCGCCGTACGCCGTCCGCCGTACGCCGTCCGCTGTCCGCCGTATCACGTGTACAGGCTTCATTTTCGGTCTAAAAAAATCGTTCTTTCGCGCACATGCTCCATTTGGGCCCTAGTTGTGTCCCGAAACTTTTCAGCCCGATCGGAATATACCCAGGGGTGTTATGGGTGAAAATGTGTGTAAAAATAGGTACTTTTTACGTTTTAGCAACATATTGGTAACATGAGCTTCTGAGATATCGTTTTCTATGTTTTTGGGGACGAGAAGACCGAATATGAAGTCGATTTTGACCAAAGAGTGGAAAATTGAGTTCTACCAAATGTTCAGCTCCCAGAATTGATTTTTTATGAGTGAAAAACCTGGGAAATCGTCTGAAATCACCATCAGTTTGTATAATAACACTGGAAAAAGTGTCAAGACGTGGTTCAGGACGATTAAATGGCGCTACCAATGATCAAAGATAGTTTAAAAAAAAAAGAAAAAAAAAGAGCGTACCTAATTTGTGTTTTGGGGGCCAAAATTAATGGAAACCATCAGAAGTAGCTATTTCGATTATTACGCATGAAAGAAACAATTAATGAACAGCCAACCTTTCTGTAGGTATGTCCAATAGAATAATAAACCCATGTGACAAGGACTTTGCAGCGTTTTTCAGTCTCATCGTTCTCTGCATTCTTGTTTCTTTTCCCAAGTATTCTGTTTTTTTTAATTTTTTTTTTTATACGATGGATTACGAAATTTTGTTTGACTTCGATGAGTGGGATGACGAGTTCGATGTAACGGAGAGCATGCGGGTGATGCATACCGGCTTCATTTTCGGGCTAAAAAATTCGTTCTTTCGCACACAAGCTCCATTTGGGCCCTAGTTGTGCCCCGAAACTTTGCAGACGATCGGAATATACCCTCGAGTGTTATGAGCGAAAATGTGAATGAAAATAGGTATTTTTTGTGTTTTAGTAACATGAGCTTTTCAGTATCGGTTTCCATGTTTTTGTGGGACGAGAAGACGAATATGAAGTCGATTTTGACCAAGGAGTGGAAAATTGAGGTTCTACCAAAGGTTCTGCTCCCAAAATCGATTTTTTTTATGAGCCAGAAACCTGGGAAACTGTCTAAAATCACCATCAGTTTGTATAACAACACTAGAAAAAGTGTCAACAGGTAAATCAAGGCAATTAAATGGCACTACCAATGATCAAATATAATTTGAAAAAAAAATGAGCGTACCTAACTTGTTTTTTGGGGGCCAAAATTGGTGGAAACAGTCAGAAATAACTATTTCAATTATTTCAAATTAAAGAAACAATAAATGAACAGCCAAATTTCTGTAGGTGTGTCCAGTAGAATAATAAACCCATGTGACAAGGACTTGGTTTATCAATTTCCTTTGCATTTTGTAAATGTTCACTCTTCGAAGTAATCCTAACGTGAGCCGGGAGTTTGCCATCGATAGTTCCTTAAAAATTGTTCCAAAAGTTTCCAATTAGTGCATTATTGACTAACTTATGACTTTGCCACTAATAAGATTCTGCCTAACCAAAAGTAGGATAAAACACAATTATTTCCCTTTTCGAAGACCAGTTGGTAGCTGATTCCACTGAAAAGGCAAACCAAGGAACTACAGTAAAAACGTAATTTATATTTAAAAGGATAAGTAAAAAAGTTAAAGAGGGAGTAAAAACAAAAGGGAAGAAAGAGGGAAAAGAAGGGAGGAGTAATACAGAAGGGAAAGGGAGAAGTAAATGCACGTCAACACCCATAAACACGAGCACCAAGTGTATAATAGAAAAGTTTTCAAAATAAAACAAAGGTTGCTTGCTCCACTTTACTTGTCCTGACACAGGGAGGATGCTGGACAACGGCGTTCACAACAACGGAAAACCAACAGAAAGGCATGGCTAGTAGCCGAGGACATATATAACTAAACAAAAACACACCCTGCCAGGACTGCCAACTTGTGCTCTAACCAGATAGTTGGGAAAAATTTTGACTTAAATAAAGTTTTTCTTAATTTTATATAGTAAAAGAAAAAATTTGACTGCAGTAAAGATTTTTCTGTACATTGGGGAGTAATGTCTATGAAAGCGAAATCAGATAAAGCATTTCCTTAAGAAATTATTTTACTTTCAGAAGTAAAGTATTATTTTTACTTAAGTCAGGACTATGAATACGGCCCTAAGAGAGACAGCAGAGAAGGAGAGGATTCTATCGCTCGACAAGGAAGTGGCGCTCAACAGCACCCCTGAACGCACCAAGGGAAGAGAGGCACAACGAATCGCCAGAGGGAGGGAATTCCACAGCCTCGCTCCTGCAATTGAGACCGACCTGCTCATGGCCATACTGGAGTACCGAGTGATGGCAATATTGTTGGCACGACCCGATCCAGGAAGGAACATGTTATTGACAAAGGAGGGTAGACAGCCCTTAGTAGCGCGAAAAGTTATGCAGAGGGATTGAACATTGAGGTATGTTATAATATCCATGCCAAGGAGGTGGTCAGCATGGAGGGATACATGTCCAAAAGATTTGAGCCGGAAAACATAGCGGATACAGGAATTGAACAGTACACGGAGGCGTTTGAGGGAGTTGAAATCAAGGGACCAAATGAAAAGAATTGAACAATAGCTGAAATGAGGAAGAATGAGGGATCGAAACAGTTTGAGATGGATATGGAGAGGTGTACAGAAGGTTTCGAAGCGAATGGCGTAAACAGACCTTGATATTTTACCTACATGTTAGCGTAGTGTTAAAAATTACCCCAAGATTCCTTACAGACTAATGGTATCGAATAGGTGAGTTATTTATAAGAATAGAGGGAAGGGAGTGGTGATCTATAGGCTTATTAAAGATTACAATTGCCTTTTACGTTTCAAGATACGTGGATTCCGAAAATGCCATGTCCGTCCCCCCGTATCATCATATCTACTTTATTTTCGGTTTAAAAAATTCGTTCCTTCGCACACATGCTCCATTCGGGCCCTAGTTGTGCCCCGAAACTTTGCAGCCCGATTGGAATATACACCGGGGCGTTATGGGTGAAAAATGGGTGTAAAGATATTGGTGATTTAGTGAGCATGAGCAGGTATCGTTTACCATGATTTTTAGGGCGAGGAGACCGAATATGAAGTCGATTTTGACGAACGAGCGAAGAACTGAGGTTCTAACAAAGTTTCAGCCTTAAATTTACGGTACACTTTGGTCTAAAATCTTCATTTTTCGGCACACAGTTCGGGTCCCCATTTGGGAACACATTTGGGTCCTAGTTGTGCTCCAAAGCTCGGCAGCCCGATCGGAATACACCCAGGGGTGTTATGGATGAAAAATGGGTGTAAAAATAGGGGTTTTCAAGGTTTTTTCGAGGTTTTTTTTTAGGTTTTAGTGAACATGAGCTTGTGATGTATCGTTTTTCCATGTTTTTTAGGGCGAGAAGACCGAATTTGAAGTTGATTATGACCAAAGAGTGAATAATTGAGGATGTAACGAAGGTTCAGCTCCCAAAATTCATTTTTTATTAGTCAAAAACGCTGCATAGTCCTTGTCACCTACAGAAATGTTGGCTGTTCATTTACTGATTCTTTCATGTGGAATGATTCACCTGTTGATACTACTTATAGTGCTGTTATACAAATTTATGGTCATTTCAGACACCTTCCCAGATTTTTGACTCATAAAAAAAGAATTTTGGGAGCTGAACCTTCGTTACAACCTCAATTCTTCACTTTTTTGTCCAACTCGACTTCTCGCCCTAAAAAACTTGGAAAAAGATAACTCACAAGCTCATGTTCATTAAAACATTTTGTGACGGTATATGGGAATCCCGTCCATCTTGGATGCGGGCACTTCCCGATCTTTTTGACACGCGGCTGAAGGGGCGGTCGATTCGCGGAAACGAATCGTCAACTCCTGGAGGCATCGCGTTATAATCTAACCAGTGTCTCCGGGGGCAGCTGTCACACTGCCTCCCTACCTTTCTAGAGGATGGAGAGAGGGAAACTACGCTGTATGGGTGGCGAAGTTAAACCCCTCATCCATTACACTTAAAAAAAAAAAACCCCGCTGCAATGTCCTTGTCACATGGGTTTATTATTCTACGGAAATGTTGACAGTTCATTTATTTTGTCTTTCACGTGCAATAACAGAATAGCTATTTTTGATGATTTCCACTAATTTTGGCCACCCAAAGCACGAATTAGGCTCCTTTTTTCTTTTTTTTAACAAATTATCGTTCATTATTTATAGTGCCATTTAATTGTCTTGATTCACATATTGATACTACTTCTAGTGTTATTATACAACTGTATTGTGATTCCAGACAATTTCCCAGGTTTCGGCCTCACAAGGACATGTTACTAGAATACTAAAAATAACACCCTTGGGTATATTCCGATCGGGTTGCAAAGTTTTGGGACTCAACTAGGGCCCAAATGGAGCCCAAAAAGATTGAATTTTTTAGACCGAAAATAAAGTAGATATGGATGATAAGGGGGACGGACATTGCGTTTTGGAATCTACGCACCTTGAAACGTAAAAGAAAAATGTTTGAGGGGGTGTTATAAAGTTTGTTTGCTGAGCGAATACGTAGGCGTATTATTTACAGAATAAAAAACCAAAATGGGTGTAATAACAAGGTTTTTCGAGTTTGTTTTTGAGGTTTTAGTGAACATGAACTTGTGGGGTATCGTTCTCCATGTTTTTTAGGGCGAGAAGACCGAATATGAAGTTGATTTTGACTGAAGAATGAAGAATCAATCAATGAGAACGAACGTGTTCCAGATTAAACCCTCTCTCCAACAGCAGCAAACGACACTACTCATGTTCTACCACAACTGGACCCCCGCAGTTTAGTGCGACTAAAACTGCGACCTACACCCCAACAACAACTGTTACCCCCGCATCACACCCGGAACCTATAAGAGAGAAAAATCGAAAAAATTTCTGGCATTAAAAATTAATAACTAGAACCAAACATGAAAGGATTTTTACAAATCGGATGATTTTTCGACCCCCCCCCCCCCCTCCGCAATAATCCCAACTCAGAATTATGACATTCCCAAAAATCTTCGCATAACCAGATGAAGAACTAAGTCCATTGCAAAAGTAACCATTAAAATCGAATAATCGCGAAAAGAAGCACATCGTAAACTTTAAGTATATGGCGAATATAGATGGGAAACGGAAGATGGAAAAATCAGAAATTCCGAACCAATACCTACTAGGTACCTATGTAACCTGTGTAACTTTAGCATTTTTTGTTGTGTACGGTGTCGTTAAGGCCAATGTGATGGGGAACAGTTGTGAGTGAGAGGAAAGATGCGGCATAACTTCCGTTCTATCTCGGCAAGGGAATGACGAATTTTCAGCAAGAAAATTATTTGAGTTTCTTTTAGTCTATAGAACACGGCTGTATGAAGAACACTTTTTTCGAAATTTTTTTGGACTAGATTAGGATTAGGATTAATTATTAGGTATTAGTTAAAACCGCTTTTTTTTAAATTTGTATTTCCTCAAAAACCCGTCCGTCCCAAATTAGGACAGATGTGCGCTAATGTTTCCATAAATAAATATTGAAAATTAGCGGCAAAAAAATTGAAAATTTGATAATATGCAAGCTTTATAACAAAACATGTGGTCTAGAGTTGTGACAGAGTGTGAGGAGAGTGACGGTGGGCCCTCGAGGGTCCCCTCTCAATGACTAGCGATAGTATCACCAGTTGAGAAGGGATATCGATTAGGCTTCAGCCAAAACGACCCTATCTTCACCGGAAACACAAACAAATCGAGAACTGCCCACTGTCACACTCCTCCCCACATGACATACTTCTGGATAACATAAGTATGAGAGGGAAAAGGGGGGTTGAAAAGCAGTATGAAGTGGTTCAGGAAAGGACATCTAAACAACTTCAAGGTGACTAACCTCCATCCTAATGGTACTGTCTCCATAATTTACTGGGGGAGAACAAAGCTCCTGCACAGGAGTATTGGTGGAGAAAAAAATGTTGTCAGAGGTTGTCGTCGCCCTGTGAATTAATCATGTGGGGAACTTCTAGGTGATCAGCCTCGTCGTTATGATGGAACAAATATTGGGACTTGTAATATGGGACACGGCATTAATCGCCTTCAAATGAGCTCAATATATGATAATTATACTGAGCTCTAAAGGGGGAATGGGGGTGGGGATGCCAATATATATGTATGTAATGTAAAAGGGACAGGATGTTTGTAATGGGATCCTTCTGGAAACCTTGGGGCTTATCCTTCTGGAAAGCCCTCAAAAATTGGATGGTTTATGATGAATTGCTCAGCGCATACTACCAAACCAAGCTGTACTACCATGTGATAGATTGTGAGTAGAGTGACGTGGAGCCTCGAGAGCCCCCCTTCTAGGCCAGCCATATTATCACCAGTTAAGAAGGGATATCGATTAGGCTTCAGCCGAAACGACCCCATCTTCACCGGAAAAACAAACAACTCGAGATCTGCCCACTGTCACAGAGTAAAGTACCTAATGGATTATATGGCTCGGCCTTGGTACTGTGAGTGGAATTAGTTGTCCGCGTTCATAATTTGTGTAGTAATTTGTAGGATATTTTCTAGGATAGTTCGAAAGAGAGAATTTTTTAAATTAACAATCCGAGCCAGTGGGAAAATTAAGAAGCGGCACTGTCCGTATTAACAAGGTTTGAACAACGATCTAAATATATGGAAAACTAGAGACTACTGGACAGATTAAAGAAACATGATTTATTTGGACCAATGGGTGTGGGTTATGGCGGTTCATAGAAACACACACACACACACACACACACACACACACACACACACACACACACACACACACACACACACACACACACACACACACACACACACGCACACACACACACACACACACACACACACACCCACACACACACACACACACACACACACACACACACACACATTATTACTATTATTATTATTATCAACAACACAAATATCAATTATTCATTTATTTATGTATAAATGTATAATACGTTAATAATAATCGACAACACATACCTATCAATTATTTATTTAGTTATGCATTTGTGTATAATGCGTTAGGTATATGACAATCCAGCCGATATCTGACCATGGCTACGAGATGAAAAATTCCTCATTTACCCAACGAAAGGATGTGTTCGGAGATGAGCAATTTTTATAAACAAAAGGTGGATCATTTGAATTTTTGTGTGCCAAAAAATGGCTAAAACTCAGACACACAAACACCTGGACCTGAAATTCGTGTTCGGCGTGGTCGAAAATGGGGAAATCCGCTGTTTCCCCCCCAATATAATAAAAAATTGTCTAAAAAGCGTAAAAACGAAAACATCTGAGGGGCCGAGGTCTTTTTGCCACACGGCATCGGTCAAGGACCCTCAGAAACCTCTTATGAATGGCCCGTCAGCCACTGTAAAGGTTACGCTCACGGTCGCCAATAAATACACCTACGAGTTTTACGGCTCTTTCCGTGTGCCATCAAAAGTTACAAGTTGCCTATGTCCTATCTACCAAGTTGTCTCAATTCCGCAACAAGGTTATATTTTGTTCAGTATTGCATCTGAAACTGCACACCGTGCATGTTTTTGTTTTTTTCAAGTAGGTACCTATACAATAGCAGATTGCAGTTTCACTTGCGAGGAGGTTCATCCATCAGAAGCTGCAACACTGCCGCAGAACTACGTACTGTTGAGTCGTTGTTGCATCGGAGATCTTCCAAATCGAAACAATCTTCAAATATGACCAAGAGAGTTACGATGTACCAGCCAGAACCAGTTGATGATACACAAGTTGATGTTAGACTTCTGCAGTGGGCAGGTAAGTTGTAGGCTATGTTAAGTACCTATTTAGTAAAGTATATCAGTGAGGTACTGGTACGTCAAGAGTAGGTATACACGAGGAAAGGAAGTTAATGAAACGGAGTGAGTCATAAATAGCTGGTGGTAAATAGCTCTACCAATAAATAAAAAACGCTGCAAAGTCCTTGTCACATGGGTTTATTATTCTACTGGACATACCTATAGAAATGCTGGCTGTTCATTAATTGTTGCTTTCATGTAAAATAATTGAAACAGGTATTTCTGGTGGCTTCCACCAATTTTGGCCCCCAAAACTTGAATTAGGTACGCTCCTTTTTTTTTCAAATTATCTTTGATCATTGGTAGTGCCGTTTAATCGTCTTGATCCACGTGTTGACACTTTTCCTAGTGTTATTATACAAATTTATGGTGATTTCAGACGATTTCCCAGGTTTTTGACTTATAACAAAATCACTTTTGGGAGCTGAACATTTGGTAGAACCTCAATTTTCCACTCTTTGGTCAAAATCGACTTCATATTTGGTCTTCTCGTCCAAAAAACTTGGAAAACGATACCTCAAAAGCTCATGTTACTAACATGTTACTAAAACACAAAAGTACCTATTTTTATACACATTTTCACTCATAACACCCCTGGGTATATTCCGATCGGGCTGAAAAGTTTTGGGACACAACTAGGGCCCAAATGGAGCATGTGTGCGAAAGAACGAATTTTTTAGACCGAAAATGAGGCCGGTACACGTGATACGGCGGACGGCGTACGGCGTACGGCGGACGGCGGACGGACATTGCATTTTTGGAATCTACGCACCTTGAAACGGAAAAGAAAAAATTTTGAGGGGGTGTTATAAAAATTTTTTGCTGAGCGAATACATAGGTGTATTATTCACAGAATAATAAACCAAAATTGAACATTCCCCAACTATCTTTCTATCTCGGGAGACGTATCCTCCGCGATATTAACAACTAAGCTAAACCTATACAGATAAGTACCTGTTCCTGGTTACGTATCTAGTTAAACGTATACAGGTATGTACCTAGTCGTTTAGCTTCGGCATTGTACAGTAATACTGAACCAACGTTTGATTAAACAAGTTTGACCACGACATAGTGTATTTCCAATCGTCGGTGAGGGAGAAAGCTATCATGGATGCGAAGTAGGGGAAAACAGCCTGATGGGGTATGCGCACGTGTTTATTTATTTATTATATTTTTTTTCTTAAATGAAAATAGATTCCATCCTGAGAATTTTAACACCAACCGCACTGTCCTACGATAAGTATTTATTTTTCTATGACTTTTCAAATATTTCAGAAGTTCTGATGTCATTGCATCCCTCTCGCTTGGGCAGAGGATATGGCCTGCCCATTATGACCATAATGGCCTGCCCATTATGACGTCAGAACTTCTGGAAACTTTGAAAAATCATTGGAGACAGTGCGGTTGGTGTCAAAGTTCTCAGAATAGAATCTAGTTTAATTTAAAAAATAATACAAACCGCTTTTGTGATCCATGCGCGTACGCCATTGTTTTAGAATGTTGAGATTTCAATGAAACTTTTTTCGTTCAGGAGCGTTTCAGGTTTAAATCCGCGATCATCAGCATCGTAAATATTAGGCCGAGAGGGGGTAGGGGTGGGGAAAACCGTGTAGTTTTAGTAGAACGCCCAACTAGATTTTTTGGTATTTAAATGAAACTACGAGGTTTTGATGAATGCAATATAGTTTTACACAAACATTCTCACGCACAACAAACGAATCATCCAGCCAGCGGAGGATGGAGTGCGATGACTCCAGATCACCTACATAACTTATATCAGGCGAACCACGTTCCAGTAGATTTGAGCCACCGAACTGTTCCTATCACCAATACGTTGGGGCCACGCTGGACGCAAGAAAAATCTACCTACTGAAGCTCGGAAGGAAATCAGCACTGACAATACATCAAAGTACTACTCCATAACCAAACGATCAAATATATATGGCTGAAACCATTTAGGGGTGTACTAGAAGAAAAGTCAATGTGAACAATTATTTAGCGTGCAATACAAAATACATGGGACGTCCCTGGTGAAGGGGAGGTTTGGATTATTTCAATTCAGCCATTCATTTCCAGTGTTTCACTCAAATGATAATAATCTGCTACTCTACCGTAACAAGTAGCTAATCCGTTTTCTGTCAATGGCGTATGCGCATGGGTCACAAAAGCGGTTTATATTATTTTTTGAATGAAACCAGATTCCATTTGGAGAAACTTCGACACCAACTGCACTGCCCTAAGATAGGTAGGCAGTTCTTTTTCTATGATTTTTGGAGGTTTCAACAAATTGTGACGTCACAGGCAGAGTGGTACAATGACGTCAAATTCTGGGATTTTTGAAAAATCATAGAAAAAGAAATACTTATTGTAGGACAGTGCGGTTGGTGTCAAAATTCTCAGGATGGAACATATATTCATTTAAAAAAATAAAATAAATACGTGCACATACCCCGTTGTTGCATCTTGTCGTGAATTTATTTTTAATATAATGAACCTTTGGAATCGAGCATGAAACAAATTTTTTTTAACGCCCCCTCAATTTTTTTTGTTTAATATTTTTTTTCCTTTCTCTTTTTTTTCGTCCGCCGTGTCATCAATATGTACCTTAACTTTCAGTCGAAGAAAAATCTTCTTTCGCACGCAGGCTCCGTTTGGGCCCTAGTTGAATCCCCTATCTCGGCAGCCCGATCGGAAAATACCCAGGCGTGTTATGGGCGAAAAATGGGTGCAAAATTGGGTATTTTTGAGGTTTTAGTGAACTTGGGCTTGTCAGGTAGTTCCCTTTTTTTTTTTTTTTTTAGGGCGAGGAAACCAAATATGAAGTTGATTTTAACCACTAGTGAAGGACTGAGGTTCTAACGAAGTCTTAGCTCTCAAAATTCAATATTTATGGTTCAAAAACCTGTGAAAATGGCTCTAATCACCTGAAATTAGTATAGTAACACAGGAGGTAGTATTAACATGTGATTAAAGATAATCCAGTGACAATTTAACTGATCGAAAATAATTTGTCAGAAATAGGAACCTAATATTCGAGTTTAAAACCGTTCAATTAGGTCTCTTCACTGAGGTCCCAATCGTGCCGTATTCAGTCGAGAATAGTAAACCCATCTGACAAGGACTTTGCAGCGTTTTTTCTTAGTTACCATGAACGAACATTATTGAAATTTGGTTGGTGGGTCCCATTTGGGGTCCAGTTGGTCCGCGAGGCTCGGCGTTACTATCAGTCATTTCTAAAAGGGTGAAAAATAGGGGCTGCAATTTCCGGGGCACCGTTATCTCAAATTTTTTTTCAAGTTTTTTAACTGAGCTTGAACTTACGCATTTTTTTGAGACCACCCGGAGCATTGTACGCCCAGCCGTTCGTTCACAGTGAAGCCTCGAAGTTTGCACCGAAAAGCTTCGTCAACACGATCGTGAATGAATTGGTATACATCCAGCCCAGATATCATTGTTAGGGAACAGCCGATTATAATCACGCATGGCTGTACGAAATCGAGTTGGTTGTTCTGTGACATTATTTCGTTCGAAGAAGGTTATGTACTTTTTTAATTTGACAAACTTTATGCTTCGTGAATAACAACAAATAATTAACGACAGAATTCTTGAATCTACCGCATATTTATGAAATGTGATTGCCCGGCTTGCTCCAGTACTCGATTTAGGGCTGTCTTGTGGGAACATGAGGGTAGGTATTGACCACAGAAGACAGTGATCTACGCAGAAGGGGCATCTATACAGGTAAATAATAAACCGTTGAGTAATAATTTGCAGATTTTTCATGTACTATAAAAGACGCATCAATTATATAAGTGCAGTTCCTGGAAATATTGCACCGTAAGGGACGACTGTAAAAATACAGTTTTCCCGTGTTCGATATTAGCAGAAATAGCCCTCCAATGACGTTGTATGCTACAGCTATTCTTCACCATACTTGCATTAATGAATTCCTCCTTCTTTTCTTTAGATTTTTCTTTCAAACTATAGACACAACTGGCCATTTCACCCTCCTTGCAAACTTTTCTCACCCCATGACAGAAATAACCAACCGAACTCAGATTTTCCGGCGCATTATACTTCCCAGTGAATTCAAGTTTCTCCTCCGAATGGATCTAGCCCCGTCGCTATTAGCCCTATTCAAGGGCAATGGGGCAGAGGGTCAGTGTGTTTGTCTAGGTAATTGTATATAGCTGGACCCAAGGTGAAACCTGCAAAGTTGACGGAGGTAGGTAAACTAAGAAGATATGGGTTAAGAAACCTCTCAAAACAGTCTTGCTAAATACTGGCTGTCTACTAACTGGAACGGTTCGAATAAACGTGTTGCTTGAAACAGTTAAGATTTCAATTCGTTCAAGAAGTGTCAAATGCGAACGAGTACGTTTCTAATATTTTTTTCGGTGAAATATATTAAGGAGAATGCAATGAAAATATAAAATAAGAACGACTCCGGGATTTCCATCGTTGTCCAAGTGTACAGACATCTTTTCTATGTTTGCATAGGTACTTGTACTGATAACATTAGTGTTCTGGCTCTACTAACAAATTGTGGCTTATCGCCGACGACACACAAACTAGACAATCTTCCGGCAAATACGGTCCTCGAGTAGTACGTAATGTTCAATTGTTATTCTCTATTTGAGTTTCTTGTTTAATCAGCCTATGTCGTCCTAATTAAAGACGATTTGCGTCAGATTGGGTAAATAAAAAAGTTAAATTCACGTGAGTTAGCTAATTGAAAACAATGACGAATATCATGCACAAGGCGGTACCTTTCTAAATTGGGCGCTTGCTAGCTGTGTGGTCTTACATTATGTAGGTATATATCATAATATGATCTACCTACTAGTGTTGAGGAATCTAATAATCGTTGTTCCCCGGAAGGTACAGGGCCTAAAGAGGACATCAATCTAGGGACGGACGCACTTGTTATTTTTTCCCATTGCGGAGTGATGCCGTAGACTTGGACATCTTCTCCAACTCCCCTAATTTTTATTAAAAACGTGTGTGTGAGCTGGACATAGATTAGGGTTTGTTTTTGTTTTTTCGTCCTTGCTGAGTTATATCTGTTTTGTTAGCGAATTTTCAAAGAAAATGAAGCTATTGCAATGGCTTCGAAATTTAAATAATATAAATTTTTGGAAATTTTCTTCATAGAAATCCGTTTCAGACCATTCTAAAACGATTCCTGAAATTTAACACTTTTTTATATGTATATATATATTTATATATATATGTGTCACTCCAGACGATAACTCTCGATAGAATTGAGATAAACAGCTCAAATTTGCACAAAAAATCTATCTTGGCAATCGAAAGGCTAAGTTCGAAGATGGGCGAAATTGGCCTACTCTAAGGAGGGTTTTGGCGCATTTAAAGTGCGCAAAAATTACCCAAAAATCCCCAAAATGTTATTTTCCAACAAGTGACCCCTCATTTTAAAGGTTTTTGCACGCTGAACACGATGGTGGAATCGGATTTTAGATATCTTGATCCGTTCTCAAATTAGAGCATTTAAAGTGCGCAAAAATTACCCAAAAATCCCCAAAATGTTATTTTCTAACAAGTGACCCGTCATTTTAAAGGTTTTTGTACGCTGAACACGATGGTGAAATCAGAATTGCGATATCTCATTCCGTTCTCAAACTGGAGCACTTTGAAGATTAAGGAACGTGGTTATTTCTTCGAAAATTCGCTCTTATAGCCATGCTGCATTACTGTGGTTTTTTTCATTATTTAGGTGTTCAGCATTTGTTACCACTGCATGTAATTTAAAGTCTGTTATTTATATAAAGGACAATTATTTATATAATTCAAGTACTGTTGACTGTTTGATTGTATGTGTATGAATAAGTAGTTTTGTCTTTTAATTAGTATTGAAATTGGGCATTTGCCCGTGCAATTTACAATAAATAAATAAATAGATAAACTATATTCTTCTTAACTATTCCACAAACCCCCCTTTTTTCTCACTACTGAATCAGGCAAACGAGGTTCATAAAAGTGCACATAAAAGCGCTACCCCAAAAACAGTTCACTCATTAGGAATTTTCAAGACCTTTTGTCAGGTAAAAGTACAGCTTCGCTAGGTTCGGCAAAAAAGGGAACATTTTCAATGGAACGAATACAATAAATTGAATTACGGTATAATTATATTCCATATTGTTTCTGCAAATGAAAGATTCGAAAGTTAGAAGGAAAAAAATGAGTGTAATCACCCAAAATCGCTTCCATACTAGCTTTTGAGAGCTTCCACGATAACAGCAGGGCCCGAACTCGAGCTAGTTCGGGTAAATCGTCTTCATCCACAAGCGACACGGCATGCTGGAAATCGATATCGTGGACCACACCGGGAAAGTTTGCGAAAATAGACGAAGGGAGCCAACCCCTATAATAAGGAACTGTCACTGATAGGACAAAAAGCAAAGGAAGTAAACGTCGGCATGGAGATTCAAATGGTAAGTGGTAAACGGACGGAGAGGAAGGAATATTTATATACTTTCCCCCCACCTCCAAGTCCGCTGGGTGCTTCGAGGGATGCTAGGGACGCTAGGGACGCACCCTTTGACGCTCCGTTGTTGTAAAGGAAACCACCAACCTCAAAGAAAACGTAAATGTAGAAGTCCACGTACATTTTACAGGTTTTGAACGCCTTCCTGAACCCACAGTAAAGGTATTATCATTAATATTATTAAAGTACGTTACCAAAGACTAGTGAGGAGGAAGAAAGTACGGGGAAAAGGTTTTTAATTGGGTGTCTCCACAGATAACTATTTATTAAGAGCCAGAACAGTTGGGTTCATTAGAAGGTGATTCCTGTAGTCTGGAAAAGGTGGTAAAGGATTGAGGAAGCCTCAGGGTATGCGTAACATCAAACTGAAAGCAGATTTCGTGGACCTAAATTTTAGGGGTTCACGGAAGGTCACGAGTCGCAACGGACGGTAACGGCCCGCAACGGAAGGTCACGAGACGCTATTGAACGTCCCAGATGGTCGTTGGTGACCATTTCGTCAAGTTTAGCCGATTTCCGACATTCTGATACATTTTAAAGGTTGTGAACCCCTTCCTGAGCACAGCGCAGATTATTGCACATACTAATTAATAGCTTACCAAAAAAATTTCTCTTTGACTATAATAGTGTTGCAAATGCGCCGTGGACATGGATGGTGTAATCGACCATGGAGCTCACTGATCTCATTTGGGGTCTTGTTGGTCCACGAATGTCAGCGTTACTGTCAGTCAACTCTAGTTGAAACTGGGTGAAAAATAGGAGATGAAATTTCTCCAGGGCCATAAAATATTGCCACCGACTAAGGCCCCATATAGAGGTTATTGGGAATTGGCCCTAGATATCATTGCTAGGGATCACCTGATTATAATGACGGATGGCTGTATGAGGTCGAGTTGGTTGTTCGTGATATTTTGGTTTATTATTCTGTGAATAATACACCTATGTATTCGCTCAGCAAAAAAAATTTATAACACCCCCTCAAAATTTTTTCTTTTCCTTTTCAAGGTGCGTAGATTCCAAAAATGCAATGTCCGTCCGCCGTCCGCCGTACGCCGTACGCCGTACGCCGTATCACGTGTACAGGCTTCATTTTCGGTCAAAAAAAGTCGTTCTTTCGCACACATGCTCCATTTGGGCCCTAGTTGTGTCCCGAAACTTTTCAGCCCGATCGGAATATACCCAGGGGTGTTATGAGTGAAAATGTGTATAAAAATAGGTACTTTTTGCGCTTTAACAACATGTTAGAAACATGAGCTTTTGAGGTATCTTTTTCCATGTTTTTGAGGATGAGAAGACCGAATATGAAGTCGATTTTGACCAAAGACGCGGAAATTGAGGTTTTACCAAAGGTTCAGCTCCCAAAATTGGTTTTTTATGAGTCAAAAACCTGGAAAACTGTCTGAAATCAGCATCAATGTGTACAATAACATTGGAAAAAGTGTAAACAGGTGAATCAAGACCATTAAATGCCACTACCAATGATCAAAGATGATCTTAAAAAAAAAAAGCGTAGGTACCTATTTCATGTTTTGGGGGCCAAAATTGGTGGAAATCATCAGAAATAGCTATTTCAATCATTCCACATGAAAGAAACAATACATTTAACGGCCAACAAAAATCTCTAGAACTCCAATAGAATAATAAACCCATGTGACAAGGACTTTGCAGCGTTTTTCATTTGATGGCTCTTTTGGATTTAGGTACTTCTGTAAATTGAGCACACATTATGCTTCATGAATAAAACAAATAACTAGTTACTGAATTAATCCTGCGCATTTTCATGAAACTGTGATTCCCAGGGCCGGCTTCAGTACTCGATTTAGGGCTGTTCAGGGGTGAGCGCGAGGGTAGGTATTGACCACACAAAACACTCATCTACGCAGAAGGAGCATCTATTCAGGTAAATAATAAACCGTAGTGTAATAATTTGCAGCGTTTTTATTCCATTTTCGGATTGTACGTACCTTGAAACGGAAATCACAAAATTGAGGAGGGGGGGGGGGGGTTAATTTTTTTTCTACGCTCGATTCCAAAGGTTCATTATTGAAAACAATAAACAAAAATCGGCCTATTTTCAAAACGCGCATGCGGCGTTATGGATTGTCCAAACTTAAAAGCTGAAAATTTAGTCTTCTTTCATTTGGAACTGCTGAAAAGCCTTGTTATACATTGTTTTCCTGGAAAAACCGCTTACTTACTGAGCTACCGTTTCTATATGACAGAAGACAGCTTTAAGCCCTCTGTAATGACAACGACCTCCAATGGACACACTGCGGACGGCGGCGGCGTTCCTACGACGGGAGCCGCATTTATACCCCTCCGTTACAACAACGGTCAACCACGGATGCGCTATGGACGACGTTCCACTGACGGGAGACACCTTCACGCCCGTCCGTGACCATACGCCTGCTATGGACACTGTACGGACGGTGTTCCCACAACGGAAGCCACATTTTGGTTTATTATTCTGTGAATAATACACCTAGGTATTCGCTCAGCAAAAAATTTTTATAACACCCCCTCAAAATTTTTTCTTTTCCGTTTCAAGGTGCGTAAATTCCAAAAATGCAATGTCCGTCCACCGTACGCCGTCCGCCGTATCACGTGTACCGGCCTCATTTTCGGTCTTAAAAATTCATTCTTTCGCACCCATGCTCCATTTGGGCCCTAGTTGTGTCCCCAAACTTTTCAGCCCGATCGGAATATACCCAGGGGTGTTATGAGTGAAAATGTGTATAAAAATAGGTACTTTTTGTGTTTTAGTAACATGTTAGTAAAATGAGCTTTTGAGGTATCGTTTTCCATGTTTTGTGGACGAGAAGACCGAATATGAAGTCGATTTTGACCAAGGAGTGGAAAATTGAGGTTGTACCAGATGTTCAGCTCCCAAATTTGATTTTTTATGAGTCAAAAACCTGCGAAATCGTCTGAAATCACCATCAATTTGTAAAATATCACTAGGAAAAGTTTCAACACGTGGATCAAGACGATTAAATAGCACTACCATTGATCAAAGATAATTTGAAAAAAGAAAAAAAAGGAGCGTACCTAATTCAAGTTTTAGGGGCCAAAATTGGTGGAAACCACCAGAAATAGCTATTTCAATTATTTTACATGAAAATAGCAATAAATGAACAGCCAGCATTTCTGTAGGTATGTCCAATAGAATAATAAACCCATGTGACAAGGACTTTGCAGCGTTTTTATAAAGAAAAACGCTGCAAAGTCCTTGTCACATGGGTTTATTATTTTATTGGACATACGTACAGAAATGCTGGCTGTTCATTTATTGTTTCTTTCATGTGCAATTATTGAAATGGCTATTTTTGACGGTTTCCACCAGTTTTGGCCCCCAAAACAATTTAATTGTCTTGATTCACCTGTTGATACTACCTACTTCTAGTGTTATTATACAAATGTAAAGTGATTTCAGACCATTTCCCATGTCATAAAACAATAAATAAAAATAAAAAAAATAATAAATTAATTTCGGGAGCTTAACCTCCGTTACAACCTCAATTCTTCACTCTTCGGTCAAAATCAACTCAATATTCGGTATTCTCGCCCTGCAAAACATGGAAAACGATACCTCACAAGCTCATGTTAACTAAAACCTCAAACATCCCTCGAAAACCCCTATTTTTACACCCATTTTCCTCCCATAACACCCCTGGGTGTATTCCGATCGGGCTGCCGAGCTTTGGAGCACAACTAGGACCCAAATGTGTTCCCAAATGGGGACCCGAACTGTGTGCCGAAAAATGAAGATTTTAGACCAAAACGTAACGTAAATTTAAGGCTGAAACTTCGTTAGACCCAGTTTTCCACTTGGTCAAAATCGACTTCATGTTCGGTCTTCTCGTCCCAAAAAACATGGAAAACGATACCTCAAAAGCTCATGTTACTAACATGTTGCAAAACCCAAAAAGGTACCTATTTGTATACCCATTTTCACTTATAACACCCCTGGGTATATTCCGATCGGGCTGCAAAGTTTTGGGACACAACTAGGACCCAAATGGAGCATGTGTGCGAAATAATGAATTTTTTAGACCGAAAATGAAGCTGGTATGCATGATACGGCGGACGGCGTACGGCGGACGGCGGATGGACATTGCATTTTCTGAATCTACGCACCTTGAAACGTAAAAGAAAAATTTTTGAGGGGGTTTAAAAAAAGTTTTGCTGAGCGATTACATAGGTGTATTATTCACAGAATGGAGTTACTGAAAAGTCTATTTCCACTGATACACGATAAAACGCAAAAAATACACTGTTACTGACGGTGCGGTTTGATCACCGAAACCGGTATAACAGTGTATTTTTTGCGTTTTTTCGTGTATTAGTGGAAATAGACTATTTTTCAATAACTCTGTTTTTCTTTGAAATGGGTTTCCACGATTTCTTCGCGAGTGATTTAGTTCGCACATTTTTATTCCCCTCCTTAATAACAACTGTCAACCACGGACACGCTACGGACGACGTTCCAACGACGGAAGCCACAATTACACCCCTCAGCAATGACAACGATTCACCACGGACGGATTACGGACGAAGAACAAACAACGGATGCTCCTCATACCCGTCCTTTGTCATAACGACGACGCTCCGTCACATGAGTGGCTCCGTGATCCTAACGGGTGGCTGTTCGTTACGAGACCCGCCACGGAGTACATCCGTCGTGTTCACTGGGGCGCACGGAACGCGACGGAACGTCATTGCCTCACGGACACCACTGGCGGCTCCGTGAAAGCCGACGTCGCGTTAAACCACGGCCTTAACTGATGGACGCTGGTCGCTACGGATGGTCAAAATGCCGGCCAACGATGGACATTTTTGATTTTTGAAGGACCGTCTACGGATGGACGACCATCAGTGATGGCCTCCGTCCATCCGTCACCACTTTTGGTTTATTATTCTGCGAATAATACACCTACCTATGTAATGGCTCAGCAAAAAAAGTTTTATAAAACCCCCTCAAAATTTTTTCTTTTACGTTTCAAGGTGCGTCGATTCCAGTAATGCGATGTCCGTCGGCCGTCCGCCATGGCACGCATAACTACTTCATTTTCTGTCTAAAAAATTCGTTCTTTCGCACACATGCTCCATTTGGGCCCTAGTTGTGTCCCGGAAATTTGCAGCCCGATCGGAATATACCCAAGGGTGTTATGAGTGAAAATGGGTGTAAAAATAGGTATTTTTGCGTTTTAGTAACATGAGTTTTTGATGTGTCGTTTTCCATGTTTTTGGGGACAAGAAGATTGAACAAAGAGTGGAAAATTGAGGTTCTACCAAAGGTTCAGCTCCCAAAATTGATTTTTTATGATTCAAAAACCTGGGAAATCGTCTAAAATCACCATCAATTTGTATGATACACTAGAAAAATTGTCAAGACGTGAATTAAGACGATTAAATGGCACTACCAATGATCAAAGATAATTTGAAAAAAAGGAGTGTACGTACCTAATTCGTGTTTTGGGGGCCAAAATTGTTGGAAACCATCAGAAATAGCTATTTCAATTATTTCACATGAAAGAAACAATAAAGGAACAGCCAACATTTCTGTAGGTATGTCCAATAGAATAATTCATGGAAAAACATTGAATCATGGATATGTTTTTGGGCGCTGTATTTTCGTTCACTAGGTACTTACTTTATGTAGCTGCACGTAGACGACCACTATTCGGATCTAACAAATTCCAACATCATCATCATCATTTCATTATTAGAAGGTACATTTTTAGGTGCTACCTTCCAATCGCTACCTTCCAATTCGTTCAATAAAATGGTTTGTGCTCATTCACCAAATGAAATAATATCGCAGAACAACCAACTCGATTTCATACAGCCATGCATGATTATTATCATCAACTTCAGGGCCTTACAGTGCGGTTGGTGTCGAATTCTCAGGATGGAATCTACTTTCATTTTAAAAAATAATATAACTAACTGCGCATACCCCATTGTTTAGTATAATCCGTAGATGTGGAGATAGTTTCATTATTGTTTCGCTGGGTATTGTCGGTAACTACACACGCACATCTCCAAATTGTTTATCGGTTGCAGCGTTGCATTTTTTTCGGTCGCAAATTTTAGAATGACCCCCCAGGGCAAAAACATATCCATGTTAATAAACCCATGTGGCAAGGACTTTGCAGCGTTTTTTCTCACTGTAATGACGTGTGGGACCTATACAGCCCATCGACTTGGCAGACGTTCATTCGAGACAAAGAATGCCCTCTTTGTGGTTTGGTCCCTAGATTTCCTTAAGAATTCCATCTGTTTAGCAACTTCGCAGTCGACTGGGCAAACGTGTTTTCTCCTGCTACGCGCACGGAAAAATAACCGTAATGAGCCGAAATTCGGAGGGCACGATTGGGTTTGTATATAAATTATTCCATATGCAGGTATTTTATCAAAATTATTCTGAATCATTGGTTGGCGCAGGAGGAAACATGTTTTCCTATACATGCCAGAACTGGGTAAATGAACATTGTTCTAATCTCGAAGGGGTTAGTCGTTAAGATCTGTAATTCGGAGGGTATGAGAGTGTGGCGTATTGATGATTTATTGAAATCTGACTGTGATCTTCAAGACTGAGCAATCCATGGGACACACAAGGCCGAATGTTTACTCACAGCTTTGATCCAAACTTGAAATAAATTCCGCAAAACCCAGACAGATATGGGAAGTTGGCAATTTTATATAATAGACAATTATTTGAATAATATTGGCAGGTGAAGAATTGCACAAATTCTTATTACGATGGATAAAAAAGCCTAAATTCTTTCAATAATGTAATAGTACTATTTCGAAAATCAGTTCATTCTGCATAACTGGAACATTTTGATAATCATACTAATAGTGATTGCCCGTGAGTGTGGAGTTAAACAACCGTTCCTACCCCATCCAATATCACCCATGTACACTCTACTGAGTGCTGGTTATTATAATAGAGTTATGCGATAAGCTTCTTATTCTAAGTAGGCTCAAGTTACCTAACTCGAAACCTCTTCTCGTAACCAAACCGCATTACTACAAAAAACCGATTTGTTCCTTCAACAAACATCACAGTCTCGTTTGAAAGGTAGGTAGGTATACCGACTGGATGTCGTCGGAAAAACGACTGCCAAGAGTGCCAAGGCACGCCATGCAGCTTTCTGAATCCGTAACATTATCGTAAATATATAATCATTCTAAGAATATCATCCCCTGCGAGTTCCAGTATGTATCCATGTGTGAACTTGAAATCCTTTTGATTCCTGTAGCACCAGATCCGTTCTACCAATTATGTGGAAACATGAGTTTAAGACTATAATATGTAGTATCTTCTGTGTTTAGATCACCCCGTAATATGAATTTACAGCTACGTCATTGACCTGCTTTGAACTTGAAATCCCATTAAAACACATAACTTCCGAGGAAGCTCATCGGAATTGGCCAGGTTGGCGGGTGAATATTTATGTGTATTACGCATACGTACCTATATTTGAATACGTACAAACGTCTTGCTGTAGTAAAAACGCTGCAAATTCCTTGTCACATGGGTTTATTATTCTACTGGACATACCTACAGCAATGTTGGCTGTTCATTTATTGTTTCTTTCATGTGAAATGATTGAAAAAGCTATTTCTAATGGTTTCCACCAATTTTGGTCCCCCAAAACACGAATTAGGGACGCTCCTTCTTTTTTTTTTCTTTTTAGCGAATTTTCGAAGAAAAAGAAGCTATTGTTCTCGGTCCAAAATTTTTAAAACTCGAATTTCCGAAAGATTTTTATACCAAAATCCGTTTCAGACCATCCTGAATTCCCTGCCGAAAGACACCAAAAATTATATGTATATATATATATATTTATATATATATTTATATATTTATATATTTATATATTTATATATTTATATATATATTTATATATGTATGTGTCATTCCAGACGATAACTCTCGAAAGAATTGAGATAAAAAGTTCAAATTTGCACGAAAAATCTGTCTTGGCAATCGACAGGCTAAGTTCGAAGATGGGCAGAATCGGGTCACCCTAAGGGGGAGTTTTGGGGAGTTTTAGGGGGGGAAAATTACCCATAAATTCCCAAAATGAAAAAGTCTGACAAGTGACACCTCATTTTAAAGGTTTTTGTACGCTGAACACGATGGTGAAATCAGAATTGCGATATCTCATTCCGTTCTCAAACTGGAGCACTTTGAAGATGAAGGAACGTGGTTATTTCTTGAGATGTTCTTCCTGGTTCGTCTGCTCTAATCTGATAACGGAATGGGATATCGCAATTCTGACTTCACCATCGTGTTCAGCGTTGGAAAATCTACAAACCGAGGTGTTACTCGGCAAAAAATGGAACAAAAAATTTGTTACCTACGTACCCAATACCTACTCTTCTGGTATTCAAAACATTTTTGATTTCCCCCTCCCCCTCCTTCCACCCCAAATTTTACTTTGCGTAAAACTACTCCTGTTTTAATTTTGTATGGTATCAAGTTGGGAAAACATTGATCGAAAATTAATTTTCAGAAAATTTTAGGCGGAGGAGGAAGATGCCGAAAACTTCGAAAATTCGCTCTTATAGCCATGCTGCATGACTGTGGTTTTTTCAATTTATCTTTGATCATTGGTAGTGCCATTTAGTCGTAATCTACGTGTTGACACTTTTGGTTTATTATTCTCTGAATAATACACCTATGTAATCGCTCAGCAAAAAATTTTTATAACCCCCCCTCAAACTTTTTTCTTTTCCGTTTCAAGGTGCGTAGATTCAAAAAATGCAATGTCCGTCCGCCGTCCGCCGTACGCCGTCCGCCGTATCACGTGTACAGGCTTCATTTTCGGTCTAAAAAAGTCGTTCTTTCGCACACATGCTCTATTTGGGCCCTAGTTGTGTCCCGAAACTTTTCAGCCCGATCGGAATATACCCAGGGGTGTTGTGAGTGAAAATGTGTGTAAAAACGCTGCAAAGTCCTTGTCACATGGGGTTTATTATTCTACAGAAATGTTGGCTGTACCTACATTTATTGTTTGTTTCATGTGAAATAATTGAAATAGCTATTTCTGATGGTTTCCACCAATTTTGGCCCCCAAAACACAAATTAGGTAGGTACGATCTTTTTTTTTTTCAAATTATCCAAGATCATTGGTAGTGCCACTTAATCGTCTTGATCTACGTGTTGAAACTTTTCCTAGTGCTATTCTACAAACTGATGGTGATTTCAGACGATTTCGCAGGTTTTTGCCTCATAAAAAATCAATTTTGGGGGCTGAACATCTGGTACAACCTCAATTTTCCACTCCTTGGCCAAAATCGACCTCATATTCCATCTTCTCGTCCACAAAAACATGGTAAACGATACCTCAAAAGCTCATGTTACCAACATGTTGCTAAAACGCAAAAAGTACCTATTTTTACACACATTTTCACTCACAACACCCCTGGGTATATTCCGATCGGGCTGAAAAGTTTCGGGACACAACTAGGGCCCAAATAGAGCATGTGTGCGAAAGAACGACTTTTTTAGACCGAAAATGAAGCCTGTACACGTGATACGGCGGACGGCGTACGGCGTACGGCGGACGGCGGACGGACATTGCATTTTTTGAATCTACGCACCTTGAAACGGAAAAGAAAAAAGTTTGAGGGGGGTTATAAAAATTTTTTGCTGAGCGATTACATAGGTGTATTATTCAAAGTACCTATTTTGGTTTATTATTCAGAGAATAATAAACCAAAATAGGTACTTTTTGCGTTTTAGCAACATGTTGGTAACATGAGCTTTTGAGGTATCGTTTTCCATGTTTTTGGGGACGAGAAGATCGAATATGAGGTCGATTTTGGCCAAGGAGTGGAAAATTGAGGTTGTACCAGATGTTCAGCTCCCAAAATTGATTTTTTATGAGGCAAAAACCTGCGAAATCGTCTGAAATCACCATCAATTTGTAGAATAGCACTAGGAAAAGTTTCAACACGTAGATCAAGACGATTAAGTGGCACTACCAATGATCATGGATAATTTGAAAAAAAAAAAAGATCGTACCTACCTAATTTGTGTTTTGGGGGCCAAAATTGGTGGAAACCATCAGAAATAGCTATTTCAATTATTTCACATGAAACAAACAATAAATGTAGGTACAGCCAACATTTCTGTAGAATAATAAACCCCATGTGACAAGGACTTTGCAGCGTTTTTCTAGTGTTATTATACAAATTGATGGTGATTTCAGACGATTTCCCAGGTTTGTGACTCATCAAAAATCAATTTTGGGAGCTCAACATTTGGTAGAACCTCAATTTTCCACTCTTTGGTCAAAATCGACTTCATATTCGGTCTTCTCGTCTCCAAAAACGTATGGAAAACGATACCTCAAAAGCTCATGTTGCTGTTACTAAAACACAAAAAGTACCTATTTTTATACACATTTGCACTCATAACACCCCTGGGTATATTCCAATCGGGCTGCAAAGTTTCGGGACACGACTAGGGCCCAAAACGGCGAAAGAACGAATTTTTAGACCGAAAATTAAGCCGGTGTCCGACGGCGGACGGACACTGCATTTTTGGAATCTACGCATCTTGAAACGGAAAAGAACAAAAATTGGGTGGGGGTGTTATAAAAATTGTTTGCTGAGCGATTATATAGATGTGTTATTCACAGAATAATAAACCAAAAGGAAGAGGAGGGGAGGAGGGATTTTATTTCTTTAAATGAAAGTAGATTCCATCCTGAGAAGTTTGACACCAACAGCACTGTCCTACGATGAGTATTTATTTTTCTATGATTTTTCAATGATTCCAGTGTTCCTTCATCACTGCACCTCTCTCGCCAGGGCGGGACCACCCTGCCCACTGTGACGTAGGAAACTCTGGAAACTTTGAAAAATCACGGACAAATAACTAGTACTAATCGCATTGCAGTTCGGTTGTGTCAAAGTGCTCAGAATGGAACCTAGTTTCATTAACAAAATAATATAAACCGCTTTTGTGACCCATGCGCTCACCCCATCGTGAAGGCACAACCTGATTATACGAACCATTCCAATGATGTGAGAAGCTGTACGGTCCTCCCGTTCAACAGATGTTCATAGTATGACAACTATCTTAGGTGATTCTCCAGTAGCGCCTCTTCTATCATCATTTGTAGGCAACCAGCAAGTCACTGGGAAGACTGAGCTTGTGTGATGACAGCCACCCGAGAACAACAACATGCGGCGCCGAGCCGGCACCGTTGATCTTCTTAATTAGTTTTCTACTGTTTGCCCCCTCTTCAGTTTTCAAACGTGAACATGATATCTTCTCGTCATCTTCTTATAAATACCTACTCCGTTTTTTTCCTCCCTTCCTCAAAAGAAAGGAGGGGAATTGAGCACAACGACGGAATCCCGTGAGTACACATGGCTGAGCAAAGTTTAATATAACGGTCCCTTTGAGAGGCCCTTTTGGGCTTAGCGAACTTTGTGTACATTACTATTGCCCAAGTCAAAGCAAGCCGTTGACCGTATATTACGTGACAGCAAAGCAGATCTTCCGCTGAAATAAAAGCACGTAGTTTTCTGTCCATGGAGCTTACATCCTTGGGAAATTACCATAACTTCCGGAGAAATCCGTCGTCACTAGCTGCGAAAATCCCGAACCAAAACCAAACCCAACCGAACTCGAAAACGCTGTTTACACGACGGATCAACTTGGGGTTTACCCCCCCGTAATTCAGCCCCCTGGTGGTCTCCGGTGTTCATTTTTCGTACACCCATTCTCGAGGAGGCACTGAATTTCAACCCTGGGGACCACCAGTTGCGGAGTTATGGGAGTTTGGAAATCGCTAGTTTTCAAATTTTTCTAGTTTGTTCTTTTTCTCATTCTCGTTATTCTTCTTCTTCTTCTTTGACCTTCTTGGAAACAAAATTTTACTGGAATTTTTTTTTAAAGGTAGGTAGAGGTGGGTAGGATCTACTGAGATTTTTTTTTTACTTCATCAATGCAAAAAGGTGTGGTATGTCCCCAGAAACAACCCTGTTGTAAAAATTTACCCGCCAAGAAAACCTCCTCATCTGCAAAAAGGATTAATGCTTAAAGTAGCATGGGTGCTTCACACCTCGCTCTTGGATGTGCGTATAGAAACCTTTCCCTACTCCCCAAACCTTAAAATTTCATTCAACGCTGTTTGGCGGGGGCTCTTTTCGCCTCCGAGGCAGGTTTCTTTACATATATCCAATAGAGGGAAGAGGAACAGGTTTCTGTGTGCCTATCCAAGAACGAGACGCTCGAAGCACCGAGCATGCTACTTTGGCGGGCAAAATGCATATTAATCTTTTTGCGGCTGAGGGGGGGGGGGTTTCTTGGCGGGTAAATTTTTACAACAGCGTTGTTTTTGGTGCATATTACATCCCAGGACGTCATTTAGAATGCATGGTTCCACAGCTTGGTGGGCCCTATGGGGTTGGTACCAGCACTACCCAAGAAGCGAGGACTACCCGTTGCTCCAACAACATAATAAAAGTTACCCATTCCATGCTGATAGGAGGAACATTCATAAGGTATTGATTAACCCCGGGTCCTATACTTGAGGATAAGTAGTTATCAATTCATACTTATTACGTGCATCAGGACATATATGAAACCAATTTTAAACCCCTTTTGGTTTATTATTTTCAATAATGAACCATTGGAATCGAGCATGAAAAAAAAATTCTAACCCCCCTCAAAATTTGATGGTTTACGTTTCAAGGTATGTAGAATCCGAAAATGCAATAAAAATATTTCTGTCTGTCCGCCGTAGGCCATACGCCGTACTGGCCACTTTTCTTAGTTACCATGAAACAAAATTGATGAAATTCGGGTTATAGGTTCCGTTCGGGGTCTAGTTGGTCCTCGAAGCTCGGCGTTACTGTCAGTCATCTCTAAGGGGTTCAAAATAGGGGTAGAAATTTTCAGAACGCCGTATCTCGAACACTTTCGATAGAAGGGTACGGTTTTTTTTTTACGTTATTAAATTTTTCTTGAGCTAAACAATTTTTTGAGACCACCCCGAGCATTGTACGTCCAGCCGTTCGTGTGCACCAAAAAGCTTCGTCAACACGATCGTGAATCAAACGGTATAAATCCGGCCGGGATATCATCACTAGGGAGCACCTGATTATAATCAAGGATGGCTGTATGAAGTCAAGTTGGTTGATCTGCGATATTATTTCATTTGATAAGTGATGGACTACTGGATTTTGTTGGTAGGTACTTGTGAAACTTGAACAAATGTTGAAGTATTATTGATGGATAAATTATTACAAAATGGTAAATTATTACACAACGGCAAATTATTACACAACGGTAAGTTATTACACAACGGTAAATTATTGCACAACGGTAAATTATTACACAACGGTTCATCTACCTAGAAGGGGCTGGATTTTGTTGATCGGTACTTTTGCAACTTGACCAACCGTTTAAGTATTACTGATGGGCTAGTTATTACACAACGGTTCTGTAGTGATGTAGGAAGCAACAGACGAGGCGAATGCTAGCTTGAGAATGGTTATGTATTTGTTGGCCCCTCGGCTCTTTATAGGCCCCTGACATGATCAGAGGGGGGTCGGGGGGTCCCCACTCTGAGGTACAGCATGTATGTACATTACATTGGTTGTGGAGGAGCAGCCGATCACAACACTGCTCCCCCCAGAATTTAAGTAACGCATTTAGTTAAATTTTGTTCTGTTGCGGTGGCGGTTGTCGGGCGTGGGAGGTGCGTGTGCTGGTTGCGGTGGTTGCGGTGGTCCGCTGTGGCTGTCCGGGTCGGTGTCGTTGGGGGCGGTACGTTTGCGACGTATGAAGAGCCGGGGTGTAGGTTGAGTGCGTGGGTACGGCCGCGGCGGCTGTTGTTGCGGGCGCCAGGTGCATGGGGTGCGGCGTTTTTGTGCTCGGGGGTCCCATGAGCGGCGGTAGAAACACGAGCCGTTCGTCGCGCTGCGTGTGGTCGGTCGTGGCTGCGTCGGCGGTCGCTGTTGTCGTCTGTTCGAATCACTCGAGCCTCTTCGGTGACGGTAGCCACTCGAGGAAGGGGAGCGAAGGGTTTGAGGCGATCGGCGAGAGCAGCGAGTTTCGTGACGTCGGGTTCGTCGCGCGCCGCTATGTGAAGGCGAATGCTGTCTGGAAGGGCGCGTGTGAAAAGCTGCCGAACGAGCGGGGTCGGTGTGTCGGCCGGGAGTGCTCGAGTGAGTCGGCGGGCGAGGACTGACGGTAGTTCGTCGTCGGAAGTCGGTTGAGTAAGGCGGTGAGCCGGGAGCCGTCGGACGGTGCGTGCGTGGCGAAAAGGCGAGTTGTGAACGTCTGGTAGCTGTTGGCGTTCGATGGTACCAGCCGCTAGTAATTCGCCGAAATGGGCCGACGCTTTCGCGTTAAGGTCCGGTAACATTCGGCAAAGTTTCGCGTGGCGTGGAGGTCCCTTCGTGACGATTTGATGTTCTACGCGTTTCGGTGTGTCGGCCGGGAGGGCTCTACGGAGTCGGCGGGCGTGGACTGACGGATTCTCGTGCTCGGAAGTCGGTTGGGGTCGTCGTAGAGGTCCGCTTGTCGGGGCTCGAAGGCGCGGGCGAATTTAGCATGCGGCGTCGTGAGGCCTTCGTGAGTCAATGTGATCTCGAGTTGGGCGAATCAGACGTGCGGGAATGCGGGGTCGTACGGGCGGAGCTGGAGCGTTGATGTCGGTGGAGTCGTTTCTGCGGGTGTCGGTGGTTTCGGGTCCGTGTTCTCGCTGTAGGCGCCAGTCCCGGAGAGGTGTCGTCTGGAAGTGTCAGCAGGAAGTGTGCGAGGCGCCGGCGTCCGTTTCCTTATATAGGAATCGGATGGTGGGGCGAAGTAGCGGGGGGCCGCTGCGTTGGGCGTCGAGGCGGGCGTCGGAGCGGGGCGCCGCTGTGTGGCGTCGGTGGGGGCGGCGCTGTGGGGCGTCGGAGTGGGGTGCGTGTGCCGGGCGGCGGCGCTTCTACGCAGTCGAACGGCGGGCGCTGAGCGGCGTTGTCGACGTTGGTTGGTCACCAGTGTAGTGATGTAGGAAGCAACAGACGAGGCGAATGCTAGCTTGAGAATGGTTATGTATTTGTTGGCCCCTCGGCTCTTTATAGGCCCCTGACATGATCAGAGGGGGGTCGGGGGGTCCCCACTCTGAGGTACAGCATGTATGTACATTACATTGGCTGTGGAGGAGCAGCCGATCACAACAGGTTCATTATACTTGACCACGAGGGTAGATATTGACCACAGAAAACAGTGATCTACGCAGAAGGGGCGTCTATTTTCAACAATTTTCCTTCAGAACTTCATTATTTGCGTTTCTTTTTGCCATTTTAGTTACTGTTTGTCATCGACAGAATTATTTTAGCAACATTTAACTGGTGTCATCACTAGGGACGCGCTAACAATCGGGAATTGGCCCGAGATAAAATCATTGCTAGGGATCACCTGATTATAATCAAGGAGTATGAAGTCGAGTTGGTTGTTCCGTGATATTATTTAATTTGAAAAATGATGGCTGTTTTGGAGTTTGTTGATAGGTACTTTTGCAACTTTTTTCACTCCACATCAACAATCTCCCTTCAGAACTTCATTATTTGCGTTTCTTTTTGCCATTTTAGTTACTGTTTGTCATCGACAGAATTTTTTAGCAACATTTAACTCGTGATTTAGGTAGGTACCTAGTAACGAGTACGGGGTTAGGTACTAACATACGGAGGATCTGCGATCTACTTCTACATAATATGTATAGAATAGTACATATTATGTAATATAGACGGGTTATCTATGCAGAGAGCTGTGATCTGTAACAGAAGGGTATTCTGTACAAAATAATAAACCGTTGTGCAGGGATTTGCAGCGATTTTTAAATAGGTAAGATCGAACTATGTATCATTTATGTGGCACGTTATGAGCTAGTTCACACGTTACACTAGTGTACCCCGAATACGTCTAAAACATACAATGCAGTTGTACTCTAATTGAAAACATATATAATGGAACTTAGCAATACATCGCAGCATTGAAGAAATTGGATGCTGGTAAGCAAGTTGCTTGTTGGACGGAGTTTTAGACTGAAAATCAACAGGCGCAGGACCAACCCTACCCGCATGACATTTGGGCTTTGAAGGCTTAGCATAACCATGATAGAGAATGCAATGTCAGTTGGGAAAACATCATAGGTATGTGAAACTCAAGAGTTGGTTAGTGAGTGGTAAGTGTTTACCACTTTGAAGGCTTATACTTTTCAATCTGTTGCCACTCTTGCACTCTGTGGGTTGAAAACTTCGGAATAGGTAGACGGCCTTATTATTATTAATTTTTTTTTTTGCTTCCTCACTGCCGAAGGTAGGGAAGCTTTGCATTCGTGCAAGAGTCGATAAAATGTTTGCCCTCCAAAATAAAAACGTCCACTCGCCTTTAACGTTTCAGACATCAAGGAACACATTAGTTGGTTCCGTGTCTGTTGTCTGTCTGTGGTCAATTCCTTGTCCCGGGTTAAACTACACGAAATAATGATCGTAATGAGTTAAAATTCGGAGGTAGGTGCGGCTTTGGCCATAGATGATCCCGCATCAAACTAATTAATAAAGTACCGTAACTTTCGCCTGCACATGCGCAAATGTGAAATCCTTGTAAAGCTCAAACTACCCATGAAATCGTCGAAAAGAGCTAAAAGTTGGAGGGTAGATGCAGAACGGTACCCTGATGGTTCAACATCGATTTCATGAGATTCGGACTGTAGCATTCAGATGCGCATGCGCAAACACGAAACTTTTGCCAATTCCTTGTAGCGCCCATAACTACCCGAAAAAGTCGTAGGGAGCTGAAATTGGGAGGGTAGGCGCGGGTTGGAGCACAGATGGTCATACATCGAATTCATTAAAAAAGTGCTGTAACTTTATTCTGCGCATGCGCCAACGTGAAATCCTTCTAGAGCCCACAACTACCCTAGAAATCCTCGTGATGCGGAGGCTTCGAAGGTAGGTGGGGGTTGGGCCACAGATAGCCCCATATTAAAGTCATTGATAAAGTACAGTAACTTTCTTCTGCGCATGCGCAAACGTGAAATCCTAATAGAGCCCATATCTACCCCGGAAAATGGCATGTATTTGGATTTTAAATTAAAACGACATGTATTTGGATTTCTCTCTCAATTTTAATTGGTTTTACTCATTAGTTTCGGTATAAAATCTTGTAATGTAAGTATTGTAACTTGCTTTGACACTTCTGAAATACTTATTCTTCAAGTGGAATGACACCACAAGTATTCAAAACGCTTATATGAATGCCTATAATAATCCTATTACGCTTATCATTAATCCTATTACTACAACTCCTATTCCATCCTACTATTTTGTCATTTTTGAACCTTTCAATTTCACATCCATACGCTTCAGGTATCCATCTATCCACCCAATAGAGGCACCAGCTAATTATACACGTCCATGTTACATAGGTGAGGAAGCTATACTGCAGACGTTTTTCAATTGTTTAAATAGCGATCCGCGATTTGAATACTACAGAACAGGCGAGTGGACGGAGGGGTGGGAATTTTAAAAACGGCAATAGACAATTTTCAACGGAAATAGAAAATTCTAAACAAAATCGAGGGACTCCAACTTAACCTCAAACTTGTGGGGCACTTGTGGGGAGACGGGGGCGTCTAAATAATATATACATAACAGCTTGTAGTTGTTTTGTTAATACATAACCGCAAACTTCGTTAAATTATTACTATTTAGTTTCACTTATCTTCCTACAGGAGGCGGTTAAAAATTATTAAACAAATTAAAAAATAAAGATACTGTTTTGGTGGTCAACAGTACTTTTACTCTGTGATCACAGACTACATCATCTCGATTCTCATGACGAAGAAAGCCCACAGAGAACAAAAGTGCAACGTGCACAGAACAGAAGAGGCCATTTAAGGCAATGAAGTGGTTATCCCGAAGTATTACCGAAAAGGACGTTCCAGGACACTCACAGAAAGAAGACAGAGGATGATGGTGTTTTAGTCGGTATGCCTTACTATATACGGAGACCCCGATACGAAGAGCGAGGAGACTGCGCTGTTAAGCCTCTCCTCACTGTCAGTCTGTAACTGGATTTCACCTAGCTACCTGTTATAGGGGGGGGGGGGGGGGGGGGGGATCGTCCTGCAGAAGATGGTTACAAATTATTGAAAAAAATAAATAAATAAAGATACCGTTTTGGTGAACAGTCCTTGATAGGCTTCTATTGAAGGACGTTTCGTGCTGATTCTCAATATTGCTTATACTTTAATCCATTATTAGTTTTAAAATTATTGGGATCAGTAGCCGTACAATTTAACGCTCTACAATTTTTCTGGTGTAACTTGAAAACATCCAATAGGGTTAAGTATTTTTTTTCTCGTAAAATAGACTTTTTACTGAATTTTAAGATTTTTTTGTATCAGCCGGAGCATTGTACAGCTCTTTGGTAGCGATGAGGATTTTTGAATAACCGAGTAAACATCGTGAACTTTCAGCCATGAGCGTTTGCTACCATGAGCATGAAATGTCAGCCGCTCATGGTAGCAAACAGCACCTAATTCATAACCACCTACAGCTAACATCGAGTTTTTTGTTCTGAAATACTTCTCGTGTTCACGGAGAAACCGGCGTTTGGAACGTTAATGGTAAGAAGTAGTTAATAGAAATTGACGAATTCGTAAGTTGTACTCCCTATCCATTACTGAGAAAAACCGTTGGGACTACTGCAGCTTTGTCCATCAATGACCTGGACCTTAGTTGGCAAACGCATGAATCCATCAATGGACCAGTTCCCGACTACCCTAAACATGTGGGCGAAATTGAATGTTCCTCGAGGATTATCTGCAGTCACGCAGTGGGATATCGATGGTTATCCAGATACAGTTACCCACATCCTCAAAACCGTTCTGTATTTTGGTTTATTATTATGTGGATAATACACCTATGTAATCGCTCAGCAAAAAATTTTTATAACACCCCCTCAAATTTTTTCCTTTTACGTTTCAAGGTGCGTAGATGCAGAAAATGCAATGTCCGTCCGCCGTCCGCCGTATCATGCATACCGGCTTCATTTTTGGTCTAAAATCGCACACATTTGCTCGTTCTTTCGTACACATGCTCCAATTGGGCCCTAGTTGTGTCCCGAACTTTTCGGAATATACCCAAGGATGTTATGAGTGAAAAATGGGTATAAAATAGGTATTTTTTGTGTTTTAGTAACATTTTAGTAACATGAGCTTTTGAGATATCGTTTTCCATGTTTTTGGTACGAGAAGACCGAATATGAAGTCGATTTTGACCAAAGAGTCGAAAATTGAGGTTATAACGAAGTTTCATCCTTAAATTTAAGTTAAACTTTGGTCTAAAATCGTCGTTCTTCCGCACACAGTTTGGGTCCCCATTTGGGAACAAATTTGGGTCCTAGTTGTGCTCCAAAGCTCGGCAGCCCGATCGAAATACACCCAGGGGCGTTATGGGAGAAAAATGGGTGTAAAAATAGGGGTTTTCGAGGTTTTTTGAGGTTTTAGTGAACATGAGCTTGTGAGGTATCGTTTTCCATGTTTTTTAGGGCGAGAAGACCGAATATGAAGTTGATTTTCACCAAAGAGTGAATAATTGAGGTTGTAACGAAGGTTAAGCTCCCGAAATTCATTTTTTATGAATCAGAAACCTGGGAAACTGTACCATTGTACTGTTTAGTGTATAATAACACTAAAAGTAGTGTTAGTAGGTGAATGAAGACAATTAAACGGCACTACCAATGCTCTAAGATAATCTGTAAAAAAAAAAGAGAGGAGAAAAAAAAGGAGCCGAGGTCGTGTTTTTGTGGGCCAAAATTGTTGGAAACCATGTATAATAACTATTTCAATTACTGCGCTTGAAAGAAGCAATAAATGAACAGCAATATTTCTGTAGGTATGTCCGGTAGAATAATAAACCCAAGTGATAAGGACTTCGCAGCGTTTTTGTTTTTGAATTGCCTACTAACTCGAGCATTTTATATTTCTCCGAAAGGTTTTCTCTTGAAAGGATTGATGTATACTTCTCGACTATGCCATATTTATATTCAGCAATATATAGTAATTCGCTGAACGAAGTGGTAGTGGGATTTTTTTTTCTAATGTGAGGTGCGATCGTGCGCGAGCAACTAAGCTCATTCATCCACGGAGAAGGGTGATCTAAACACACGGGGACTTCTATACTTTGGTACTCATGAACCTCGATAGGCCGAATTTCAAGGCTCTCATAAGTATGTATTTTAAATAACAAGAGCTGGTAGTACAATCCGATGGGTCTTTCTATTCTTGAGATAACGTACGGCTTGCGCTGAAAACAGGTGAAGAGTTGTGGTCACACAGGTAGTGTTCCCATAATTCAAAACCTGGTTAGCAGCGTGATATTTCCATTCCTTCCCTGCCTTTTTCCATCCATGTTCTCCTCCCTCCCCTCGTCCTCCCTTATATCGTTATTGCAAGAGGCAACTGGACGTCAAAAGCAAGATTTCCCTGTATGTGTGTATCACAAAGAGGGTCCGGGGGTTTTGTGAAGGTGTTTCCCCTCCAGAGAAGAACCCGTGAAAAAATCTCTCCTCACACTTCACCAGGCCTACTCGCCTCAGACGCGTTCTGTAGAGCTGTGGGAAATTATTATCTCTGGTCTCCCGTTGTTGTCCTTTTTCTCTCAAAATATGCAGGCACTTCCTTCGTGGATGTTCCTTCTTGGACTTGGGGGGTTGATCGCTCGCCCATCCATACGAATAAACGGCCCGACTGCGGATACTTTATCTACTTTTTATTATCCTTTTTGCTAACGGTTCATTATTTATCTTTAATAGTCACATAGGTGTTTTATATAATACTTATGATTGACGCTTAAGATTAACGTAGGCTAGTTGAGCTATATGTTAATCAAGAGAAAACTACAAAATAAATAACATAAACTGTCCAGGCGCCGCGCTGCACAGTGGGGCCAAAATGATCCTTAACTTTTGGGGGGGGGGGGGGGGATTGTGCTCCACTGCATGGTCATAGGACCTTTTAAGCTGATTATAAAATAAAACCAATGTTCCTATACCTAAAATTCACATAGATAATTCGCATAATTATAATTCACACATATATACAACTGACACATAAATAAAATTCACATATATATAAACTTCAGACATATATAAAATTCACGCATATAAAAGTAACACATGTATAAAATTAACGCATGTATAAAATTACACATATATAAAATTCACATATATATCCGATGTTCCTACACCTAAAATTCACATATTCGTGAACTTAAAATTCACATATTACCACATAGGCCACAACCAAACGGGTTTTCGTATGAAAGAAAAGTTGAAGACGATCAGCCCTGCTCTGAATGAGACCAGATCGAACTCCCTGGCTATTAACCATCATTTTAGGCGGCTTGTCAAACCTTCCATGTTTGTCGTAAAATTAGGTAACCTTGAGAAGATTTTGGAAAACTGCCAAAAATCATGGTTTAATAGCTTAACTGAGCTCAAACTGGACTCACTTGACGTAGAATTTGATTTGGTTTGGTTGTGTTGGAGATCACAAAAGAAAGGATGCATTCGAAGGGCAGCCAATTTGGGATAAAAAATATGTAAGTGGAATTTGAGTGTTTGTGGATCAGATGGATTGAAGCTGTCAAAATACATAGAATTATAAAAAATTGCTCAAACGGTAAGTTTGGACAAACAATAAGGAATTGTGGACAAATTAAGTAATCCACAATAATAATCGTTTGAGGGTATGGCATTGTGACGAAAATGAAATCATTTGCCAATTGAAGAAAATTACAAGAATAATAGTTGACAATCATATGCGAGTTCTTTCAATCTTGACTATTATGAATATACTCGTATAAGTACAGATGTACGTTCACTGAGAGACGCAGGCGGGGAATACTTTAAACATATCTTTTGCTAATAATTATATTCATCGAACTATCAAGAGCTAAAAAATACGAACATTTTCAACAAAAATATGTGATTGTGTCAGGCACGTAATAAATTAATGTTGACGACTCGCATTTGAACATTAAAGAGCTGGTGAGGTCCTTACAGCTGTACAGCGATCTTACTGTGTATTTACAATGAGATTCGTCGCTCACCTGACAAGGCTTTTTTGAGAAGAAAAGAGCGAGGGGTTGGTCTGATGGCAACTTAAGTTGTTAGGAAAACATGAGAAGCCAAAAAGTTTGGCGCGCTGGGATGAATAAGAGGATCGAGAGGGGATGTTTGCCTTGACTCAGTTTGTTATACAACTTTCAAATGATTTAGAACTCACGATTTTTGAAAGAAGTTCTGTTCTATTCTTTTTGGTCAGCATTTATTGCTGAACTCGATTAGTTCAACATGACGGTGAAATATTCTATAAGGTAAGAAATGTGTGAAGTCTGGAATGCAGCATGACCTAGTGAGCATATTTTTGAAGACCGTAATCTCCCGGTTATCCTAAACCCGTTTTTGTGACTTATCACAGTTTCGAAAAGCAGAAATAAAATTTGGACAATTTTTGTCGCCAGTAGTTTTTGTTAGGTGCATCTTATAATTACCACTGATGATACCTTCATACCTCAGGGAATTCGTCCCAAATTGTTTACCATATTAGTTATACTTTATTCCACACCTCATCTGATTCGAAACGTATGGCAATGTCTGGTAGGTTCATAGCTATAAAATGCGGATTTTAAAATTATTCCAGGAGTTTTGCATTTCTTATGAAATAGGTGAATTAAGAAACGATTGTTTGCATTTGAGACGTAGACGTGGCCTTGTTTTGAACAATGTGGAGAATAATTTGGCTCGCGTAACGTCGTGGAACTTCCCCCGGTCTTTCAAGCTGCCAGCTGCACATCAGATATGGCGTTGTCCAACATCGAGCGGAGAACATTAAAACTGCTGCAAAGTGTTTAAACGGTATTTGTGCGCATCAAAAGAGAACATAAAGTGCCTTCTGTTGCTAAGCAGCGAAAGCGCTGGATGTACGTTTTTATCCACTCGATTGTATATTTGCAACGTGTTAAGTGATTTTCATATCGGACACCTCCATAGGTTTATCCCGGCATATTCACCGAGACCTTTCCGACGATCGGTAGTGGAGCAACGTCGTGAAATGCTAATCACGGTAACAGCCACTTGACTCCAAAGTGAAAAGTAGACGTTTACGAGGTAGTTTAAAAGCGCTTATATTGGGGGTTTTTCGGTCCTTGAGGGAAGGGGTTGTATGATCAGTAATGAAGGGGAGGATTACTTAATGCTCCTCCAAGTTGTAATGTGATTCAAGTGCCGACCGACCCTCTAAGCGGATCACAGCAGACCATTTTATCTCGACGGTAGATTTAATTTAAAGTTGATTCGCTTGAGCGTGTTTACCGCTCAAACTATGTCACCCACCCGCTTGACATCAAACGAAAATTTTGTAGCATGAACCTACACCATAAAAGTATAACGATGAGACGTACACGGCAGGCAGAAAAATAGTGGGGAGATCGATCATTGGCCAGTAAATTCATGTGACAGTCTTGTTTTGTTGATCTTTCGCTCAGAGTCAGAGCGATTATGATCGATGATGATTGTTCCTTCAGTCTCAGTACCGCTAGTTGCTATACTCATAGGATTCATTCAATAGTCATCCAAATTTTATTGAGAAACGCGTATAAAACAATTATCATTGAAGGAATTCTACAAAGGAAGTTGGATTATTAAAAATAGTTTCAGCTTCAGAGTCTGCCTGTCACGCCGTCATTAAATGTGAATGATCCTAGGTTACATTTCGTCTATAGCATCAAGTGAGTATCTCGAACATCATATCTGATGTTTGGTAAAGGGTGGGTGATGAGTCGTATTCTATTGATTACCAACTATAACTGAAGTCATTCTTCATAGTCTACCTAACAAATTAGGTTCTGCAAGTATCTTGTGAGTAGCACGGGTGCTGCAAATGAGCTGTGTTGTATGCGCCCACTGATTATCAGGAGGAACTCAAGATAACAAGCATAGCTGTAGGGAAGATCAACCAATAGGTGCGCAGAAAGAGTTGTGATCTATCGAACGGAAAACGAGAGCAACTAGCCTTTTCACACCGCTTCTCTTCCAGCTACCTTCCTTCCATCCCACCGAACCTTCCACCCAACAAATAATGTATGACGGGAACTTTTTTACGGTCGAGGCAGAGTGTGTTTCAATGTAGGGACCCTCAAGTTGCTCCCCCAAACCACCAAATACTTCTTTCCTTTTAACCAGCCATATAAGACTCTTCTTTCAATATTTAGACACTTTGTTACCGGCTTTCAACCCCTCTCCTTCCCTCACTGCCCATCTTTTGCTACCCGAATCCTATTCCCCTTTGGCCTCTGCCTCATCCTGGGTCTTTATCTGTGCCCGGGTGGTAACTTTACTTCCCAACTCCAGCACTAACAGCTTCGAAAGTGAATCAAATGTTCCCTATTACATCGATAGTAACTTTTATTTGGTCGGTAATCGTCGGTAGGATATCTAGGAATATTTCTCCATGGAAATACCACCCCATCCCCACCGGTCCATGATACCGCTGTCATGAAATATACTCTCTTGGCTGCTAATATACACCTAATTTTTAGATCAATCCAATGAACAAATTTTACTACATCTACTAAGTACCTACGTACGTTGTAGTTTTTCACTCATATGGACCCACAGAGCCGAGAAAATTTATTTTTCTTGTAGACAAAGCGTTCAATTTAGGAATATTTCTCCATGAAAATACCGCCGGATCCCCGCCGGCCCATCATACCGCTGTCATGAAATACAAACAAATGAACAAACACAAATGAACAAATGAACAAATTTAACCAGGGGTGGATCCAGAATTTTTTTCCGGAGGGGGTCACAGGGTAGAACAATATAAAAAAGTTGCAAAAGTACCTATAAAAAAAATCCAGCCCCTTCTGGGTAGATGAGCCGTTGTGTAATAATTTGCCATTGTGTAATAATTTACCCATCAATAATACTTCATCGGTTGTTCAAGTTGCAAAAGTACCTATCAACAAAATCCAGCCGGATCGCACACCCTCCGTAGGTTAATACCTAACCCCGTACTCGTTATTAGGTACCTACCTAAATCACGAGGTAAATGTTGCTAAAATAATTCTGTCGATTGCAAACAGTACCTAACAAAAAGAAACGCACTTCATTTTTCAAATGAAATAATATCACAGAACAACCAACTCGACTTCATAGGTACCCCACCAATAAAATCGGTTTCACTACCTATCAACAAACTCCAATAGAGCCATCATTTTTCAATTGAAATAATATCACAGAACAACCAACTCGACCTCTTAGGTACCCCATCAATAAAATCGGCGCGTCCCTGGTGACGAGATTTCGTTTGTTGTATACAATTTCATAAACCCTGGAGTCGAAAATGCCTGTTGGTGCAAACTTCGGGGCCTTACTGTGAACGAACGGCTGGACGTACGGTGCTCCGGGTGGTCTTAAAAAACTCGTAAGTTCAAGAACTATTTAAAACCGTAAAAAGATTCACGTAAAAAAAACGTATAGGCGTTTTGAACATTTCAACCCCTATTTTGAACCCCTTAGAGATGACTGACAGTAACGTCGAGCTTCGAGGACCAACTAGACCCCGAACGGAACCTATAACCCGAATTTCATCAATTTTCTTTCATGGTAACTAAGAAAAGTGGCCCATACGGCGTACGGCGTACGGCGTACGGCGGACAGACAGAAATATTTTTATTGCAGTTTTGGATTCTACATACCTTGAAACGTAAACCATCAAATTTTGAGGGGGGGTAAGAATTTTTTTTTTTTTCATGCTCGATTCCAATGGTTCGTTATTGAAAATAACAAACCAAAATAACAACAAATAACAAAATAACCAAACGAACAATACAAACCGAATTTTCAACCTTATGCCTGAACTCGTCCAATTTGTCTACTTAAAAAACTAATTGTATTTATTTATAAAATTCATTGTTTATGTAAAAAATATTTTTCAATATCTATTAATTATTTAACTGATAAATGTATTTATTTTCAATTTTCTTCTAAAAAAGTGTCCTAATGTGTTTTCAAACAAATTGGCGCATTTTATGGCAGCGTAGCTAACTTCAGAGTTTGCAAATCAAAACATTGAAACCACAACAATCTATTGTTGATCTCAGTGAGTTCAGTATCGTTTTTACTGAATTTGGCAGGAAAGAAAACGAGAACGAAAAAAAAAACAAGATAATAATTAACAAAAATAAGAAGAAATAAACAAGGTGTAATTTGACGGATACACCAAGGTAAATTTATTGACATAATTGTATATAAAGTAACATTGGTAGGACCAAGTGTAGGATTGTATTCGACTAATTTTGACATTTTGAATCGAATCGTTTTAGATTTTTTATAGTTCTTTTTTGATTTCACAAAAACTGGGTTCGTTTTCGTTTGGTTTTTTTTGTTTTCAGGTTTGTGAACAATTCGTTCAGCTCTGCTTTTTGAAATGCAGGCTGATTCTGGGGGGGGTCATGACCCCTGTGACCCCCCCCCCCCCCTTGGATCCGCGCCTGAATTTAACTGCATCTACTAAGTACCTACGTACGTTGTAGTTTTTCACTCATATGGACCCACAGAGCCTAGAAAATTTAGTTTTGGTTTATTATTCTATGTATTCGCTCAGCAAAAAATTTTTATATCACCTCCTCAAAATTTTTTCTTTTCCGTTTCAAGGTGCGTAGATTCCCAAAATGCAACGTCCGTCCACCGTCCGCCCTCCGCCGTACGCCGTCCGCCGCATCACGTGAACCGGCTTCATTTGCGGTCTAAAAAAGTCGTTCTTTCGCACACATGCTCCATTTGGGCCCTAGTTGTGTCCCGAAACTTTGCAGCCCGATCGGAATATACCCAGGGGTGTTATGAGTGAAAATTTGTGTAAAACCAGGTACTTTTTGCGTTTTAGCAACATGTTAGTAACATGAGCTTTTGAGGCATCGTTTTCCATGTTTTTGGGACGAGAAGGCCGAATATGAAGTCGATTTTGACCAAAGAGTGGAAAATTTAGGTTCTACTAATTGTTCAGCTCCCAAAATTGATTTTTCGTGAGTCAAAAACCTGGGAAATCGTCTGAAATCACAATCAGTTTTTATAATAACACATGAAAAAGTTTCAACACGTGGATCAAGACGATTAAATGGCACTACCAATGATCAAAGATAATTTGAAAAAAAAGGAGCGTGCCTACCTAATTTGTGTTTTGGGGGCCAAAATTGGTGGAAACCACCAGAAATAGCTATGTATTTCAATTATTTCACGTGAAAGAAACAATAAATGAACAGCCAACATTTCTGTAGGTAAGGCAATAGGATAATAAACCCTTGTGACAAGGACTTTGCAGCGTTTTTCTTGTAGACAAAGCGTTCAATTTACATAAATTTGCTCTGCTATTTAGGTTTGTACATGCAAAATTGGCAACTTCAAAACTAGACCACCGGCAAGGTCCACCCAGACGTTAATGAGCAATTCAGAAACGTTGTACTTGAAAAAAAACTATCAGGTACTTAAATGTAACGTTTTTAAACAAATTTTTGCAAGGTACGTACTACTTTACGTACGTACGTACACTTCCTAACTAGGTAGACCACACTGGTTTCCCCCCTGCTAAAAAAAAATTGTCCTCCAAAATCTAAATTTCTACTTGCTTATTGCATTTCAAAGCTTTCTGAACAATTTTGGTTCCGTGTCGATCTGTGGTCAGTTCCTTGTCACGGGCAAAACTATAAGAAATTATCATCCGATTTCGATGAAATTTTCGGGGGTTATGCGGGTTAGCCCCTAGTCAGTCCTCTATGAATTTCATCGCCGTCGAACCAATTTTAGCGTGTGCGCTTTTGCAAACGTTAATTTCATGAAACAAAGATTTATGAGTTCCCAATGGTCCGATTTTGCTCAAATTCGGAGGATAGTTGGAGGCTGGCTCCAAGATTATTGCCCATGAATTTCGTTGCGATTGGATCGGTAAAAACCACTGCGCATGAGAAACGTGAATACCATGAAACTACGTTTTGTCATTTCCTAATGAACCGTTTTCGCTCCAATTCGTAGGATAGTCAAGGTAGACTATACAAAATGATAGCCTATAAATGCCGTCGTGATTGGATCAGTAATAGCCATTGCACATGCGCAAACCTGAAATTTGTTGTCACAGGCACAAACTACTAGAACAATGTTAGTGAATTTTGTAGGGATTGTCAGGATTTATTTATTTATTTATTTATTTATTTATGTTGTATTTACATGAAATGGACAATTTGCTCTAAAGCATAGCTTACTAACACAACATTATTATGAGACATAGGCAACTGCCTGTATCGTCTCATAAGGGTTGTCGAGCCACATAAAAATTAAATATAACATAAAACACAAATTATTTCTTCTCTACATACTCAATTGAAATAAATAACAAACTACAATACCAATGCTCCATAATTGACAACTTAATTCCTACAAACAAACATTTTACCTTCTAACAAATTTATAATATCCATATAAATACTTTTAGCTACACATAAATACTATTAATGATGTTTCCTGCCTCTAAGTAACCAATCTTTAGGATCCATTCAAATATTTTTCTCTTATATACATTTCTACTACATACTAAGGGGCATTTCAGTTGAGGATCAATCATACGGTGAACTATGAAAATAATATAGTGAGGGCTTTTTGTCGTTAATGCCAATGTAGGCCTAGGGGGAATAACATTTCCTACCAGTCTATAACGCGTTGAGCGCTCATGCTGGTGGTTTACCTGTATTATATTTGGGTTCTTATGGAACATGAGCAATAGTGCTTTTAGGAATAGTTGGCGGGGAGCAAAAACTTTAAACTCCTGAAAAAGTTCCACACTCGGATAAATTCGGGGTTTTCTCATTATAATCTTAATAATATCCTTCTGGACAACATTGACCTTATCTAAATGCGTAGCATAAGTACCCCCCCACACAACAATGCCATATTGGATGATCGACTGCACCAATCCCATGTATATTAGTCGAAGTTTGTTAAGTCGAAAAACTTTCCTTGCATGAAAAAATATATAGAGTAACTTCCGCAGTTTCGAATATACAGAATCAATATGTTTTTTCCACTTAAGCTCCTCATCTATAATGACCCCCAGGTATCGATAGGAATCCACCCTCTGCAAGGGAAGACACTGGCAATCGGGTAAACCGCCGCACCCGTGACACATCAGACAATGATTCCCAATGTCCCTGCTTCCCTTCCCACTGCCCATAAGCATATACTTTGTTTTTTTAGAGTTCAGAGTCACTCATCATCATCATCATCTCATCATCGTCGTCATTTACCCCTAGACGGTTCTCTATGAACTTCATCACCGTCGGGCCCATTTTTTATCCCATATTTTTTTACCAACTCATTCTATACTCCATGTTACAATAAGTGAGGAAGCTATACTGCCCACCCTGCTTGTTTTCTTTTATCATATGTCCACTAAATTTACCGTTTTTACCAGTTTGCAGTTGTGCTATAAATCTATATGTGCTGTTTCACGATTTTTATGAAACTAGTATTTCAACTTTTCAGTGCTGACTGAAAACCCCTGAAATTTTGAGTCCGTTAAATCGCTATATGCCTCTCAATCCATTTTCCTTCATCAAAAGCAGAAATATTGGTAAGCCTTGTCCAGAGACATAAACAACAAATTGCTCTCTCGAATTTGGTGGTAGCAGAAAGGAATGTTGTCATAATAACGGACTCAAAAACAGCGTGCCTGATGTTCTTACACATACACATAGGCGATAAAACAAACTATATCGCATATGATGTAGTAAGTATTATCTTGGATTTTGCAGCAGTATGCAACTATTCAGTGGAGCCCAGGGCACATAAACTTACATGGAAATGAAAATGCCGACCAAGCCACGAAAATTGGTGTCAATATCTCACCGCTCATGCCACTCATCCCACTCTCAGATGCGCTACACATAACAAAATGAATCGTGACTAAGGATTGGCAAAACTGGTACAATGACCAATCATCCTTCAAAGGAATGTATCCTTCCAAATTATGGAAAGAGTATCCAACAAGCCTCAAGTCCTCCAAATTCAACTCCCTCGAAAGGACGTAGTTCAGTTAATACGTCTGCGCACAGGCAATGTGCACGTCAACAGAAGCCGTCACTCAACTAAATTATCCGAATAGCCGAATTGTGAATTTTGCGAAGATGAACAGAGGACATTAAAGATAAACCACAACAATTCTGGCATCGTGGTGGTTATAAAGCACGGAAGTCTACCAAGTAGGTATAGGTATAGGTTTATGTGTGGGGAGTTTGAGATTCCACTTGTCAATTCATATAGGTACCTACCTTGGCGTGAGATTTTTTACTGCTGGCATAAGACTGGAAATTTTTATTATATTCAACCTATAGTGTCAATCACTCGTTATATGCATCTTAATAAAGATGCGCAACCATTAAATAAAAAAACTAGGAAAAAACTCTGGGAAAACCCTCACTTCCTCAGTACCACCACTCTCATGTCGACATCTCGAAAAATGTAAAACCAGCTTTGACTGTGGCTCAAATGGCGCGAACTTATTGAGTCAATTACCGTGGGTTGTGTTGTGTTGTTGTTGCGTTGTGTGTGTGTGTGCGTTGTCTTGTTGTGTGTTGTTGCTGTGTTTGTCCACCATCTTTTCCATCCATATCTCTGACCCTCGAAAGCGTCATGCAAAACAACGAACATGAACAAGAGACAGATGAATGAATGAATGAATAAATATTCTGTTTTGTACCTTGTACGCCTGATGGTTCAAAAAATTCGGAAAGTCGCTCACCTCATGCGTAGTATCAAAACGTGTGAACATAAAACATTACTACATTTAGCAGCCAAAACGGATCCATATTTGCAATAATTATAATAACCCTGCCCTATAATTCTGGTGGTTTCGTTTGTGCATTCTGAACTGCGTTCTTATTATTATAATCCTTTTGAACGTATCATGTGAAAGTATCCAATATCATCTTACATATGCTAATAAGAGTACTATTCTGGTATTCTAAGCATACCTACGTAATATGGTACTAAATCCTCATGTGTAATATGATGGGTATTCAATTCATCACGTAAAATCTGTATCCATAACGAAGCGAGTTGCATCGTTATTTTAGGAATCAGCGGGGCCAGAAAAACATAGATTCTTGTCAAAAAGAATCTATGAGAATGACATTAATAAACTGTCATTTAATATCAAATAACTATTTAATAACTGTTTATTAATATCAAAGGATAGTCATTATATCCATAGTAGTCTACAACTCGTGACGACGGAATGTATCCTGATTATATACTAAACTACCAGATTTGAAACGACCTCGCCGACGATTCACACACTTTGTAGACGTCTTGTGCGGGTGGACGCCTCGTGAAAAAATATGGAAAACATGGATGAAAATCAGCTAATTTGTTCGGTTAACTATCATTCTTCACAGTCTCGAGCATTATTGATGAGGTCCACTAATTACTGAATTTTTAATTAATTTAATACACTGATAAGCCCATTCAAGCGCTCACGAGTGCAACAGAATTTGAAAATCGAAAATAAATTATTTCACTCATTATTTCAAGGAGGGTCTTTGACCTAATAGCTTGTGTAAGGCTTGCTGTTCATATTGCTGATCTATTCTGAATGCTGAATGATTCTCACGAGCGCAACGAAAAAACTCAATCCTTAGCCGAAATATGCACTTTGATTCAGCTAATTAATCGTAAGCCTTCAAATGGTTTCTCACTATTCACTAGATCCTTGGGGCTCGCTAAAAATGTTTTAAATTCAAGTAAACTATGTATTGTATTATAAGTAATTAAACATACTTAAAAATGATAACTATATTTTCGTTGTGCTCTGGAGCGGAGTTGTCATGAGCGCAACGATTGCAACTTTTTTTCCTTTCATAATATTTATACCACTAAGCAGGAAAGGGTAGGTAGCATAAGTTGAAAAGCAATGGATGAATGTCGTAAATGGATGTAATTTTCAAAAACATTTTATTAAATGATTCATTAACAGCTGCCTTTCAGTCATTAAATTATAATATACACAGGAAAAAGTAATGAATTTTCGAAGTCAATCTTTTCTGTTAAATAAATTTTGAACAAAACAAAGTAGTCTTTTAATACATTCGAAATTATCTGTGTTCAGAAATGAGACAAGTATTATTCAATTATTTATAACCGTGTAGTGTACAATTAACATAATCATATTCGAAAAAATTCTTTAGTTGAGGGAAAATTTAAATCAAAATTTCAATGATCATACGTAGGTACAAACGAAGATAGTACTCATTCTGACTAAATAAATAATTCATAGACTCGAAGTCCAAGAGGTAGAACCATATGATAGGTACAACAATTTGGACATATTAAAGTTCAACACAACTAGGCATGTATCTCCAAAAAGGAAGGTAAAAATGTGAACTGTTCATGTACGGGAGTAGGAAATCTGTAGTAGTTTTCCTTTTGTATTGCTCGAGCGAATCAGAATTATGTTTCAACTTCTCGCGGTATCTTCTAGACCTTTCTGCCGAGCTGAGGACCTAATGAACATGATTATTCGAAACAAGTTGTAACAGTGCCGCTGTTCTCGAGTCGTTTTTTGGTTCGGTGGAGACGAGATCGGTGAGCGGAAGCATAATCGATATCCCTTCTTAACCGGTGATAATCTCGCTGGTCTAGGAGGGGGACTCTCGAGGGTCCACCCCCACTGTCACATTCTGTCACAGTCTTACAAAAAATTAACACGCAGATTTAAACTGTTTTCTGGAAACTATACATATCAGTATTAAACCAATAAATTCTTACCTATACACTTCAAAAAAGTACCTACTTATATAATTTTCACATTGATTTACAACTGAGTTTATTGCAAGTACTGCATAGCTAAAATGTATTGAGTCTGATGATGAGCGCAACGCAAGCCTCACGAGACTCACGAGAGCACTCAAGAGCCCAACAACGAGTTCGTCGCATTCGTGAGCTGTTGCGCTCGTGAGAAACAAAGGGGAAAAATCGTAGGTTATCTTCTGAAAATGTTAATGATAAGAAGAAAAAAGAAATCTGAAGCGAGTTCCATGAAGTATCAACATTGTAAATACGAACTTCGTAAATACCAAGCTAAGGTTTAAAAAACGCGTTGCGCCCGGGAGAAATAATGAAATACGGACCATTATTTTGCAGTCGACCAGCCACCCCGTTGGAAGCCTCATCTTGTGCACGATCGGGCGGAGCGTCTGGACCCCCCTCCCTTCACACCCATCCAACACCACTTTATTTCTGCGACTAAGCCGCCGTTGCACTCCTTGCGCTCGTGAGAAATCCCGTTACAGACGAATAAAATCTAATAAATCCTGAGGAACGTCAGTTCTGCGTGATTGAGCTATTAACACGTGTTTCGTTATATGTATAGCACAATAAAGAACGGTTAGTAAAACATTTAAAAAAAAAATGAGTGCAACAAGGCGAACAGAAGTTTCAAGTGCACTTTTCAATAACCGTTGTGCTCGTGATGGAGAGGGGGGGGGGGGATCAATTGTTCTTAAATTGATTGAGAATATTAATAATTGTAAAAATTGAACGATTAAGTAATAAAACTTTGTTGCACATGAACTGGAGTTCTAACTCAAAAATGTTGTCAAAGATAAAAAAAAAAAAACCACAGTCATGCAGCATGGCTATAAGAGCGAATTTTCGAAGTTTTCGGCATCTTCCTCCTCCGCCTAAAATTTTCTGAAAATTAATTTTCGGCCAATGTTTTCCCAACTTGATACCATACAAAATTAAAACGAGTAGTTTTACGCAAAGTAATATTTGGGGTGGAAGGAGGGGGAGGGGGAAATCAAAAATGTTTTGAATACCAGAAGAGTAGGTATTGGGTACGTAACAAATTTTTTGTTCCATTTTTTGCCGAGTAACACCTCGGTTTGTAGATTTTCCAACGCTGAACACGATGGTGAAGTCAGAATTGCGATATCCCATTCCGTTATCAGATTAGAGCAGACGAACCAGGAAGAACATCTCAAGAAATAACCACGTTCCTTCATCTTCAAAGTGCTCCAGTTTGAGAATGGAATGAGATATCGCAATTCAGATTTCACCATCGTGTTCAGTGTACAAAAACCTTTAAAATGAGGTGTCACTTGTCAGACTTTTTCATTTTGGGAATTTATGGGTAATTTCCCCCCCCTAAAACTCCCCAAAACTCCCCCTTAGGGTGACCCGATTCTGCCCATCTTCGAACTTAGCCTTTCGATTGCCAAGACAGATTTTTCGTGCAAATTTGAACTTTTTATCTCAATTCTTTCGAGAGTTATCGTCTGGAATGACACATACATATATAAATATATATATAAATATATAAATATATAAATATATATACATATAATTTTTGGTGTCTTTCGGCAGGGAATTCAGGATGGTCTGAAACGGATTTTGGTATACAAATCTTTCGGAAATTCGAGTTTTAAAAATTTTGGACCGAGAACAATAGCTTCCTTTTCTTCGAAAATTCGCTAAAAAAACAGAAAAGTACGCTAAGTACATGAATATTTTTGAAAACGGCCGTTTGTCATTCAGTCCTCATATGTAATATGGTAGGTATCATAGGTAGGTATTCATCATGTAAAATCTATATCCATAACGAAGCGAGTTGCATAGTTATTTTAGGAATCGACGGGGTCAGAAAAACGAAGATTCTTGTCAAAAAGAATCTGTGAGGATGACAGTTTATTACTATCAAAGGATAGTCATTATATTTAACCATAAAGTGTGTGAGCATCCATAATAGTCTACAGCTCGTTTTGGTTTATTATTATGTGAATAATACACCTATGTATTCGCTCAGCAAAAAATTTTTATAACACCCCCTCAAAATTTTTTCTTTTCCGTTTCAAGGTGCGTAGATTCCAAAAATTCAATGTCCGTCCGCCGTCCGCCGTACGCCGTACGCCGTATCACGTGTACAGGCTTCATTTTCGGTCTAAAAAATCGTTCTTTCGCACACATGCTCCATTTGGACCCTAGTTGTGTCCCGAACCTTTTCAGCCCGATCGGAATATATCCAGCGGAGTTATGAGTGAAAATGTGTATACAAATAGGTACTTTTTGTGTTTTAGTGACATAGTAGTAAAATGAGATTTTGAGGTATCGTATTCCATGTTTTTGGGGACGAGAAGACCGAATATTAAGTCGATTTTGACCAAGGAGTGGAAATTTGAGGTTGTACCAGATGTTCAGCTCCCAAAATTGATTTTTCGTGAGTCAAAAACCTGGAAAATCGTCTGAAATCACAAGCAGTATGTATAATAACACTAGAAAAAGTGTCAACACGTGGATCAAGACGATTAAATGGCACTATCAATGATCAAAGATAGTTTAAAAAAAAAAAACGTACCTAATTTGTGTTTTAGGGGCCAAAATTAATGGAAACCATCAGAAATAGCTATTTCGATTATTACGCATAAAAGAAACAATAAATGAACAGCCAGCATTTCTGCAGACCAATAAAATAATAGAATAATAAACCCATGTGACAAGGACTTTGCAGCGTTTTTATTTTATTTTTTTTATTTTTTTAAATAATTTATTTGTTAACTTTCAGTATAACAACTCTTTGTTAGGGTAACAAACTTGACAACTTGGCGGCGATGTAGTACGTGAAACATGACTGAAGGGTGCTTTACATTGACAGTGACGACGGAATGTGTTTTGATTGAATACTAAACTATCAGATTTGAAACCCCTCCCTACGCTGTCCATTTAGTGGTCGTTGCCTAAGGGGCTATGGCAAGTTGTGTATGTATGGTAAGTATGTAATCAAGTGAACTACTTGTGGTGTGTGTAATAAGTCCCCTACTTTGCTCCACCTATCACTTACTTTCCTCTGGTATGTGCATCCAATCACTTCGATCTTTGTCCCAGTTCGGGGATCTCGCAAAGGATAGGTAACTTTTGTAATAATTTTCTTACAGTTGATAGAGTCGGTGCCACAAATTAGTTTTGGTGGAAATGAAAACGAATAAAAGTGTAAGTCGATTTCTGTACCCCAGGTGAAGTGGGCGTTTAATATATGGTGGCGGGGTGTAGGGAAGAAACATCTCATACACTCACTGCGGTCTTATATCTCTAAAAATAGCGGAGAGAGCTCTTGAATTAGACGGAGAGTCGTTTATCTGGTGGCTCAAGGGAGTCTGTTGAGTTGTCATTAGTGCGTGTCACGCTTGGCTTCCCAAAACCCCCTTCCCACTAAATGAACTCATGTGGCGAGTAAATGAATCCTAGTTAAGACATGTTTACAAAACACAGCCTCACCTGAATTTGACAACTGATTCCCAAAAGCAATGTGTATCTTGGCCCTGGCGCCCTCGCTCTTCGTTTACTTTCCCGTTTCGCCTTGCCAAAAAGGCCCTATGTGAATCTCTCGAATATTATTGATGTGTTTTTCAATTGATAAAAAATACTTTATACTTTTACAATTCATTCCAGAAAACTATCTCAGTTCTATGACACAAGCTGTGAAACGTGAAAATACCCCCATCCCAATCCGGCTTCAGCTACATGTGATCAAAAATTTTCAGGACTTTTTTTAAAACTCGTACAAGTTATCGAAAGTAGTCTTCCGTAGTCTCCGCCGTTTCCGCTGTTAGGAGGTCTCTGAGAACTAATCTTTTTCGATTCTGTTCTGCTCCTCAGGCGATTTTTCACTTTCTTTTGTCGCTTTGAGTTTTGGAAACAGAAAAAAGTCTGTAGGGGCCAGGTACGGTGTGCACAGAAGCACGAGGATGACGGTCATAGCGCTTTATAAAAGGAAAGTGAGCACAGCAGAATGAACTAGCTTGTGTTCGTACCTGACCCCGTCACAGCGTACAGCCATTCGTAAATTCCTTTCTTGAAATGAACCCACTGAATTACAGGCATTCCTTTGCTATTTGTCATGACCGCTAGAAACCATTTGTCGGTTTTTAGCAGTTGTTTTCTGACGAAGTCTTGCCTTTTTTTAAACATCCTGCACCAATCATGACACTCAGAAATTCATCAAGGAAAACTTCTTGGAACTGCAATAAGCCTTGAGTATAATTTTGGCCAGGATCCACAAAAAACTAGAAATAAAAACGTTGGGGATCAAAAAATCGCTGATCACAGAATAAGTATTTTACAAAACAAAATAACTGAAGTCTACGAAGAATTTAAAAAAAATTATAATAATAAAATAAAGAGACAGGTAAATAAGATGAATAATGGGGGAAAAACCAAAATATCTCAGTGGAGACTTTTCAAAAAGTTGCAGTGTGAGGGGTCTCTAATGGATGTTGAGATTAATTTTGGTGCCAAAACTATTATCTCTGGACTGAGATGCATAGCAGGACTATGCGCTTTGAATTGTAATTGTCATTGTTACTGACAGCACCAAAACGTTACCCTTCGTTTTCTCGAGAAACATCAATTTTTCCAGTATAGGTATTCTTGACGCCACATCCCGTCCCAACCTGTACCAAAAAACTGAAAATGGGACAAGAATCCAACAATTAGGAGGTCGTAAATCGAGTCCTGTTGTTCTGGTTGTAACAGTGGTTGTAAGATTAGTAACAGGCCTTTACAGAGTTGTAAACTTTTAAAGGCCAATGAATTGCGAAATCATGAGGTTTTTATGATTAAAACTTTTCTTAGTGATCAGCAAACTTTCCAAACTTGAAACTTAATCGAATAAAATCGCGACATATGGAACAGCACGTGAGAATCCATATAATACTTTACAATATTATAATATTTTATTTTATAATATTTTATAAAAGTATAAAGAGCGAACACATGAAAAAATCGTCCTTAGCAACGGGTTAAAGATAACATCTCATGACAATCAGGTTGAAGAGCAGTTTAAGCAGACGGTACGTTACTTCAAAAGTTCGCTTATTAGGTTATGCACTTTTCTTAGTATTAATGCAGCATTTTACCTACTAAAAATCCGGGAATTATTTATAACTTTTAGAAACACCTCCATACAAAATATGACCGTCAACTCTACTACTTAACATAATGCCGACACTGCCAATCGCTTTATAGCCAATACTCGATTGGGGAGTATGCCTATATATTAATTTGTTTTCACCGACATGATTTTGAACGATAAAGGAAAAAGTTCAGGGACCGCAATGGGGTGATTGTGCGGGGCTTATGGAGTTGGCTGATAAATATTTAAAGAAGGTTCGTGTCAGATTTGTAAATGATTCTGCCTGGAGGGAGAGTGATTTCTCGTGTACCATGGGAAAATGGACAGGTGGGAGCCGCCAATGTACCTACCCTCCTCCTTGTCCCCTAATTATTTCACTAGAGCACCCTCAAACATCCTAAATTGAACGCGAACCATTTGCCCCCTGGAGGATCCCCAAACATTCAGTAATTTCGTTATTAATTATCGAAGTCAAGTTAAGCGATGGGATGATACATTATCGTCCTCACTGACACCAACTTAACTGACATTGATGCTAATACTAATTCGTTTTTTAGAAGACTGTTTCCGCCAAATGGATAAATCTGATTAGCGGTGTTCCCGGTGCGTTTGAATATTAACAAGCGATGACGATTGGTACTCAAAAATGTATCATCAATATTTTGCTTGCGGATTTTTATTTATTTTTTTTTCTCTCACGTGCACCGAGAGAAAAATGTGGCGCACCATGCCCGCTAGGAACACTCAGAATTGATTTCCCGATAGGGAACCTAGCGGGTGTGCCTAATCCCAAGCGGGTAGGGTGAAAATCGTATCGGGTGATGTTAAAAATCTATCGGGAAGACGTAACTCCAATCGGGTACGACATAAATTTCTATCGGGCTGCCATAAAAATCTATCGGGCTGTTAGATTAGCCCCTCCTATCGGGTATGGTTCGGATATTTTTGTATCGGGCATTCGTAAAAACAAGCGGGTTTTGGTAATTCCTAACGGGTATTCGTCAAAATCGTATCGGGTGGCGACTTAACCCTAACGGGCTTTTATAAATGGGAACTACACCCGTTAAGAAATCAATCGGGTCTGTTGGTTGTCTATCGGGTTTCATAACAAATTCCTATCGGGTCCATGAAACCCAAGCGAGCATGCAAATATTCCAAAAAAATACCCGTTAGCGCACTATCGGGTCATCTGAACATTTACGTCTCCCGTTTGATGATCTATCGGGTTTTTTTCAAAATTCCTAGCGGGTGTATGAAAAACGATCTAGCTAGCAAATGTTGAAAAAAATACCCGTTAGCACACTATCGGGTCATCTGAGCATTTACGTCTCCCGTTTGATAACCTATCGGGTTTATGCAAAATTCCTATCGGGTGTATGAAAAACGATCTAGCTAGCAAATGTTGAAAAAAAATACCCGTTAGCACACTATCCGGTCATCTGAGCATTTACGTCTCCCGTTTGATAACCTATCGGGTTTTACGCAAACCTCCTATCGGGTGTACGAAAAACAATCGAGCATGGAAATGTTCAAAAAAATACCTGTTAGCTGACTGTCGGGTCATCTGAGCATTAAGATCTCCCGATTGATAATCTATCGGGTTTATACAAAATTCCTATCGGGTAGAAATAAAATTAATCGAGCTGGGAAATATGCATAAAATACCCGTTAGCGCCTATCGGGTGAAATGATTGTCAAGAGCTCCCGCTTAATAATCTATCGGGTTACATCACACATCGCTATCGGGCCTATGAAAGCCAATCGAGCAGGGAAATAGTGAACAAAAATACCCGTTAGTCTTCCTATCGGGTGATGTTTGTTGCTAACAACACCCGATTGAAGATCTACCATTTCCATTGAGTGATCCCTATCGGGTAGAGAAAAATCGATCGAGCTGAGAAATATTCATAAAATACCCGTTAGCCACCAATCGGGTGATATAATTGTTAACAGCTCCCGCTTAATAATCAACCGGGTTGCATCGACCAACATCTATCGGGTTGAACAATGCAATCGAGCAGGGAAATGCCGAACAAAATACCCGTTAGTAGCTCTATCGGGTGGATGTAATTGATAACAACACCCGAGTGAACATCTATCAGGTTGCACAGACGAGTCTCTATCGGGTTTTGGAAAATCAATGGAGCAGGAAAATATTGAAAAAATACCCGTTGGCTGCCTATCGGGTGATATAATTGTTAACAGCTCCCGCTTAGTAATCAATCGGGTTGTCCAATGATTCCCTATCGAGTAGGCAACATTTCTATCGGGTGTCAATTAGGTCCCGCCACAATTTGAACTTGGTCGAAGGGGCATTGGCTCCGGAGATGGATTCACAAATTTTTTCCCAGGTTCCGAGTGAGCGTTGAAGGGTTTTACAATTTGAACTTGGTCAAAGGGGCATTGGCTCTGGAGACGGATTCACAAATATTTTCCCAGGTTCCGAGTGACCGTTGAAAGGTTTTATGTGAGGATTTAGATGCGTACAATTCTCACACAAAAGCCTGCAACGGTGAATGAAGAGTTGGGAAAATATTTGTGGTTTAATGATAGCTCAGGTAGCCCGAATCCCTGTGAGGAGGTATAGGAAGCGAAGCCTGCAGTCACCATTTCTAAAGGATAACTGTTTTTGGGGAGTGGTGAGAATTTGAGAATAACAACTCTTTCCCTTCACCTCCCGTAAATATGGACGTTTGGAGGACATGTACTTGTTACCATGGGAGGGTTCACGCGAAGAAATATGGTAAAGTTGAGGGAATTGTGAAGGACATGATACTGGACCTGAAAATTAAAAACGCTGCAAAGTCCTTGTCACGCATGGGTTTATTATTATTCTATATGCAGAAATGGTGGCTGTTCATTTATTGTTGCTTTCATGTAAAATAATTATTGAAATAGTTATTTCCGGTGGTTCCCACAAATTTTGGCCCCCAAAACTTGAATTAGGTATACCTACGCTTTTTTTTCTTTTTTATTTCAAATTATCTTTGATCATTGCCCAACCCACCCGCCCATTTACCCGCAGGGTGGCTGTCCACAAGCATAATCCAATTGACATGTTGTCGTCCTTCACCAGTTTTCGAGTTTTATATATATTATCAACAGATTTATGCTGAGCACCCCCACCTGAGAGAATTATGACTCCGTATTTTTTTTTTGTACTGATGAGTCCTCAGTATAGTCGAGAGTCAGTTAGACTTGGTTTTCATTGAATTTTTACCTCCCCTCCCAACGAGTATTTCTCTCTGGTGCGGGGGGGTGCTCGACCTCGTTGAAATACCCGTTAGTAGCTCTATCGGGTGGATGTAATAGGTAACAACACCCGATTGAACATCTATCCGGTTGCACATACGAGTCCCTATCGGGTTTTGGAAAACCAATCGAGCAGGAAAATATTCAAAAAATACCCGTTGGCTGCCTATCGGGTGATATAATTGTTAACAGCTCCCGCTTAGTAATCAATCGGGTTGTCCAATGATTCCCTATCGAGTAGGCAACAAGTCTATCGGGTATTAATTAGTTCCAGCCACAATTTGAACTTGGTCGAAGGGGCATTGGCTCTGAAGACGGATTCACAAATATTTTCCGAGGTTCCGAGTGAGCGTTGAAGGGTTTTACATTTTGAACTTGGTCAAAGGGGCATTGGCTCTGGAGACGGTTTCACAAATATTTTCCCAGGTTCCGAGTGACCATTGAAAGGTTTTATGTGAGGATTTAGATGCGTCCAATTCTCACACAAAAGCCTGCAACGGTGAATGAAGAGTTGGGAAAATATTTGTGGTTTAATGATAGCTCAGGTAGCCCGAATCCCTGTGAGGAGGTATAGGAAGCGAAGCCTGCAGTCACCATTTCTAAAGGATAACTGTTTTTGGGGAGTGGTGAGAATACGAGAATAACAACTGTTTCCCTTCACCTCCCGTAAATAAGGACGTTTGGAGGACATGTACTTGTTACCATGGGAGGGTTCACGCGAAGAAATATGGTAAAGTTGAGGGAATTGTGAAGGACAGATACTGGACGTGAAAATTAAAAACGGAAACAACAAAATGAATATGTAATGGATGTTGCCTCTCATTAGGCGAATTTTAGGATATATTTTCCGAAAAATTTTCCAGGATTAAATGATGTCTATCGGGTTGTAATGAGAAATCGCTATCGGGCCCATGAAAGCCAATCGAGCAGGGAGATATTCAAAAGATATCCGTTAGCATCGTAACGGTTCATCTCATAGCTCCCGATACATAATCAACCGGGTTGCATCGACCAACGTCTATCGGGTTGAACAATGCAATCGAGCAGGGAAATGCCGAACAAAATACCCGTTAGTAGCTCTATCGGGTGGATGTAATTGATAACAACACCCGATTGAACATCTATCGGGTTGGACAGACGAGTCCCTATCGGGTTTTGGAAAACCAATCGAGCAGGAAAAAATTCGAAAAAATCCCCGTTGGCTGCCTATCGGGTGATATAATTGTTAACAGCTCCCGCTTAGTAAACAATCGGGTTGTCCAATGATTCCCTATCGAGTAGGCAACATTTCTATCGGGTATTAATTAGTTCCCGCCACAATTTGAACTTGGTCGAAGGGGCATTGGCTCTGAAGACGGATTCACAAATATTTTCCCAGTTTCCGAGTGACCGTTGAAGGGTTTCATGTGAGGATTTTTAATGATATGTTTAATAGGTAATATGTCGTAACGTATAAGTGATCAGGAATTTGAGTAACAGCAAGGAATTTGAATTTGAAGCGCATACTTTTCAATGCAAGTAAATTAGGTGTATATAAGTATACCACATAAAAACGTATTGTACACGCATGTATAAAACACGTTTGTAGGACATCCGATTGTTACCATGCAAAGGATATGGAGAAATACTGAACTTGGCAGAATCGTCATGGTTCGGATTCAGCAGAAATAACTGAAAATTGGGAACAACAATTAAACAGTATTTTGGAAAACGGTTGTTGAGCGCATGATGACCTATAATAATAATAATATATTCGTGGGCGAGAAGTAATTTGGCATGAGCCAAATTGAGTAGTTTGGCGGGTCATTTTCACCCGAGCTATACTCATTGTGTGACCATCTCTGTGAATGAAGTGTAATATAATATTATATTGTATTGCATACAGTTTTGATAAAAACGACAGCATTTACAAAGTGATGTGCGTCGCTTTTGCAACTTTTCATGTGTCATTCAATGCCGGAAGGAATCTGAGGGCAGTAAGTACCTATACGTCATTTATTTCTAAGTCCATTACATGTTGTAAGTTGTTATGTTGAGCATGTACATGCTTAAATTATCAATTAAATTGAATTATCAATGGAAAGAGTCGTTAATGACTCGGGGTATTTGCGATGGGGATTTTTTAATGTTTTTTCCCAGTAGGCACAGGTACCTATATACTAATGGTAGGCACGTAGGAGTTTCTGGCAGAAATGTTAGAAAAACCGTACACTTGTTAGCAAGTGAGTGAAAACCCGATACGAATTGAAAAAAAAAAAAACCACAGTCATGCAGCGTGGCTATAAGAGCGAATTTTCGAAGAAATAAGTGATTTTATGTAAAATGTGATGTTTGGGATATCCCATTCAAATATGGGCAATCTTAAACTTATTGGGTAATTATAGGTATTCCAGTATGACGCTATTCGGTTAATTCGGTATGCATGAAATATGGGCATACGTTACAAATTTTTTGTTCCATTTTTTGCCGAGTAACACCTCGTTTTATAGATTTTCCAACCCTGAACACGATGGTAAAGTCAGAATTGCGATATCCCATTCCGTTATCAGATTAGAGCAAACGAACCAGGAAGAACATCTCAAGAAATAACCACGTTCCTTCATCTTCAAAGTGCTCCAGTTTGAGAAAGGAATGAGATATCGCAATTATGATTTCACCATCGTGTTCAGCTTACAAAAACCTTTAAAATGAGGTGTCACTTGTCAGACTGCTTCATTTTGGGAATTTATGGGTAATTTTTCTCCCCTAAAACTCCCCAAAATTCCCCCTTAGAGTGACCCGATTCTGCCCATCTACGAACTTAGCCTGTCGATTGCCAAGACAGATTTTTCGTGCAAATTTGAACTTTTTATCTCAATTCTTTCGAGAGTTATCGTCTGGAATGACACATACATATATATATTAACCCAGTGAGTCTTTAACCAAGAACATGTCTTTCGGCAGTGAATTCAGGATGGTCTGAAACGGATTTTGGTATAAAAATCTTTCGGAAATTCGAGTTTTAAACATTTTGGACCGAGAACAATAGCTTCCTTTTCTTCGAAAATTCCCTAAAACCCGTTACGAGTTTCAAACTACCCGTTAGGAAGTTGTGAAAAACCCGATAGGCGTAACAGAAACTCGATGGGAATCGGAAAACCGTTTGAAATCGGGAAACCCGACACGATTGAAAGAAAAACCCGATTGGGAGGTAAAAAGACGTTACGACATTCGTAAACCCGATAGGAGTTGAAAAAGACGTTACGGCATTCGGGAACCCGATGGGAGACAGAAAACACCCGATAGGAATATGAATTTGGATACCCGATGGAAATCGCAACACCCGATAGGGGATTTGAAAAAGTCGCTAGAAACATTCAGACACCCGATAGAAGGTAGAAAACACCCGATAGGAGCCAACGCCTGCCCGCTTGGAGCAGGGAAACCCGTTACCAGGTGGGTCATGGTGGGGAGACCTCTATATAACCCCAACGTCCCCTTATGGCGACAACCACTTCTCCCCGATCAGTCGCGTCCTCACGTTCACGTGTTCTACATACTTCCCTGTGCTTATTCTTTATTCAGTCTGTGTGTTGCGGTCGTGTTTCAAATCAGTTGTGTTTCAAATCAGCTGTGTTTCAAATTAGTTGTGTTTCTAGTTTGTTGTGCTTCAATTATTAACGTTCACCCGTCACCAAACAACATTCGGTCCCTGGTACGTTGTACTACGCAATTCGTTTTAATTGCAATGGCGGACCAACGCTTGACTGATGTTCTACAGTCTTGGGAATTGGATGCAAGAATCGTTACTGCATTTGAAGGTTAGCAAAAATTTGTTTTACTATTTTTCTATAATATTCCGATTTCATGATAATCACATATACCCTATAACTTCCAAATCCAAACTGACATTTCAGTTTGAATTTCATTTTGTGTTGTTGAGCATTACTTATCATTTCCTTTTGCCAACGTATTTACCAATGCTAATTTTTTTTGTATAAAATTCCGATTTCAAGATGTACACGTAGCTATGACTTACGCAGCCAAACTGACAAATTGAATTTGAATTTTTTTTTCTTGAGTATATTTCCTTTTGCCAACGTATTTACCAAATGAAAGTTTTTGTAGTATAACAGTCTGCTTTCAATATAATTAATCACATCACTTCCAAATCCGAACTGACATTTCAATTTGAATTTCATTTTGTGTTGTTGAGCATTACTTATCATTTCCTTTTGCCAACGTATTTACCAATGCTAATTTTTGATGTATAATATTCCGATTTCAAGATGTACACGTAGCTATGACTTACGCACCCAAACTGACAATTTGAATTTGAATTTTTTTTCTTGAGTATATTTCCTTTTGCCAACGTATTTACCAAATGAAAGTTTTTGTAGTATAACAGTCTGCTTTCAATATAATTAATCACATCACTTCCAAATCCAAACTGACATTTCAATTTGAATTTCATTTTGTGTTGTTGAGCATTACTTATCATTTCCTTTTGCCAACGTATTTACCAATGCTAATTTTTGATGTATAATATTCCGATTTCAAGATGTACACGTAGCTATGACTTACGCACCCAAACTGACAATTTGAATTTGAATTTTTTTTCTTGAGTATATTTCCTTTTGCCAACGTATTTACCAAATGAAAGTTTTTGTAGTATAACAGTCTGCTTTCAATATAATTAATCACATCACTTCCAAATCCAAACTGACATTTCAATTTGAATTTCATTTTGTGTTGTTGAGCATTACTTATCATTTCCTTTTGCCAACGTATTTACCAATGCTAATTTTTGTTGTATAAAATTCCGATTTCAATATGTACACGTAGCTATGACTTACGCACCCAAACTGACAAATTGAATTTGAATTTTTTTTCTTGAGTATATTTCCTTTTGCCAACGTATTTACCAAATGAAAGTTTTTGTAGTATAACAGTCTGCTTTCAATATAATTAATCACATCACTTCCAAATCCAAACTGACATTTCAATTTGAATTTCATTTTGTGTTGTTGAGCATTACTTATCATTTCCTTTTGCCAACGTATTTACCAATGCTAATTTTTGATGTATAATATTCCGATTTCAAGATGTACACGTAGCTATGACTTACGCACCCAAACTGACAATTTGAATTTGAATTTTTTTTCTTGAGTATATTTCCTTTTGCCAACGTATTTACCAAATGAAAGTTTTTGTAGTATAACAGTCTGCTTTCAATATAATTAATCACATCACTTCCAAATCCAAACTGACATTTCAATTTGAATTTCATTTTGTGTTGTTGAGCATTACTTATCATTTCCTTTTGCCAACGTATTTACCAATGCTAATTTTTGTTGTATAATATTCCGATTTCATGATCTTGGTTTGAGTTGCATTGTTACGGTATCGGGAAATTGCTAAGTGTGTTAGTGCCCGTTAGTAATTCAATCGGGTATTATTAGACGTGAAATACTTGCACCAACTTGTTTCCGTTGTCCCTTCTATACATAACGGGTGTTTGAGGGTATGGGTACCCGTTAGTAATCCAATCGGGTATTGTTGTACTTTAAAATATTTTCAACAAACTGTTTTGCCTTGCCGCTTGTAGTTGTATCGGGTGTTCACTTCGTTCCAAACGGGTTCATCCGGACTTTGCCAAATATTCGTAAACATTCGTAACGGGTGTTTGTGGTTGTGAGTACCCGTTAGTAATCCAATCGGGTATTGTTGTACTTAAAATATTTTCAACAAACTGTTTTGCCTTGCCGCTTGTAGTTGTATCGGGTGTTCACTTCGTTCCAAACGGGTTCATCCGGACTTTGCTAAATATTCGTAAACATTCGTAACGGGTGTTTGTGGTTGTGAGTACCCGTTAGTAATCCAATCGGGTATTGTTGTACTTTAAAATATTTTCAACAAACTGTTTTGCCTTGCCGCTTGTAGTTGTATCGGGTGTTCACTTCGTTCCAAACGGGTTCATCCGGACTTTGCCAAATATTCGTAAACATTCGTAACGGGTGTTTGTGGTAGTGAGTACCCGTTAGTAATCCAATCGGGTATTGTTGTACTTTAAAATATTTTCAACAAACTGTTTTGCCTTGCCGCTTGTAGTTGTATCGGGTGTTCACTTCGTTCCAAACGGGTTCATCCGGACTTTGCTAAATATTCGTAAACATTCGTAACGGGTGTTTGTGGTTGTGAGTACCCGTTAGTAATCCAATCGGGTAGTGTTGTACTTTAAAATATTTTCAACAAACTGCTTTGCCTTGCCGCTTGTAGTCGTATCGGGTGTTCACTTGGTCTCATGGCTGACTTTTTTTTCCCCTGCACAGATGCCGGATTCGAAACTGACGAATTACGCAACCTAGAACCAGACAATATCCTCTGGGAAGCAGTAGCACCAGGACTGTGGACTCAGACAGACAAGATGCGATACACAGCAGGGTGGAAGACGAATTTCGGTCCACTCTCCTCTCCCAGTTGTTCTTCGACATCTCTTGCTAGACCCCTATCAAGTGACGACTCCACGCGAACACTTCCTACCCAGGTGAGTGTTGCCAATTACAATTACAGACGACAGGCAGACAGAAACAGTGTTCATGTTTGACAATAACTTCCTGCATATAATATGTATTGTTACGAGGTGAACGGTGTTGTTGTTGCAGTTTTACTCCTCGACGCTTCGCCTTAGAGACTCGTTGCCGAGTGAACTACAGCTCAGCGAGGAATCGTCTGACGATGACGACGAATCCGCCGCCACAACCGACGACGACCCCCAATTCGCCAGTTACAAGGGAGTCGATAAGACTGCTTTCATCAGCACTTCAGATGAGGTAATGTGCATCACACCATCCGTGGGTGAAATAGTATCACGTACTCATAGTCAAACCTAGGGTTTTTATATTAAATTTACATCTCTTCCTCTCTCCCCAACAGATCACAGCAATACTACAACAGTCAGAGAAGGGGCGGAGGTGCATGGAGCTAGCAAGGCCCGAGAATACCAAGGCAGTCAGCCCATCCGACAGGAAGGCGGTAGCGGATGTTGTCATAAACCACCTTCACCGACAAGCCACCCCCGCGGGTGCGAACGTCATCCCCCATTTCTCTTACAAAGAATTGAAGTGAGTGACACCTTGAAATTTGTGATTACGCATTGTTTGTTAGTATACATGTTGGGTACTCTTATCTTAACATTCCTCTGCATAAAGACATAATAATCACGTCTTTGAATTGTTGTGTACGTTTCAGTTTCATAGCTGCTCAGTTGGCGAGATATTTCCGGGATCCCCCCTCGCTGTGGTTTACTTTATCAGCAACGACACGGGGGGGCTCGTCACACAGCAGTGACAGCACGCCGACGAAAAAACCAAGGAAGTACCCCTACGGGCACTTGTGGAGCAAAGTAAACAACCTCAAGGACTCCTGGAGGAAGGCCAATAAAGAAAAGTACGATAAAATAAAGGAGGCCAAGAAGGCAAGTGAAGCAAGGAAACGGAAGGGAGGCAAACAGAAGAGGGCCTACACGAAGAAGCCGAAGCAGCCAACCACCTCCCCTCCGCCCGTACGGAAAACTCTGACAGGTGAGTCTACTCTCTATTCATCTCTTTTCCTCCTACCACCCTCCTTGTCTGCCGTTTCTGTGTTATTTATTGTGAGGAGTCGTAACCGTTGATGTTATTTTCCTAGAGTGGAAAGAGGAACTCGAAAAACATCACTCCATCCAAACCATCAGGGGAGGTGATTGGTTGGACCGAGCGTCGATCCCCGAAGAGATACAAGAGGCGTTACGGAGGACAGCGAAGCTGCGGCACGACTACCTATGCTGTGAAGACAACAGCCTCTCCGACTACTTCGACTACTTCCCGTTCTTCAAGTCGTCCGCCCACGCAGCGAAAGTGGTGAGTTCATAATTTGAACGTATTTCATGTGCTCTGTTTATATACTTGTGCCTGCTGTTGTTTAAAGCGAGGAATATTTTTTAGTAATCGCTAATGATAGTTGTTGTTTTCTGTTACAGATAGAATCTGATTTCAAGGAGCTCTATACCATCCCGGAGGGGAGGCTGTATGAAAAGCTGAGAGAACTCCACCCGGCCATAGTCCAAGAGGCTAGCAGGTCTTCCAGAAGCGTGGAAGGGTGGGACACGATCGTCGAGTCGTTACTGTCGTACTACGAAAAAAATACCGGTGAGAAATAATTGTGATTAGCCTACTCTGTGTTCAAATTGACTAGGAATCGTTTTTTCAACTTTAATATTTTGTTGTTATACCAGGGATTCTTCTTCTTCACGCTTTGTAAACAAATGATTTGTTGAAATTGCTTTATTTGACCATGAGGTGGTTGTAATGACTGAATCGTACTGTACGAACGTGTTGCTAATGTGCTCCGTGATATTTCAGAGGAGGAGAAGAGAACGACTGCAGCTCTCGTCGCCCTCCCGTTCGCTATGGGGACTCACCGGTTGAAGAAGAGGGCAGGACTTAGAGCTCCGGTTCAGATCTCGAAGAAGGAGTCGGCAGATCACTTCGTCAAATTCCTGGACTCAGATTCTGAGGTGGACAACCTCCACGCCAAACGCCTGGAGGAAGCGGAACACGGAACATTGCAACCGTATGTCATAGCAATAGGAAAATTAGGTTCCGTCAGCCATTGTCTAGTCAAATACTTAGATTTTAGCCTTAGAACTGACACCATACTCCAGGCGGTCGATCTTTGTTTTAAATTAATAATCGTGCTGAACTGCGAGTACCCACCTCAGTGTACACACATCTGGCAAACTCTAGAATGGGTGTGCTATGATTTAAAGGTTTCTAAAAACTACCTCCACTCTGTCGTGACTATCGCTTCCACCTGTGCTCACTTCCTACGTTACCACGTTACACCCACCCCTGCTGCTCCTGCTGATGGTAGCTCCAGTGATGAAAAATCACTTGTACGAGTGTTGATACAAAAATACGACATTATAGAGGGTCAATGTGTATGCTTTGTTGAGAGTCTCAGAACAGGTGAATTGGTAACTTTCTTAAACTTAACTGGGGACAACATAATACAGTCTAACATTCTTGGTGATTCGGAACTGTTACTTTATGGTACTTGTACAAAAGCGTTTGCAGAACAACACGGATTGATTGCTTACAGTATAGATACCACCACAACCGAAATACTTGGTGCCCTTCACATAACAGATAGTCCTGCTTCAGTATCATTACCTTTGCCGTCAACTCCGGGTGTTGAGTCACATTTGCCATCAACTTCAGGGGGTGTTGAGTCACATTTGCCATTCACTTCAAGTTCCAAATCACTTTTTGACCCATCTGAGGAGGTACATCTACCATCAGCAACAGCAGTTCCTCCTGAGGCAAGCCCTGCCCTTTCAGGTGTATCTGAACCACCTCCCCTTCTGTCTCCTACATGGCCAAGAACTCCCCTTAAGGAAGCTGGATTCTACAAAGAGAGTAGGACTCCGAAAAGATTGACCCCGTCTAAAACAACCCCGTCTAAAACAACCCCGTCTAAAACAACCCCGTCTAAAACAACCCCGTCTAAAACAACCCCGTCTAAAGCAACCCCGTCTAAAACAACCCCGTCTAAAACAACCCCGTCTAAAACAACCCCGTCTAAAACAACCCCGTCTAAAACAACACCATGTAAAACCACCCCATCTAAACTAACCACTGCAACAGCCACTCCTGAGTCTGATACCAGCACTCTGCCCGTGTCCCCACCTCCACACTTCAGCAGCTCCCCTGCATCATCCAGCGATCCGGGCAGTACTCCCAAGTCCTTGCAGGATTTGGTCGAACGCCAGAAACTGGCGGTACGTGGCAGTAAGAGTAAAAAATAGCTAACATACCCATCACGTCCTCACCACTGATTGCTTTACAACGTGTCTACACTGAGGTGGTGCTAGTTAGTTACCATTTGTGCATCAACTGTTCCTTGATGACCATTCTGAATAATATGTAAATAACATTCTATAATAATATATATTCTAAATAAAATTTTTTTGAAGTCGACCATATTTCATTGGGTATAATATATACATCACTGTTCCAACATGAGTGGTACAGAACATTACAAATTTCACTACTGTCCCTTAACATTCAGAGAAGTTGAATTTCATTCATTTTAAAAACTGTCAAACCGCCGATATACTTTCCCAAATACGTTGTAGTTAAAGCTCTAGACTATACGTATTAGTGCGAAACAACCTGTGATTAAACATAAACATAGACAATTATATATATATATATATATATATATATATATATATATATATATATATATATATATATATGCATACGTTATCAAATATTGTTGCATATAACGAGTCCAATAAACTGTGATACTGTTAATGTACTTAGTTAAGAAACAAATTGCTATAAACAATCTGCGTACGAAAACAAATTATTTAGACTATACGTATCTATACGCTCTAGACTATACGTATTAGTGCGAAACAACCTGTAATTAAACATAAACATAGACAATTTTATATACCGATATATAATAATATGCATACGTTATCAAATATTGTTGCATATAACGAGTCCAATAAACTGTGATACTGTTAAACTGTTTATTTTGTTGTTGTACTTAGTTAAGAAACAAATTGCTATAAACAATCTGCGTACGAAAACAAATTATTTATTTCCGATTTTTATTGTGAATTTGAACTTTATGACTTATGAATAAATTGATGACCTAAACACTTGTGTTAACTCTCCTTTGCCCAAGCTGTGTTCACCTTTACAAATAAGAATTACTTATTGCAACTATTTACATTTCTATACATTTATAACTTTCATTTCTTTGTTCAACTGTTTGTTCAACACTTTTGATTTCAATGAGTATTTCGATTTCAATTTCATGAGTATGTTTCACGCAGGTTCCTCACCAGGCTTCGAAATCCTCCTTCTCCCTACTCCTTAGGATTCCTCCTAATCCCAATCCATCGCTACCCTTTTGCATCTCCCTACGCTCTACTAATAATTACCTGATTGGTAGAGCCATTGGAGAATGCAAACGGTTAGGGTGGAAATGGGCTCATTAGGAATCCAATGGGGTAGTGAGAAGTAGGCTCGATAGAATCCTATCGGGTTCTACGAGTGGACGCTCGATAGAATCCTAGCGGGTTCTACGAGTGGACGCTCGATAGAATCCTAGCGGGTTCTACGAGTGGACGCTCGATAGAATCCTAGCGGGTTCTACGAGTGGACGCTCGATAGAATCCTAGCGGGTTCTACGAGTGGACGCCCGGTAGAATACTATCGGGCGTCCACTCGTGGAACCCGCTAGGATTCTATCGGGCGTCCACTCGTGGAACCCGCTAGGATTCTATCGGGCGTCCACTCGTAGAACCCGCTAGGATTCTATCGAGCGTCCACTCGTAGAACCCGCTAGGATTCTATCGGGCGTCCATTCGTAGAACCCGATAGATCCCAAGCGGGCGTTAGGTGGTAGACCCGATAGAACCCAAGCGGGTGTTAGGTGGTAGACCCGATAGAACCCAAGCGGGTGTTAGGTGGTAGACCCGATAGAACCCAAGCGGGTGTTAGGTGGTAGACCCGATTGCAATCAAACGGGTGTTAGGTGGTAGACCCGATTGCAATCAAACGGGTGTTAGGTGGTAGACCCGATTGCAATCAAACGGGTGTTAGGTGGTAGACCCGATTGCAATCAAACGGGTGTTAGGTGGTAGACCCGATTGCAATCAAACGGGTGTTAGGTGGTAGACCCGATCGCAATCAAACGGGTGTTAGGTGGTAGACCCGATCGCAATCAAACGGGTGTTAGGTGGTAGACCCGATTGCAGTCAAACGGGTGTTAGGTGGTAGACCCGATCGCAATCAAACGGGTGTTAGGTGGTAGACCCGATTGCAATCAAACGGGTGTTAGGTGGTAGACCCGCTAGGAACAGCATGGACGTGCAAGGATTACCCGATTGTTTTCAATTTTTTGCCCGATTGGAAACCAAACGGGTGTTTCTTTACAGCACGTTCGGCTGCTATCGGGTATCCCAGCACGTACGTGCTGTGATTACCCGATAGGGTCTTATCAGTAGATTCCTATCGGGTACCCCTAATCCCTATCGGGTTTTTTTCAAAGTTTTCACCGGCCTGCGAGCACCACGAGGTGGTAAAACAATGCGTTTTTTCTCTCGGTGTGGGGCGGGCGAATTCAACTTTGGATGAATTTGAAGGTGCTTGTGGAAAATAATGTAAGCGTGTTACATTTTTAATATTTGTAACCATCTATCTGTATGATGTAGCTATATGATTTAGAAGATAATAAAGTATGCGGGGATCTCAGTATGATAGGATAGACCGGTAATAAAGTAAGTGTTTTTGACTGATGAGTAACACGAAAAGATAATTTAAAGCAACAGTAACCTGTATCACAGCATCTATCACATCTCTCAACATTCATAAGTTTTTTTAATTGTATTTTTCTCTCAAATCAAGGAAGTTGAAACCTGCACACAATAAGAAACCTAATAACTATGATTACCACAATTAATAGCAACTTGCCAATTTTCAGTAAAGCATTTTTTTTTTTTCAAAGCTTCAACACTGATAAGCAAACTGTTCTTGATCTTCATATTTCTCCCATAAAATAGTGGCATGAAGTATTTTTAATCAGATCAGATCCCAAATACGCCCACAGACACCCTAACCAATTTCGGCAGATATTGGGCCTTTTGGAACCGTAGAATGGCAGCGTACCAGAACGCAGAACAGATCCTCGGATTCGCTTAGTAGCAAAGTCCTCCTACGGTTCACTTGGGGGGGGGGGAATTGGTACGTATATTTTGCTATTCTAATGGGGGAAACTGTATTCGCCAGCCACTCATGGCATTCGCGCTATCACTTGCTTAAACACGAATGGTACTTTCTGAAGCGAAAGATAAGGTTGGCAGGGTGGCCACTCGATTAGGATTTTCATTTTCCCTGACTTTTCCCTGATCTTTTTGTCGATTTCCCGGACTTTCCGAGATTTTTGAAGCCCGACCCTTCCACCTTTTTTTCCGATTTCCCTGCTTGAACTTTAGCATATTCTATGTCGAATTTAAATGTCTGAAGGGTAAATAAACAGGTAAGTTGACTGAATATTATTACATTGAAGGATTTATGTATTTATTAATGTGCTAACCTAAATAAATTTCTAATTTCGAGGCGCGAGAAACGCCAAGCAGCGTACAGCGAGAAGCGAACGACTAAGCATCAACAAAAAAATCCGTCATAAAAAAAGCAAGCGTTAATCTGCTGTCTTGGACGTGACCCTTTTGGAGTCAGTCACAATTAGAATTTCAGAGTGATTGCCATTTATTGTATTTGCATACTCCACATACTGAATTGTCTAATATCTCGTTTGTCTCATCCATGAAAGCGCAGCCAGCTCGGCCGCTGTGAAGGTAGCCGTCCGTGTAGAGAAGCAGGCTGCTGAGCCACTGGAACGTAGCAGTTCCTGGAATCTGTGAGGATTTGAGTGGAGGTCAGTATAGAAGGAATTTGGTAGAGTGATCACCTCAGCTGGTTCTTGAATAAAATGTAGGGCACTGTGAACAAGTACGGAGTATTGGTACATCGCTGCCATCGTAAATCATTGCTCAGTTCAGTCTTCGTCGGAAAATGCTCGCTGACAGGTTCTTGCTCAAAACATCCAGCAAAGACCAAAGCTGTTTCCGAAAGGTAGCTCGACCTGCAATGGATGACCTAACTGAACGATGCTGGGCGAAGAGGTTTTCTCCATTAGTCTGCGAAAGCTTCACTGTTCGCAGACTAATGGAGGTTCTCTGGCCTCAGCCAGCAGCGCATTTATCGGAGTTGATCGTAGTGTCAATAACAACTCCCTAACCGCCCATCTGACATAGTAGGAGTTGATTTCTTCAGCTTCAGTAGAGGCGTCCAAAAAATCCCACTGAACCACCTCGAGGTTAGGCCACACTAGTGCAGCGTAGAACATACTCCCTCCCACCATCTAACCAAAGACCTTGTTTTGGAATTCCAAGGTTTCGCACCCAGATCAAGACGATCGTTCGCTCCCAAGAGAGAGAAAAAAATTATAGCTACATGAAGCAAACGGCAAAATACAGCTCTTTATCTGAGTGGAGAACAGTTTATTCAAATAGGTCATCGTTCTGTGAAGTCGATATCTGCTTCTGGGTAATCCGTAAGTTACATGGCTAAACCATAAATGCAGTCGGCAAATATGTGGAGCCATTATTTGCTGACGGAACTCACCATCCAATTTTGGAGAAATCCTTTTTTTTTAAATGATATTGCGTACAGACGTCAATACCCTCGAAACGACCGAGAAACCATCATTACAATGACAGAATAGTGACAAGGGTTACCTACCCAGAAAATAACAAGTCGTAATTGTTGAGGATGTTTATCTTTGTTGAAGGCAGCATTTGATGCTGCAACTTCTGGATCTTTGACTTGAATCGTGACAGGTATACAGCCATCATAACTCACTCAACCTTTAGGGTTGAGGGAGGCGTTTGAAAACCTAAATCAAACACAATAAATACTAATGCGGGCATCAGAAAGGGGATGATCAAGATCACTAAGTGGTATTTAAGTGTCGTGGTTCTGGATAGTGCAAAGTGTAGCCGGGAGCTGAGAGAACGAGAAAGAGAACCGCCCTGGAAGGGGGAGGTCCATATAAAATAATCTCAGTTCCAAACATGAAGCCCTTTGTTAGATGTATGTACTATTTGCGAGGGAGGGAGCTAAGCGGCTCATCGAGCTTCCTACAATAGGTCCCCTGCCGCTCTTGAAACTCTCTTGCCACCGTTTATTATTTGAATTAGGCCATTGTTGAGTGATGGAGCTCTTTTTTTCTCTTTTGGCGATGCCTTCGCCTCTTCCACTCAACACATCTGCTCGGTGCTCATCTACTACACACCCCACTCCCCTCAGTCAGTCTGTCTCTTTTCCACCACTCTCATATCACCCTCGTCCGTGCGCACACCGCCAACTATCCACTGCTCAATAAACTCGCTTAATCGTGAATAAGTCGTACCTAATGATCCGTTATTCGTTCAAATAGATGGAATTATGAGAAGGAATAGGAGGGAAAGATGAATGACGATAATGTCACGAGATGATGGTACGAGTAAAGTACTTCTTACTGATGCATCTGGCATCTGAACCTAGTGGGTGAACCATCTACCTGTCATTTAGTGTACCATTGCTTTTCGTAGGCAATTAGGAGTGGTGGTACCCGATCGAATGTTAGCTTATCAGGAGGAAAAACTGATTGTGACTGAGGACCAATACAGTTTCCAGAGGTGTAGGAGTAAGTTATGCCTGCGACTCCCTATATTTCTTATTGATGGCCACGATGAACCTCACAACCTCGTAGTGCATACTTTTGCTATTTAAGTTCTGCATACTCACAGTCTCAGTGTTGTACCTATAGAGCTACCGAGGTTTGATATGGGTGTACTGCGGTATCCCGGAGTACAATAATGAAACTCAATCATCCGACGTCCTTCCCCAGAGCTCAGAATAATAACTGCGAATTAACAGCGTCCCAGAATAACAACCTTGAATGAATGAGTGCCAAACTGCTCAGCCACGTGCGCAATTTTCAACATTGGAGTGCAACTAGGTTCTTCAGGAAATCCCAGGAAAACCTCATTAAAGAGCCTTTTACTCTATGATATATTTTTTAGCGAGAGCACTTGATTTCCTTTACTTTGAACTGCAGTCATGAATATATAATTTTGTTGACGACTGACTGCAAGGTGGATTAACATCCACTCTCTACATGCCTTGGACTGAATGTTCCTAAGGATTAACTAACATCCAAAAACATAATATTCAATTGTTATAAAACTCACAGTATAGTTGAAATGGAAAATTTGAGAGAATCGCTGATGATACATTGGTACCTAATTTTTTATTTTAGTGAGAATGATGGTTTTTTATAGTTCTCCTTAGGTAGGTACTGTGTTTGATGGGAAATTTGCTTTAGTTCTATACGCTGGTTGGCTGGTATAGAGCTGAAGCGAACTTCTTCCCATCAAACACAGCATCAACGAAGTTCGAATTAAAACATGCAGCAGACTGACAAAAAGGCGAGGTTGGAGCACAATAAATACGGTCAAAACATTGCAGATTTTTAAACTACCGATTAACTGTATTCACCAACTACCACCAAAGACCAGAATATGGGTAAAATGTGATGTGGCCGTTTTCAGTCACTTTTATTATATTATTATGGGACCTTCTGTGAAAATTCTCTTAAAGAAAAAAAGTCTAGGAACACAGTAAAATAGGTTAGGAGTGATTTGTGAAGAATAAAAGAAAGAATCGTGACAAAAGCCTGGAATAAGTCGTTACTACTTGCCGCGAAGAAAAATGGAAAACTTCACTCCGCCTCCCTGGATTGATAATATCAGATTGGCCATATTGATATCACACGGCTAGCATGCCTCTAGCATTCTTTGCGAAAATAGACGTTGAAACCGTCGTTCGAATTCACGAGCAAACATAGAAACGTATCCGTTCAGAAGCTCTGAAACGAAAATTGTAGGTAGAAATCTGGAGACTTGACAAAAATTGTTCGCCCTCCAGCAACGGTGATTACAAGGCTTCTGCTGCCCCGGTAGATTCGGACGCAAAAAGGAGGGAGAAGCTGTTCAAGTGTGAGAAGTGGTAGATAAGTGTAAGGTGGCCTAAGGGCCCTTGATCTGAGTGAAGTACCTAGGTCCGTTGTATGGGAAGTCGGCTTCTCAAAAGATGCAGGTGGTGATCACTGGGTGGGGGGGGGGGGGGGGCTGGACGATTTCTTCTTGTTAACATGTTTAATGTTTTAGGGCTGGGGGTCATTCTGTGAATTCCGACACGCAAATATGCAACGTTTTTCATTGGTTACTACACAGTTACTACCTTCTGTTGTAGCAACCATAAAGAATATCGCGCTCGAAAGAAACAAGAGTCAATAGCTACGTTTTTCATTGGTTACTACACAGTTACTACCTTCTGTTGTAGCAACCATATGTTGATGGCGAGTTCTATAATAAGTACAGTAAATGCAACATTATACTTGTAGAGTTCAGTGAAATTGTGGCTTTCATTTTTTCTTGACATTAAAAAACTATATTTAATTTCTCCCTTGCGAGGGAAAAACATTAAACATGATTTAATGTTTTTCCCTCTCAAGGGAGAAATTTATACAGCAGAATTTAAATTACAGTTCTCTTGAATTGTGTCCTTCATTTAAATAGTTTAAAATTATTCTTTCCTGTACAATGGGCCTCAATATCGGCACTAAATGCCATCAGTCCCCAGGACTTTTTCAACGCAACATTATCAGCGGTAATTTGTTGCACACCGGTCGACTAGGTATTACAGGACTTCCGGGGTTTCCGAATAGGTTACTAGCATACTCTTCTTATACGTAGATTCAATTTCATTTGAACCGATTTATTGTAATATTGTCGGCTCTCTAACGAGACTTCAATGTGAAATTTCATTTGTAAGTACATATTATCACTTGATAACACAATGAATATAGTATTTTCCCATTTGAAATAAGTTGGCGCAGACATACGCGTGCGCAGGCATTTGTTACAAAGGATCTTAATGAACCTTCAATTAAGCGGTTTTTATTTTGGATTTTTGAGGTAGGTATTGTTTCGAAAATAAAAGTTATGATCCAATAGTTGTGGACTACCTACCCTGTGGATAGGCAGCACTAATCGACACCAATCCAGCACACCAATCTGTTGACATTTATCGTTTCCAATGAGGAATGGACGTGTATTTTTTCTCCCCCCCTTCCCCCGTCCAGATTGTACGTCTAACTGAGAGCTTTCCAAAAAGGTGCTATATGATGGGTCCGAAATGAACGGAGGTGGGTGAAAAAAGGGCAGGAAAAAGCGTGCGATGCCAGCTGGTATGTATTGCCCTCTCGCTCCCGGACGTGGGAACCGAGTGAGAGGGACACACATTCCAGATGACGTCACGCTTTTTTTTTGTTTTTTGTTTCTAAGTTTGGGGACGCAGGGGTTTTCGAGAGTGCTGAATACGATTCTGAGGTCAAAAGCAGCAAAGTCCGACCCACGTCCATTCCTCATTCTACCCAAAGGAATTTTTTATAAAAGTACTCCGGCGAATTGTAAATATTTCTATACAGTAGTTTTAATGTATTTTATCATGGCAGCAGAGGAAATTTATAATAGTACTCTTGCTTGTGTCTGGCGTCTGTGATATTAGAATAGGACATGAATGGTTTCGAGAGTGTTGTTGCAATTAATTGGTTGGATGAATGTGGGCCGGGTGCTCTGGTCGGCTTGGTGATGTTTGAGGATTTCTTCTCTTCCTCACTCATTTTGGCCGCCTGCCCAGAAATGGGAGCCGCCGGGGTGGGTGGGTCTGGGAAGGTTGGGGTGCTCAGGCCCCGACCAGCAAACTTTGGGCTGAGCGCAGCCCCCCCCCCCCCCCCACCACCCCCTTTTTGCTCATTCTCCCCCAGTACCCCTGCCATTATTGACGCCCATTTAGGTTTATTGCCACTTTACTTACTATAATTTGACGTGTACTTTATACAGTATCATATGTCAGTACAAATAAACTAGCTGGCATTTGTTACAAAGTCTGTTTCTTCCGGAAAAACAAACTTCGGAGTGGGTCTGATGACCAGGAATGTTTAAGGTCTAATCGTTAGACCATCAAACTTGGCTGTATAGTTTTTGGCGCCACAAAGCGGAGCTATGAAGAGTTCGTCAAAGCTCCTGCAATGGGCAGTTTTGTGTTTTTGATCTCAGAATCGGATTTAGCACCCTTTAAACCCCCCCCCCCCCCCCCCCCCCCCCAAATGCCAATTTTCATCTCAAAACTCCGTGCAGCTTGGGCAAAAAACGGATAGAAAGAATATGAAATGACGTCATAAGTGGATGGCGCTGACGGTTCCCTCCTGGCGGACACGGGGGGCGAGGGCCTTTACCTGTGACGTCATTTTGCTTTCTTTCCAGTAGTTTATCACCCACTTTCGAACATCGGATACCCCTAATATAGCACCTTTTCGGAAAGCACTCGCCGAGAACTTTTACTATAAAAAATAAAACTGGTGAAATTGTCCATTCCGGTGCACTATGCTAAGAACAGCTAATTTCGGGGCTTTAGACAGGATTATAGGAGGCTATATTGCGAATAAATAATGTTCATACGCGCCACTAATTGCGACACTGGGGGCACTAACACATGGTTGAAATATGCTTTTCTGGATTGTTCTCTAATATATTGAAACCATCTTGAAACAAACGTTGAGTTGACACTGGGCCACCACGGGTGCCACTGAGTTCAGTAATGGCCCCAATAGCGAGAATTATGCATGTAAACACTGCATCCAAACCGTCTTTAGTTAGCGGACCCACTAGTAGTTTTTATTTTTAGACCATCAATGCACCTTCACTGATCATTAGTAACAGAAATAGTAATAGAACTGAACGAAATATAGTTTCTCGGAATGAGAACAGGAAACAGTGAACGAATCAGGTAGAATATCACTATATCCAAAAAACCCAAGACATACTAGCAGTTTAGGGTTTTTCATGAATTTCCATTGTATCCAATGCGAAGCTTGAAGCCCTTGTAGGTTTATTTGGATAGGCGATGACCCCGAAGCTGACGGAGGTGGAACCAGAATCGCACAGCGGACAAAGTATGGGTTGTAGTATTTAAGTTTGACGGTTCAATTTGTAGGCGAAATCGCCCGGAGCAGCCGGATGGGGTCACGAACCAAACAACATAGCAAACTGGTTGTCGTCGGGCAAAGCTAGGGCAAACTTCTAAGGGTTCCCACTGAGTGACTGACTATTCAACTCTCAAGCAACAAGCTTTGAGGCTTTGGGGCAACATCCGAAGTTAACCAACACAGTTGGAAGAAGTATCGAGAGCGTCTCACATAACTTCAAAGCCGCGATGAGAGATACTGTACATGTATGGCTACTGCCCAATCAAATGCTCTAATATATACTGTAACTCGACATTTTTTAGGATCTTCATCATACATCATCATTATAATTCAGTTATATCCACACTTAATCTATACAGCTGTCAGAAGTTTGTTTGACTGTCATTTGACCCGGCCCAAATGTCCCCGATCGATTTTGACAAAATTGTCAACCTGATCACAAAACGCCTAATGGGGATGCACGAGGCAGTTGGTATACATATAGTTTATTTTTATTATAAATTTTTGGGATTTTTCTAGTTCGTTGGAAACCTATGCCGTATGGTCCTCTGCGACCTAAGCCTTAGTATCACGTTGTAACTAATCCAAGTTTGGTAATCTGCGTGCTATCCATAACTCCACGCGCTGTACGCTTTCGAAACGCCCATACCATTAACTTTCGTATGAACACCAACGATGTGATCTAGCCAGCAACCCCCAGCATTTGGGTACCTGTAAAACACATAATGGTGAAATTCCCCGCCTTACCTCAATTGTAATCTTATTTTTTTTTTTAAACGCTGCGAAGTCCTTGTCACATGCGTTTATATTATTCTATTGGACATACCTACAGAAATTTTGGCTGTTCATTTATTGTTTCTTTCATGTGCAATTATTGACATGGATATTTTTTATGGTTTCCACCAATTTTGGCCCCCAAAAACACGAATTAGGCTCGGTTTTTTGTTTTTTAAACAGATTATTTTTGATCATTTATAGTACCATCTAATTGTCTTGATTCACCTGTTGATACTAATTCTAGTGTTATTATACAAATGTATGGTGATTTCAGACAATTTCCCATGTTTTTGACTAATAAAAAATGAATTTCGGGAGCTTAAACTTAGTTACAACCTCAATTCTTCACTCTTTGGTCAAAATCAACTTCATATTCGGTCTTCTCGCCCTAAAAAACATGGAAAACGATACCTCACAAGCTCATGCTCACTAAAACCTCAAAAATTCCTCGAAAACCCCTATTTTTACGCCCATTTTTCTCCCATAACACCCCTGGGTGTATGCCGATCGGGCGGCCGTGTTTCGGAGCACAACTAAGACCCAAATGTGTTCCCAAATGGGGATCCAAGCTGTGTGCGGAAAAACGACGATTTTAGACCAAAATTTAACGTAAATTTAAGGCTGAAACTTCGTTAGAACCTCAATTTTCCACTCCTTGGTCAAAATCGACTTTATATTCGGTCTTCTCGTCCCAAAAACATGGAAAACGATACCTCAAAAGCTCATGTTACTAACATGTTACTAAAACGCAAAAATTACCTATTTTTATACACATTTTCACTCATAACACCCCTGGGTATATTCCGATCTGACTGCAAAGTTTCAGGGCACAACTAGGGCCCAAATGGAGCATGTGTGCGAAAGAACGGATTTTTTAGACCGAAAATGAAGCTGAATGAAGGCATGAAAACGACAAGCTGGACGTTTAAGCCACATACCTATTCACATAATGACGCTTGACGATTTACTTCTGTGCTATTTGATTGATAAACAGTAAAAAAAATTTCTACTTCTCTATCATGTTATTGATTAAATCATAGTCCGTCCAAGAGGTTGAACTTTCCGTATAACGATTTCCATGTGTTTTTTTCTGTGTGTTGATGTTATTGTTTATGAGCGGTCGTGTTGTGGGAACGAGGGGAGCCGTTAGGGGAGTCAAGCCATTGTATCGGTATCGGTTCCCTCTTCCCAGCCGACCGAAACAACCGCAACTATATTATTCAAAATGGCGCTCTCACAACCTGAGCAGCCATCATCCACCCATAGGTACACCCTAAATCCCCCCTTCACACAGTCCTGCGAGATCATAACATTAGCTTAGACTAGTATCTAGGAGCTCAATACTGTATACGTATAATTCCTTCCTGCGTGAATGAAGTTTGTTCAATAATTATATTAATGAGATTTAGCCGGATGCGGTCGCCATCCGCTGTGGAAGCGCTGAGTCATAAATTTCGATGTGAAGAAGTACAAGTTTACATACAATATCTATGAAGGATTACTGAACTGAAGCGTTCTTTAATAAATAGTGTGTAAAGAGATCGTTCGATGATATTTGGGACGATCAAAACTTGGAAAATTGATAGGTAGGTACGAGAACATATGGAGAGAAAAACTTATAAAAGTGAAGAGCGTTGGTAGAGCAACAAGATGATCTATTGAGATGTTATATGGGGAAGTGCGAGAACTTCAACACAGGCTGATCCCATAGTTGATCGATTGACGTAGACCATACCACGCTTCATTAAGGGCCAGTTTCACCAAAGTTTTTAATCAACGTTTACTTAATAAACCGAAGATCTCAGGTGTTAAACAACGATGTCGGGCTCCACCAACCTCGATGATCAAGTCGATCAAAAATGACCAGCCGATTTGGGGTGGTCAGCGCCCTAAATCAATGATTTACCACTTCTCCATCTTGCCAGTCCGACAGTTTTCATGCGAACCGTTCCTCTAATATTATTATTCTTGATATCTTCTTCTTATTATTATTCTTGGTCTTCTTCTACAGTCAAAAAAATGAGTAGGGGATTGATTAGGGCATTTCAGTTGATACTGCAGTATCGTGATCAGTAATTGTGAAGTCTTCATCTTCGTCCTCCATGGAGGACGAAGATGAAGACTTCACAATTCGACGTCCTCGTGAATGTTAGAGAGAACAAATGACCTATTTTGAGCTCGATGAAATCGATTCTGTGACGAGATACCTACAATATAATCAAGTGAAAAGGCACTTCTCGTTTCTTTGAACTGATGGGAGACAGAAACACCTTCACCTTCAACAAAAAAGTTCTAGTGATCATGCAGTTCTTTGGATAATTTATTTTCGATTTTTCTGGCCATTTCTAGCGAATGTTGAAAACGAAACTGATGCCTTTTTACTGCATTCAATTCATATTATTCTATGGGATCATACCACTCTGTACGATTTTGGGACAAGTTCAAAATCCATGTTTAGTATTTTTTTTTACAATTTCTACAATTTCTACTCTTTTACAATTTTTTCGATTTTTCTGGCCATTTCTAGCGAATGTTAAAAACGAAACTGATGCCTTTTTACTGCATTCAATTCATATTATTCTATGGGATCATACCACTCTGTTCGATTTTTGGACAAGTTCAAAATCCATGTTTAGTATTTTTTTTACAATTTCTAGCTATTTTAGGGTTTGAATTATAATATTTTAATCGGGAAGTCCCAACACTGAGGGCATGGATTCGAGGGATTGGGATTTCGCATTTGCGCAATTGTAGTTGAGCTATAAAATTTAAAATTAGCTATAAAACTGTAAAATTCCAATCTCAATGAAATTCATAGAGAACAATCAACTAACTACCTGCCGATCAAATTTGAGAAAAATGGACCATCTGTTAGTGAGACATTGTGTAGGTTCATAACCTACCTAACTTGGTGGGCTCAGCGGGGTACACATTATTATTAATAAATGTGATGTACAGCAAAAAAAAAAAAGATTTTATAACAGGAACGACGGATGCAGCACCGTCGGTTTTCTTACACTCAATAGTGTTTAAATACTTGCCAGCAATCTCAACCAAAATCTGTTTTTTCTCTCGCGACAAACTTCGGTTCGCGTTTTCGTTTTTGCGATGGTCAATGGTCAATGGTCAATGATGGTTTCCGCGATTTCGACTATCAACAAACTTTCAAAAATAAACTCAAACAATACCATGAACAATATAACCAACAAACCGAATGGCAAAAAACAAATGACCACAAGTAGGTACTTAACCTCACAACGCACGTTAACAACTACGTTGTCAGTAGTAATCATGCCCAATTCCATTTTGTCGGGATAACTCTTCCATCATACCATTAAAACAACGCTTTTTGAAAACGTTATATTCTTTGATTACAGTCGTGCCAATTTGCCTTTAATCAGTGTTTCAAATCTCCTATTCGGTAAAACAATGATCAATTCTAACCACGGTTAGGAATTTTTGGTGAAACCAGCCCCAAGTATCTATCCATCTAAACTTGACTAAGCTGTAGAGAGACTAATCAATGAGGAGTATGCTAACAAATGTCTGTCCCTCCGCCGTTCTGTCCTTAGTTACCATGATCCAAAATTCCTGAAATGTGGTTTGTAGGTCCTATTTGGGGCCGAGTTTGTTCTCGAAGCTCGGCGTTACTGTCAGTCATGTTTGGGGTGAAAAATAGGGGTTGAAATTTTCTAAACGCCGTAGCTCGAAAAAATGTTATAGAAGGATTTGTATAACATTTAAGTTGATTCCAAACTTTAGGACTTTTTCAGACCACCCGGAGCATGTATACAGCCAGATGAACGTCCATGCTTGTTGAGAGTAAAGCCCTGAAGTTTCAACAAAAAAGCTTTGTCAGCATGAGTGTGAATCCTACGGTATACATAACTCCGGCCCAGATATCATTGGCAGGAAAAAGCTAATTATAACCTTAATCAGCCATACGATTATAATTATAATCGTATGGCTTTATGAAATCGAGTTTGTTGTTCCGTATTATTTCATTTGAAGAAAGATGGTTATTTTGAATTTTCTTGACAGTACTTTTTTACCTACATTTTTTTGTTGATAGGGACAAGTTTGTTGATCACGGCCAAAGGAATCATCGAAATTAGGTGAAAACTTGCGAATATGTCGAGGGTCCTATTTAGGTTCAGCTACCACCAGAATACCTATCAAAAATTACCGAGTTCGTGGGGCCCAAATGGCCTGTTATATAGAAGATGCACATCAATCGACCTATAGAGCCCATCTACTAGTTTTGGAGTGTCTTCCACAGTGCCCCGGATCCCACCACAGTGAGTACCTTTAAATCTTCAGCTAAAGGTGCCCTCATGACTGACAGGGCGCTCCTGCTAGTAACATACTAGGGCTCCACAAATGCTTTACGTTGGCGGTCATTCGACGATCTCGAAGGTGACTTGGAATTCAGCCAAGTAGAGGTAGATATGAAGAATCAAAATGTAGCGCAAGGCCTAGATCATGCTACTCTGTGGGTCATTGCCCTGCTGCGATTATGTACCGTATGATCATCCAAGTCTTACCAATCAAACGTGGCCTGGGCTAACGAGATGTCCTCGTTCAATGATTCTGACGACGTGTTCGATACAAATATATTCAGCTTAACTCTGTAAGAAGGGTAGAAAAACCTTTCAGGATGCACACACCGCTGCATTTGAACTTTCTTGAATTTCGAATTGCCTATTTACTCTATCATCCAGACTCAGTTACAGCCTTTCAACTAAAGGAAGGCCCAGAACACGCGCAATAGGAAAATGGACTTTGGAATATACGATTCGCATCAGCCACCATGATGAGTCATTCGAGCTATTGAGTTATTTGGAGGACCTCAAGCTTGAGACTATCTACGGGAATTTCTGGTCCTATAATGAAAGTTACAAAGTGGATCGTAAACAACGTAATATCCATTGCGGTTTAACTGTAGGAGCGTTGGTGCATAATAGACTGTGAAAAGACCAGAAGTCTTTTCTTAATTCATGAAAAAAGGTCGTTAATCGCAAGTCCCATCTCCATTTTGAAGACTCGTAAAACGGTTGAGTAGATAATACTTCGGGAAATGAAAGATCCTGCCATAACACAGTCGACATTGTAAGGAAGTACATCATTTCGACATCTTGGCTGAGATGAACCCCTCGAGCAATTACATCACTGGCGGTGAAATGGACGAGGAATTACATCTTTGAGTCATTGGCCATTTTTATGCTTTACTGATGTTACTTGGCGGCCAACCGTCAATATGAAATTTTTACTGATTCTAAATAAGTAGTTGTTTAATTTTGCATTCAATTCATTCGAAAAATTGGTCAAATTATGATTATTGATGGTTAGGATATAATAAATTAGTGTAGGAGTTGGTCGGCCAACTCTGCGGTCAGTGCAATGGCCGAAAAAAATTATAGGAAGGCATTTTCAACATAAAACCTGGATGTTGTGTGAGAATTTTTGGTAGAAGCAACGGTTCTTCCTAAAAGTAATCAATGTAAAATATTTTTAGAGTGAAGCCTGTTGCATCATTGCTTACTTTAATCGAAGAGCTGGGACATTCTGGTGGTCATACCGATTGGTATGAGAAATGAGAATTATTTAATGTATTTCTTATAAAGAATACAATTTTTCAAAACCAGTTTCACTCAACACTAATCCTTTCATAATATTCATTCTGGAAAGAGGAAAGTGTAGTTTTATGTTACAGAAATCCCTATATCGTAAGGAAAACAGGCTGCAGAGAAAGAGTCTATGAACATATTAATTACCACCTTAAATCGACTGAAGTGGTTACTGTTGGTAAATAATAGCTAAGATCCTGAGCTAATAATTTATTGCGTTTGCCGTATGGGGAATATCATGTTAAGGCCTGAAACAGAATACTTACTGAAAAAATTGAAACTGCAGCCTTTTTCCACAGGTTACTCTAATGATGAACTACCACACGTATTAGAATATTATTAGAATGTATGTCTGATGCATGTATGATGTGCACCACTCCAGTATTACTTTGGATAGGTGCCTGGAGTGGAAGAGATTAACGCAACATCACATAGCAATTGGTTCAATATCATCTTCTGACGAGCTCAGATCCCTTTGTTGAATACATGGAAGTGTACTGTTGACACAAAAGCTCGGGGTTGGCGGTGGTTGTCTATGGCAACCGACCCTACCGTTTCCCCCACCCCTTGTCCGTCTCCGAAACAATATGCCCTTTATCACAACTTCAGAGACTCTTCTGCGTAAATATCAAAATATCTCCTGGCTTTCACGGCGTTTTTTGAGGGTTGTACCCCAACCCCTCCTTCACAAACAACAAAGTAAGAATACTTAACGACAGACATTTTCCCTCTTTTGATACGAGTAGGTATATTATAATTTTTGGATACAGACTTGATGCTGCACACATTGGTGACGTGGTGGACAAACGTTACGAATCAGTGATAACGTCCGTAATATGTTAATGGGAGTATTTAACATAAATCCTCCGTAATATGTGCGAGTATTTAACATACAATTTCTGTTCTTGTTTGAAAGTAGGTAATTGTGCCCAGTAATTTAATACGTATGTTTATTAAACTGGTGGCAGTGGTGGTATGATCGTATTCGGTGAGTGAAATTTCGTGAGTCAGACCCCCAAGAGAAAGGGAGAGCAAGGAAGATGTCAAAAAGATCCCAGCAGCAGGCCCATCGCCCACGTTACTACAAAGTAGATGAGGAAAAGAATGGCTGTATTTCAACACGATATTCTGTTCGCACAGCGAGGGAGCGGCATGAGGAATTGAGGAGGTATGCGGAAGAGAGGAGAAATCAGAACGCGTTAGAGGCCAATTTCCATGTTAAACTGCTAACCACGGAACCAAGGAAACATTATATCCCAGAAAGAAGCATTATGGTATCAGTCCACAGGTAAAAGAGCAGATGATGCGCTTATTGTTGTAACGAAACCGATACTCAGAATCAAGGACACGCATAAACGCTGCAAAGTCCTTGTCACATGGGTTTATTATTCTACTGGACATACCTACGGAAATGTTGGCTGTTCCTTTCTGTTTCTTTCATGTGAAATAATTGAAATAGCCGAAATAGCTACCTATTTCTGATCCACAATTTTGGCCCACAAAACACGAATTAGGTAGGTACGCTCCTTTTTTTTTCAAATATGATCTTTGAACATTGGTAGTGTCATTAAATGGTCTTGATCCACATGTTGACACTTTTTCTAGTGTAATTATACAAATTGATGGTGGACGGCGGACGGACATTGCATTTTTGGAATCTACGCACCTTGAAACGGAAAAGAAAAAATTTTGAGGGGGTGTTATAAAACTTTTTTTGCTGAGCCATTACATAGGTGTATTATTCACAGAATAATAAACCAAAATGGGTCATAGTATTTTTCGACTTGGCAAAGTGCCTCGACTCTATTGATAGGTATATCTTCCTGGATCGAATGAAAAAGGGGACCGTTTGAGAGGTTCCAATCGATCTTGGTGAGAGGAGGCCATTTGTAGGACTAGGCGACATAAGATGTAAGGAAGGAAGTGTAGTATATGGGTTAATTCAGGTACCCTCTTCCTGCAATAATCAGTAGGTATGTAGTGACATATTGTGCATGGTGAATACTCACAAACACACGCAGAATTCTCGAAACCGCTCTGTTAACTGGGGAAGAAACTTGTGATCATTTATTTGCCAAAAGCAAAGAAATGATCCATACTTAGGAGGTAACAGGATATTCCGCGGATTATTTAGCGAAGAAACATTAACACGTTACTTCATGAAATAAATCAAGTCTTTTTGGTGGACATTTTTATTTAAAATGTTAAGAAATCAATTTCACATAACCCCAAAAGAGTTTAAAATTGAATAATGTATTTCAATTGAAAAAAAAATCGAAATTAAAAAAGTGAAAAATCCAAAAGTAGGTACCTTCAACAGAAATGGAACAAAATAATATATGAAAAACGTCTGCCAATTCGAGTAGGCAGGATAGCTTCCTCACTTAAATCACATGAACGTACAGAATAGTTGGGTAGGTTCATTATGATACGGGACCATCTGCGATCCAACCCACCTGTATCCTCAAAATGTCAGCTCTCTACGACTATTTTTTGCGTACTTGGTTAGAAGCGTTACAAGGAAACGGCCAACATTTCATGCTCGCGCATGCACAGACGAAAGTTACAGTACGATTTCAATTAAACTCATACGGAAATATCAAATAATTGTTCTTGATCGACCCCCCAAATCGGAACTCATTTCAATGATATTTAAAGTAGTTACGAACGGTTCAAGTATTTCACGTTTGCGCATGCGCAGACGAAACGATTTCCATGATTTTGAAACGGGACCATCAGCGATCCATTCCGCGTGTGCCCTCAGAATTTCAGCTCTCTACAACTGTTTTTCGCGTAGTTAGAAGCGTTACAAGGAAACGACCAACATTTCATGTTCGCGCATGCGCAGACAAAAGGTACGTTACGAGTCCAATGAAATTCATTTGGAACTATCAAAGTATTATTCCTGATCGACCCTCTAAGTTTCAACTCATTTCAACGATATGTAGGGGAGTAATGGGATTTTCAAGTATTTCACGTAGGCGCATGCACAGACGAAAGTTACCGTACTTTTTCATTGATTTTGGTATGGGACCGTCTGTGACCCAACCCGCACCTACCCTCCAAATTTCAGCACATTTCGACCATTATTTCGGGTAGTTATGGGCGTTACAAGGAATTACCACAGACAGACAGACACGGAACCAAAAATGTTCCTCGATGTCTGGAACGCAAAATGGTAGTGGAAATTTTCATTTTGGAGGAGATAAATTTTTTTAGCGAATTTTCAAAGAAAATGAAGCTATTGCAATGGCTTCGAAATTTAAATAATATAAATTTTTGGAAATTTTCTTCATAGAAATCCGTTTCAGACCATTCTAAAACGATTCCTGAAATTTAACACTTTTTTATATGTATATATATATATATGTGTCACTCCAGACGATAACTCTCGATAGAATTGAGATAAACAGCTCAAATTTGCACAAAAAATCTATCTTGGCAATCGAAAGGCTAAGTTCGAAGATGGGCGAAATTGGCCTACTCTAAGGAGGGTTTTGGCGCATTTAAAGTGCGCAAAAATTACCCAAAAATCCCCAAAATGTTATTTTCCAACAAGTGACCCCTCATTTTAAAGGTTTTTGCACGCTGAACACGATGGTGGAATCGGATTTTAGATATCTTGATCCGTTCTCAAATTAGAGCATTTAAAGTGCGCAAAAATTACCCAAAAATCCCCAAAATGTTATTTTCTAACAAGTGACCCCTCATTTTAAAGGCTTTTGCACGCTGAACACGATGGTGAAATCGGATTTTAGATATCTAAATCCGTTCTTAAATTAGAGCATTTAAAGTGCGCAAAAATTACCCAAAACTAGGATAATCTTTAAACTCTTACCCCCCCCCCCCCCACCCCCTTAGAGTGGTCAGATTGAAAAATGTGAGAAGTATTAATTGAAGACGAGAGTTCGAAGCAAAAAAGGGGGAGGCAAACGATTAGTACAACTCCTTGAATTTCCCATTTGACATATAATTTATTGTTATGATACCTTCATAGATAGACAAGTACCGGCCCACGTATTACTAGAAGGAAAACGAAAGAAAAAATCTGTTTCAAATTATTCAATTTAGGTACTAACAGTAGGAGGAAGAAGGTTAGGTAGGTATCTTATCAATTTATTATCAGTATCATAAGAATATTTGATATTCAAAGGTAGGTAGGTACTTAACATGATAAAAATAATATCAATGAAGAAGGAAGGATCTACCTACCTAGTAGAGCAAATCTTGAACTGGTTTTAGATACCAGGCCTGAAATCGTAGTCAAGAGGAAAGGCCATTCAGAAGGAACAAGGAATCTACTCATTACAAACGGTAGAATCAGGATGGACAAAACGTACAAATTAAAATAAATACGAAGAGAATATACATAGAAAACCAAATTTTAGACCGAAGTTTTCCTTTATTCAAAACCATAGCCATTAATTCGAATATTTCTTTGAAAATTCGCTCATTAAGTCATGCTGCATGACTGGTTTTACTCAATCACGAATCGAAGGCTTCCCTACCTTCGGTAGTGAGGAAGCAAAATTTGAAGTCTGGTTAAAATTAAGTACTATTAAGAACAATACATGAGCAACTTAAACTATTTAAAACAAATACCTAGTTTAAATCACCACTTCAAATATGAAGAGCTGGCGTTCTCTACAGAGTGCGTACCCGCTAACGTTTTCTGCAGCCCTCGTTCAACTCGCTAACTCAAGCTTGTATTATAAAACAAAATACCTTATTACCACATTAAAACGAAAGAAACACACAGGAAAACATACGTTGGATAACTAATCAGCCGCTTCTCACTACAAATAAAACGTGAGAATACCAGAATGTGGTTCACACCTTATAATAATGCGAAAATCTCATCCTGAGATTCACAGTTCAACAGAACGCTCCACGTCAAAAGCTGTGAGTCACACTCGGAGAAACCTACTTCTCCTGGTTTCAAGGCTTCCCATACCTGAACGCTATGCCGCAGATAAACCCATGAAATCTATTGATATGGGCAAGCACTAGGTTTTCAGAGGTAAATCAGTCGAAGCGCGACCTGTTGATTTTTCAGCGAACAGACGTGAAAGAACGTACTCGGACCTAGGTTTTTGGGCTATGTAATATGTATTCTACATATTACATAATAGTGGATATGTGACGACCTGATGAAAAGGGCGATTTTTCGCTTACATTTTCAATGGTAACAAAGGGAGAAATAGGCGTGTGCCTTTCAGTAAACAGATACAAATTCGCGAAAAAACACGTTTGGCAAAAAAGTGGACATGTTACCTTTTGCTATTCACCTCCTCTCCATCTGTTTTTTGCAAAATGTAACATGTCCAACCTTTATGTTGCTGTATGACTGTTATTTGAAGGATTACATGGGTCGATGGAAAGTAGGATCTTGTGGGTCCAGATCTGATTTAATGATGATGTTTCAAATTTTTATTATTAACCGTTTGGAAGGAATCAGTTTTTTTATTCTCCTGAAAAGTTTTCCAAAATGGGCAACTGACGTTTTGAACGAAACCCTCATTTCATTTGATGCTACGCATTAGATGTACGAGTATGATTTTTTCCAAACTTGTGAAAGGGGTCAGTAATAAGGAATGAATGTTTTTGATACTTTTCCTGTATCTGCAGTTTCCATTGTCCAGAGTAGAATACAAACTTACGCACATAACAACATGAAATCCATACATTTTGAACTACACCCATATCTTACGTGAGGCTCCTGCTCAGCAGAATTACTGGTCTAGTAGCCTGTACCGGTGGCGGTACCAGTTAGTTCTTGGGGAAACGTACCTAAGATGGTTTAACAGAAGAACCTAGGCATGCACACTAATCCAGTAGTACGCCACTGGACCCCCCCCCCCCCGAGTTGAGTACCTTCTTCTTACCTTTCAAGAAACTAATTCAGGAAAATTTCTGAGTCCATTAATTGTCACGTACTGCAGTTAAAGTGGTGTTGGCTACCCGTAAGTGGCTACAAAAATATATACGTACCCAATAGAAGGTAGGAAAATGTTTTTGTGGGGCCGTGAGCTCGTGAGAAGAGCGAGTGTTAAGGACCCAATAAGCTCCATATACCACTATTCCCCCCCCCCCCCCCCCCCCTTTACCGCTTCACCCATATACCATCCATGAGTTCGCTTCCCTTTTAACACAGAGGATATTGGCGAGTGGAATGGGACGGGCGGAGGGGGTCCTTCATATTAAACAGCGATCACAATGAAAAGTGTGGACAGGGGCAGGTTTAATACGGTCCCTTTTATCGTCGGTTCCCTCCTCCTAGCAATAGGTCGTTCTGTCGGTCTGTGCAATGGGGAGGAAAGATAGTTTGGTGGTGTGATGTAGCCCGGTGGGGTGCTGGCTCGTACCCTCACGGCCCAAGCTAAGTCACCATGAAACTCGCTCATCAATTCATTACCCACCGAGCTTTTAGACTTTGTTACCTGCTCCCGCCTCCTCCTGCCCTCGGCTCCCCTGAAATCATCCCTGGGCTCTTCTACCCTCCATTATCCAGCATCCCATCTGATCACAAGCTTATTTTGACACGGTTTGTGCGGATGTCTTCCTTTTCCTTTAAATATTATTGCCTCACCCTCCCTTGCTCTCTGAGGCAGACCTTTTACAACTGCCACTTGGCCTCCTTTTGACCTCACTTCAACTGTTTTTCTACACCAGGCAAGCGCGTTGTGGGTTGCTATCCGGTACCGGTACATCCGGTTATTTTAGGTTGGATATTGTGTTTTTCTTGGAGGCAAAGAAAGTGAAATATCAAATTCATCCTAGCCCGACCACCTTGGAGGGTCAGACACTATTCGAAGCTGCAACGACTATCAACTCATTCGCAATACTACTGACCAGGGAGCCTGGATTTGGGTTGATCGTGAAAAACTATAATAAAATGATCAATTTTTTCATGATAGGTTTTAAGTGCTATAACAATATCCAATTATAATTAAGAGTAATCGGTACTGGCACCTTCCAGTGATACCAAACACTAAAAAGACAGCAGTCGCAGAAGGGTTGGGCAGAAGTATTTCCAAACATAGATAAGATTATATATAAGGTGGATAGCATATTCTACTCACAAAATTTTGTCCTGAACCAAAATTAATATTTTAGTATTTTGCAGCGACTTCGACATTGACGGTCCTGAACTCCCTGGCACCATTGTGTAGCCTAAAACTGTTGAGCGGATCCTGATGGTCCAATGAGTGTACCTTCAAAATTTCCAATCGTAAGACCCGTTCGGAGGATTTCTCTTTGCTAGAACAAACACACACATAGTGTGGGAAATATGCGGTAGGCATAACTGGAGCACCAAAAATATCTATAATACATGATTATGCGCTATAGACATTAGTGCAGTTATATTGATAACATGCTAAAATTAGGTGAATAAGGTACCTAGGTTTTAGTTCATTTCCTTACACTAAACTGTACACAGGTGCCTACGCCACCCAGCACTCTTTACCAGCATTCAAACTTGTTCTTTTTACCAGACGATGGCGCAGCTGTGTCTTTAGCCTCTATGAACTGTATGTGATTATGTTTGTAGTTATGTTCGAAATCTGAGAAAGCTACCGAATGATTGTCATGTTTGAGTTGTCAGATTACTCGTTGGGGTCTCCTGAGCGTTTTTGAATGGTCAAAAGTAGCTGAGATTAGGTGAATATTTGTGAATAAATAAACACAAATCGCGAAATCCGGGTGTTCGAAACCCGTAACAACGGATGTTCATCAAGACATAGAACCGAAGAGGATCCCATTGATATACATGAGCAATTAGGTACGTAGGTACCTATTGTATATGTTGAATGTATAGTGTCTACAGTACAACCATATTGCCTGGAACGTTGCCCTTACAACAAGTCCAACTCTGATAGACTTTTGTGAGAGTGGCAATGGGTCAAATTAGCTTCTTGGCTGATTTAATGTCATCCTCAAATGAAAAATGAAAGTTATATATTCAAAAATGAAAAACCCTGCTGAGAGAAAAAATGTGTAGGTAACCTACTAAGTAATACAATAAAACGCGCCCATGCACATGTATTTATTTAAAAACAGTACGGGCGAAGCCCAGTGAACCAATTATGAGGTTTATTGACCACACCAGTCGTTGTTGTTTTTAACTCCTTTACTTCATCTGCAATATTTCGGCGCCATGATGGCCGCCCTCGTCAGGCACATAAGGTCACCTGTTACAAAAGATATGGATGGAGTCACATTCTCTATTAACTAAAATTGGTAACTGAGTTACTGAAATGGCGCTTATCCTAATAGGTATATATTATTATGTATCTACACAATGACTAACACCATATTTACAGGAATAATTTACAAATGTAGGGTGTGTAAGTGGGGGTGTAGGGTGTGTAAGTGGGGTACACCCTACATTTGTAAATTATTCCTGTAAATATGTTGTTAGTCATTGTGTACATAATAATATATAGGTACCTATTAGGATAAGCGCCATTTCAGTAACTCAGTTACCAATTTTAGTTAATAGAGAATGTGACTCCATCCATATCTTTTGTAACAGGTGACGAGGGCGGCCATCATGGCGCCGAAATATTGCAGATGAAGTAAAGGAGTTAAAAACAACAACGACTGGTGTGGTCAATCAACCTCATAATTTTACATCGACCGAGTCAAAAAACCCAGCACAGTGAACCAATATGTAAACAGGGAAGTAAATAGTAAACCAGATTCGAGGAAAAAAGCAAACCGTATGGGGTTGTTAGTTGCACGTTGGCTTTCTAGTGGGTTGTTGCGTTTTGTGTTGATTTTGTAATTTTAAACTTATTTTCTTTTGAATTGAGAAGAAGCATCTTTGGAATGAGTAGCCCTGCGATTTTTAATCGATCCAGGTGTAAATATTTCCTCAAAAAAATCCCTCCACCGCACTCAAGATGCTCTTCATTACAGAAACCAATCCAGAAAAAAATTCCGAATCTTACGAAACTTGCCAAGGGTAGTCTTTAGGAGAGGCTAATCATTTGCGCAGTATTCAACCTGTCTTGACCATTGAAAGAAAAAGGAGGAAAAAGAGTAGCAATGGAGAAGGTCGCCGTGACTACAATGGCGCGTAATTCTTCGGGCAAATGTCAGTTGGTATGTTTCAATTGTGGGATGAAACAAAGGGGTGTAAAGAGAGGAGGTACAGTTGAAGGGCCCGCCATTCCCTCCCATTTAACTTTTGATTGCCAGGGGAGGGGAGGGGGTGGATGTTGCAAAGCGTTCTCCCGAGCGAGCCACCCTGCCTTTCCGAAGTGACTACAATTATCATTACATCTCCCCTCTCCTCCCCACTTCTTTCCAACTGTGCCCCTTGTTCCACACAAAACGTAAAGAAAAAAAGAAGAAAAAGGGGGAAAGAAAAGAAGTTGCTAAGAGTCTGCTACAAAAGTCTAAATCCGGCCGAGACCCCCCTCTTCTGCATGAAAAACGTTTTGACGAGAGATTTCATTCCTTAATGAGTTGCTTTCTTTTCATATAATGACACTTTACTGAGGAAGCTGAAGGATCGAGGCCCTATCCCCTCCTCAACTTTTTTCCTCGCTGCTCTCCTTTCTAACAATACTTTTAAGCACGACCAGCAAAACTGATACAGACTACTTATCATATACTCCATTTATAAACGTTTTTATTCCCTTTCTGGTTCAGTTCACGAGAGTGGCCGTTATTTCGTGCATTTCTACTTCCTAACAACACTGTAGCTATAGTTGATCAACCATTGTAAGGAGGTGCCTTTCTACTGCAAACTCCTAATGAGTTTTAGAATTACTATGTAATTCAATTGTAATTGAATTGTAATACAATTGTCAAACTATAGTAATTTCAGACTCATTTCAACTATAAAATGCGGAACTGGTCCTCTTCGATGGAACTTCCTCAAGCACAGCCAGCTAGTGCACTCACCCCCTCGTCTATTTTTGGCGATAGGTGGGAATATGTTATGGGCACCTATTTAATTTCCAGTAGTCTTCGCAAAATCTAGTGGAACCATTCTTCTTTAGCACGAAGGGACTAGCTCAGGGACTCAGGGCGAAGGTTCCACAACAGGTTGGGCTTCATGTCCACGATCGCTTGATCCACGTCTTCCTGGCGGTGGGGAGGCACTCGGCGTGGCGGCTATAGGTGGGCTATCTCCTACATTAACTGCCTATATATGCCCCTTTTGTCGCAGCCTTTGTCCGTGAGATGTCGAGCGAAACTTCCGAAAACTCTGCGAGCAACTACTGAAATTCTGTATACGCTGCTATGTCGTCAGAACTACTTTCAGCCAGTTTGATGAAATGTCCAGGCAGCAGACTACCTGTTTCCAGGGCTTCCGCGAGCTCACTCTTCAATGGCACCAACTCCTGCAATACATCAGTCATAAATATTATTCACCGAGAAGAACATTTATTTACCTAGCCTTAATCCAACCATTTGGTCTGCTGGTTCCATGAGGCCAGGAAATCCGTTCCTAAAACACAATTTTCGTGAATATGGATGCAACTAGATATAATACGGGGGTGTACCCCGTCTTTCCCTTTGACCACGTCCAGATTCCCATTCGCTTGGCCATGAACTGGCATCGTCTCTACCGACGGAATTGCTCCAGCCGCTACTCCTCTACGACACCTCTGTTTGCTCCATGATTCTGGTACTTCTATTGTCCTTGGTCCCCGTGCCTGAGGTGGAACAAGGCTCATCCACACACGTTGGGAAGTCCTCCCACAGATGTCAGCTGGTAGCGAACTTGCATCTAAACATTTTGTTCCTTTTTCGTTTTTGTGGGTTGTTGGTTTCCTTCATTCTCCTGATCACATTGAGAACTATTCACGAATAGCCGTCACTGTATTGCCTTCATTGTCGTATGGCAGCATTTGCAAAATACTACACTTTAATGTAATAGACTGTATGTATTTTTTTATTTTATATTTCGAAAATGGTGATCCTCAAAATGGCTGTTGCCAATTTCGGGTCAAAACATTTGCGGTTTGAAAACAAAAGTAATTAAAACAACGGTAAGAGGGGGTTCTGTAACCAGAGTGAACTAGCTCTGTAACTACTAGGTTCTTAACCAGGGTGGGCGGATCACTCCGGATGGTATGTTTATTGTACTTGTACTAGTAGCAAAAATAACCCTTTAGATTTTATTCCAGTGAATTAAGGGCTTAGTTGCAACTGGTACCGTACGGGAGAGACAATGAGTTAACAGAAAAAGTCTCTGATGTCCTAATAGGAGGATCGACCTCCTCTTTTGGGAGATAGGACCCTCCACCGCCACATCCGCTTTTCTTATGCTTGACTACAAGGAAGCCGCTACGGCCGTAAACGTCAATAAGCCTCTCCGGCGAAGAGTCGGCCTGAGGATAGTAAATATAGTGCCAGCGCTATTAAACCTTGTTAGATGTGACAAAGTAGCGAACACACTTCCATCTATTAATAGGGCAACCTCCGCCTGCCGGCCAGGAGGAAGAGCAAGGCTATTAACCATGCTGATGTACACTCCGATACCTACACCCCAGAGACTCTTGTAAACCCATTAAGGCCTGTCAACACTTGAACCAGGAACTACGCTTCTGGTTCCACGTCTGACTAATAGGAACCAGAACTAATGTTTAATACATTTTCAGGGAGGTGAGATTCCAGTTGCGACACTGTACTTTGATTAAAATTACGTTGGTATGTATAAGTGGTTCGGTAGGTAGTCGTGGAGATGAAGGTTTTCATAAGTGTATGAGATCTAGCTTGGTTTTATTATTACCAAAATTACAGCCATCTGTAAATATTTCAGAAGGGCAATGAGGCTTCGAGCTTTTCTTTAAACGAATAATAGGTAAGCTTTTCTAACTTTTGTAAAACCAGTGCACCTATAACGTGACGTTTCTGGAAAGAATTAGATACATTAGTAGTATAAATACTATTTTCTTTCTTGGAAGTGAACCGTATTACTATTAAGTACTATTTCTTTTTCAACAGTAGGTATGATTTATATTATATACTGTGCAACTCATTGCAATGACGTAAATTCATTTATGCAAATAAATTGAAAATTGAATTGAATTGAAATTTCTCTCAAGTAAACATATTGGAGAATATGTTATATTCTCATTCATCTTTCTTTTTGGGTTACCTGCTTCTTCCCCAGTGAGCCAACATTCGGCAGTATAGTTATTGTCGTGGTACCCTGTACATTATACCACTCGATGTAAATAGTCATAAGATATAACCAATAATCACGAGAAGAAAGACGAGCTGTACGACGCCTCGGTAGAAGCCCCAGGGGCTCTCCTTCCATTAACTCCCAACCACCCCCCACGGACGGTAACGGCCGTTGATAGGCGGGTGGCGAGGTGGAGGCACCTTTATAAGGCGCCCGGATTGCCCAGCTCTTCACTCTTCCATGCTCACTCCTACCTGCGACTTCTCTCTCTCTCTCTCTCTCTCTCTCTCTCTCTCTCGCCTCATGCCTCCTCGCTCTCACCTATCCCTCGCATATTCATTGTGGTGGTAACAACCTGGATATGCCTGGATATGCCTCCAAAAAGATCTAGCATTCATTGTGGTGGTAATAACCTGGAATGCTAGCTTTCATCTCCTCTAGCGTCCATCATGGTGGTAACAACCTGGGACGCTAGCCTTCATCCCCTAGCACTCATTGCGGTGGTAACAACCTGGGGTGCTAGCTTCACCTAAAAGATCCCGCCTGGGCACATCCTACACCCATGCTATCCTTCTCGTTCAAACTAGCCATCCACACCTACCCTCCCTCTCGCGATCACCACACTGCTAACCCCAACATTTCATGCCAAAAATGCTGACTGACTCGCAACCCACCATGTGACAGCTGACTGAGCCACTGACGCAGCCTGCCGTCGACATCGCCACCATCCCCCTCACACTGCCGCCGTTCTACACTTAAGACCCGGCCCTCTGGTTCTTCCAGCTCAACGCATTCTCCGCCGCTGGCATCAAAACCAGTGGGCCAAATACTCCAAGACCATCTAGCTGCAACCCTATGAAATGCTTCTGCAAATGGCCGACCTCTCCCTGGACACCACCACCCCCTACAAAGACCTCCACGTTCGACTCATCAACCTCTAACAGACCTCGAAGGCCAGAATCTCCACCCTCTACCAACCTCAACATCTCGGAGATCTTGAACCCAGCCACCTGTTCCGTCACCTGTGCGACCAGCACCAGCTCAAGGATGTCCTCTCCGCCGATGTCACGCACACGTTCTGGCTCAAGGCTCTCCCTCCCCACCTACAGGTCTCATTTGCCCCCCACATCCATGGTAACAACAGCACCCTCCTACGACTGGGGAACACCATCTTCGACATCACTACGTCCGCCGCCATCCAGGGGTCCTCCAAGCCGACTGCCACCCTCGCTCCCGCTCAGTGTCCAGAACCCGCCATTGCACCCTTTCCCCCGAACGCTGCAGCAAGCCTGTGAAACGACCCCAGCCCCCGCGCGCCGTGCCATCTGCGAACAAGGAAGAGCCCATGAGATGTTGGTTCCACAACACTTTTGACGCCTGGGCACGGAACTTCTGGCCACCATGCGATTTCCCCACCACCTCATCCCAGGAAAAAGCACATGCCTGCAGGTAAATCCTCCCCACCGAGTCAACAGCTCCCCATCCTTCAACACCTCCCTCGTCTCCACGGTAGAGGCCTTGAAACAGGTTCAATTTCAGCCCCCCACCACATCCTCCAACCCTCCCCCTGCCGTTTCACCACCTACATACGCCACCACCTACAAATGACCTCTCCCCATCAAGCAACCTCCGCCTGGCTCAGCCCGTCAAACAGCCCCGTCCGCCTCTCCATCTGCCTGCAAAAGCTCAATATCCCCCTCCAACAACCAGCTTCTGTACGCCACGGACAGGTCCAGGATCCCCTCCTACAGTACCTACTGGTCCTCTGTCCACCTCGACGACCAGTTGTACACGTGGTTATTCACAGTGGCTGACATCGACTATCCAATCCTCATCGACTCCCGCCTCATCGACCCTCTTCCACATAAACCCATTGGCGGGTTTATTAACTCTGTTAACCCCTCCACCCACCAACCGCAAGTTCACCGCTCTCCTCAACGCCTACCAGCTGGAACCCCACTCGACATCTCATCTGTCTCACGTCCAACACTACATTGAGACTACAGGCCCTCCTCTCTCCACGAAGGTGTGCAGCCTACACCCCCTCATCTAGCCGAAGCGAAGAACATTTCAACAAATTGATGCAGGATGGCATCGTACAACCCTCCAACTCCCTGTGGGCATCACTCCTGCACATTGTTCAGAGACCCAATGGCCAGATCAAACCCTGCAGCGACTACTGCTGCCTCAACTACCGCACCAAACCCGACATGTACAATGTCCCCCACCTACAGGATTTCTCCTCCCACCTCCATGCATTCCACCATATTGACATCCACACTCCGGACATTCCCAAAACTGGGATAATCATCCCTTTCGGGCTGTTCGAGTATCTCAAAATGGGGTTCGGACTTCGCAACGCTGCCCAGACACGGCAGCGCTACATGGGTTAAATCTTCCGTGGCCTGCCATATGTCTTCTGCTTTCTCGACGACGCCCTGATCGCCTCTGCCTCACCCGAAGAACACTACCGCCACCTCTGTCACATCCTTGACATTTTCCGAACCGAGGGCCTCACTATCAACAAATCCAAATGGGTCCTCACCCAACCATCCATCAGATGTCTAGAGCACTTGGTCACTGCCCAAGGGATCACTCCCCTTGATGAGAAACTCCACAACCTCCGACAGTTTCCCCGCCCTCACACCATCACCGAACTTCGTAGATTCCTCAGTATGATCAACTTCTACTGCCCCCACCTTAAGGACGCCGCTCAACACCAGAAATCCCTCATCGACGCCATCCCTCAACCATCCAAAAAACACACACAAGAGAAATTCCGTGGTCCGACGCCCCACAAGCCGCCTTCGATCAGTGCAAGGGCGACCTCGAGACTGCCACCCTCCTCACCCATCCTGCCCCCCACGCGTCTCTCTCCATCACTACCGACGCTTCCGACTGCACCATCTGTGCTGTCCTCCACCAGCACATCGGCGATAGCACCCAACCTTTGGGATTTTTTTTCCAAAACCCTATCGGAGGCCCAGCGGAAATACTCCACTTTTGACAGAGAACTCCTGGCCATTTATGAAGCCATAAAACATTTTTGTGACTTCGTAGAGGGCCGACAGTTCTCTGTCAATACAGACCACTGGCCCCTCACCCACGCCCTACTGCAAACCAGGAAATCAGCCTCCCCATGCCACCTTCGGCAGTTAGAATTCATCGCACAATTTATGACCAAATTCGATACACGCTGAGGGCGGACAACCGGGTAGCTGACGCCCTCTCCAGGCCTCCTTCTGCACCAGTCAAAGAACTTCTTCCATTCCCTTTGCCCCACCACATTGCCCAATGTCAAGACCCCACCACCCACCCGACCCTCTCCAACCTTATCTCGGCCCACAGACTTCAACAGCTACCACCTCACAACCTCTGGTGTGATACTTCCTCCGATTCACCCCGCCCCTACTTACCATAGGATCTCCGAAAACAACTTTTCCTCCCTTACCATTCACTGCATCACCCTAGCATTTGGACGAGCCGAGATCTCATAACTACCAGGTATTTCTGGCCCCGGATGAACTCGCATATCCGAGCCTGGGTTCTCGGGTGCCAGAAATGCCAGAGGTTTAAGGTCTCGGCACATCCCCACATCCCGCCTCAGCCCTTCGATGACGCTCTCCCATTTGAACACGTTCATTTAGACCTCTTAGGCCCACTTCCCCCATCCGAGGGGAAACACTATTGTCTCACGATAATTGACCAGGCTACAAACTGGGTTGACTGCATCCCACTCACCCATATCACCACAGACATCGTTATCCGGGCTTTCCTCAATAACTGGATAGCCCGGTAGGGTTGTCTCCGAGTTGTCACGGTCGGTCAGGGCAGACAATTTGAGTGTGCCCAATTCACTGATCTCCTTAACTCTCTCGGCATCTCAAAAAACCGCACCACCGCTTATCACCCTCAATCCCTACCCTACTCTACCCTACGTCCTACTAAGCCTTAGAACCGCCACTTGACCTACCGATGGAGCCAGTCCTGCCGAACGAACCTTTCCGGCCCCTTTGAAGTTACCCGCCGACATCTTCTTGAAGGAACCGACCATTCATCTCCCGCAACACCAACAGACTCCAATTACTGACACCTTGTACCTCAAACGGTTCCATTCCACCACTCAAATGTACTTAAAAGAACCAGGAACACACAAGACTCGGCACCCTCTTTACGCCGGCCCCTTTCCCGTCGTGCGAACGACAGAAAGTACCGCTACCCTCCAAATTGACGGGAAACCCCACATAGTCCCGCTAGCCTGTTGCAAGCCGTCTTACTCCCTCCCTGAACCCCCACCACGCCAGCCTGTCCCGTCGACTTCGCACATTCTCCCCACGGCCACTGGTGATGCAGGACCTCTGGCACCTACCCAGCCCCTCCACCTCACTGCCATATCACGATGCAGACATCGCCTCTGTCATGAGCGACATCTGGGTCCCACGCCCGATCTCCGTGCTACACCAATCTCCCGGGCCCCCATCACCTCCACCTTAGACGCCCCCGCCGCGGATCACCAGACAACCTCCCCGGCCTCAGCAGTGGCAAGTACCCCTGTCAGCAATCATTCGCGACTGCTATGTCGCTTGTGCTACCAGGGTACATGTCCCCTACGTGCCGGCACACCCGTCAATGCCTCCACCACCCAACCCACCAGCCACGATTGCGCCACTGCCGGGGATATCCCCCATAGCTGCCACCAGGAAACGGCCCGGGAAGAAGCAGTGGCACAACCCCGACTCCACCCCTCACCAACCACAATTCTTCTGGCGGCCCCACCATATTTTCCTGCTCCGTTCGATCGCAGCGGGGCCTTTGGCACGCTTCCGCCGCCTGTGTGCACCCTTAAATCATACAGATGGAAGCGGTCCGAATGCCTTACTGCTCCGACTCGACTCCTCCCATCTCCGCTGTCACTACTTCTGCATCGCTTTGTATATATCTTCTTCATTGTATATATATATATATATTTTTTTTTTTGCTCGCTGTACATACTCTGACATCATATATCGCCTTCAGAACAACGTGTAATTTGCCATTTAGCTTTTATTGGTTTTATCTGGGGGGGGGGGGGGGGGGGACCCATGGCGTGGTACCCTGTACATTATACCACTCGATGTGCATAGTCATAAGATATAACCAATAAACACAAGGAGAAAGACGAGCTGTGCTCCATCAACTCCCAACGACCCCCAACGGACAGTAACGGCCGTTGGAAGATTGGGGACGAGGTAGAGGCACCTTTATAAGGCGCCCGGCTCGCCCAGCTCTTCACTCTTCCATGCTCACTCCTACCTGTGACTTCACTCTCTCTCTCTCGCATCATGCCTCCTTGCTCTCACCTATCCCTCGCATATTCATTGTGGTGGAAACGACCTGGGATATGCCTCCAAAAAGATCTAGCATTCATTGTGGTGGTAATAACCTGGAATGCTAGCTTTCATCTCCTCTAGCGTCCATCACGGAGGTAACAACCTGGGACGCTAGCCTTCATCCTCTAGCACTCATTGTGGTCGTAACAACCTGGGGTACTACCCTCTCTCTCGCGATCGCCACAGTTATATTCTACGGATATATACCTACTTTAAAAGAGTTTTTGCAAGTTGCTTAACACACGTTATTTCTGGGATTCTACATCTCAGCAGGTTCTACATCTTTGAGGAAAGGTATAGTTACTTTTTTAATGAAGTATTATCTAAGACTGGCCGCTCAGAAGCGGCCTAAGACTTGTTCGGCCGCTGACTTTAGTGTTCAATTTGCCAGCTTTAGGATTTCAAGAAACAAGAGAGAGAAACATTTTTTATGGATGGAGAATAGCACTAGCTATGCCGTTTGTATAAAGATAGTAATTTTTATAATGTACTGGTTGGGGGGAAGGGGGTTTACCACACCTTAGGAGACTTTTTTGTACCTAATACGAATTTTTAAAGTGGAGATATATTATAATATGCTGCTGATCCCGCGATGGTGTAGAAGTTCCTATTATAAAAGTAGGAGGTTCAATGCAGTAAGATGTTTTCTACGGGTTTTATAATTTATTCAGACCGGTTTCGGCTTACGAGGCCATCATCAGTACTTTTCTCACTGGTTTGACTTCCAGATGAGAAATGTCTCATGTAAACTTCTTATTGCACTTTTTAAAATTAGTTTTGTTAATTTTTTTATTTGGCATAAGTTTTCTTCATACAGCCATACATAAAATTATATGCGTCAGTTACAGTTCTGGTAAATGAAATTTAGCGTTCAGCTGCGAATCTTGGGGATATCAGGATAATATGAGTTAAATTGTCTTCTTCTTGGGCGCATTTCAGGCAATATGGTTTGTCGTCTTGACCAATTCGGTACAGATACTTTCTATGTAAGTAGTGGTCACTTCGCATCCTGCTTATCGATTTGAAGAGTCCAGGGGAAAAACCCCGTCATCGACATTTTGGGGTGAAACCAGTTTGAAGCGGTTTCTAAAAGATGTTGAGGAGTAGAATCCGATGGTGTGATCGGTTCTGGGGAAGAACCCTGTCATATTAGAGAAAACAAGGGTTGAATATTAGGTGTACTGCGGAAAAACCCCGTCATCGACAGCGCGTGTGGTGAAGAACCCCGTCCTTGCGATTTAAAGGCCCCCACCCAACGGTGCGGCGCGCGCCGCTCCTTATCTTATCACCCTTTGTGTTTCACAGTCCACGCTGTTTTGCATTGTACCTACCATTGTTTACCCGAAAACTGCGTTTCGCGTTTAATTGCTGCAAACCCAGAAGAAGACGAGTGAATCAGCCAATATTTTAATGTCGACGACCTTTTCACTATTTTTTGGAACATTATTTTGCGTTTTTTAAAAGAAGAATATAGTTTGGGTAATTTTTTTGTAAATAATTTGCAATTATTGCATATTTTTTGTAAATTGCTATAGTGTAAAATTGTGCAAAAGAAAATTTTTAAGTAAATACTGATTTAATGGTGTTTAACTGCTTTTCTTCTCCCTGTTGTTCGGTTTAGGGGTGAAAGAGGGCTAAATTTCACATTTTAAATTCGATATTTTTAATAAAATATCATCCAATAGTTTGAAAAACAGGTATTTGGGAAACATATTGTAAATCTGCATAGTTGGAGGTTCAAATACTAATTTTTTTGTATTTTTTGAATCATTCTTTCAGTCTCCATAAGTTGGTAAAGTTTAAAATTCATTTATCTCAAAATCAGCTTTCAGTCGATGACGGGGTTTTTCCCCTGGCCTCTTCATTTGTAAAAGGATTTTGGTTTATCAGAAACCAAATCCAGAAAACCAAATTCGTCCAGAGACGATGGGTAGAAGAAATCTATGTCTCCAGACACATAGCTGTGAACACTGGCACACAATTTTTTTCTTTTTTTGAGCCATCTATAAACGTCTGATGGAGGAAAGAGGTCCATCATATAATTAGGGTCGAGTTCGAAATATTGGAAGCTGGAATGTAGAAAGCACAACCATACCATCCAGTCCACTGCTACATGATCCGTAGGTGTAAATATGGAGTGCATTTGAGTCAAATCGTATGTTCAATGAATTGAACCTTCTCCTTTTACAAAGTTGAAGTTGGTTTCTATATTTATATAATGCTGACACATAGTGACCGGTTCTATCCGACCGATGTAGCTGAAATATTCAGTGATCGTGCAGGTCCATAAACTGTATCCTATGATCATATCATAGCTATAATAGGAATGGCAGTATAGTGTCAGGACAATCCCTGACTCCCATTATTAAACCAATATTGATGACGCTTTCAAGGGCAAGTCAATTAGATGTTCTGCAGAGCCCTCACGCAGGAACGGTAGTTCTGCACGTGCACAGACCTCATCTCTTATTCGAACATCCGACTCCATGACACGTGCCTCGTCCTATTTTGCCCAATTTTGATTGTCAGTGGTGGTGTGGTTTGTCCATGGGTAGGTAAGATAGATACTCTACATGCATTATAATTGTGGATACATATGAGAATCGTACGAATGGAAGTATGTGAGGAGTAAGCTATACCCACTGACAGACATTTTACAATAGAAAACAAGTTGTCTCAGCTCGTGACTATTGCATTCTTATAGCATGGATCTCCGTCGGTGTTGAATTATGATCAAGCAGCTGCAGAGTCATTATACATGAGCATGATTTAAACTTCCAAGAGTCTTATACGGAACCATTTGGTCCTCCCAGGTTGCAAAACGTATACGGAACTACCTATTCCAAAGTTTCACAAACCGATTTCGTTTACTTATATGCATCGGTGTTAAAAAGCGTCCCAACGATAACTTGTAAGACAGTAGTTAGAAGCCATGATAAATTGCCGAGAGAACTAATGGGGGGGGGGGAGGGGGTCATAATTTAAAGGTACCTACCTACTTGCCTACGGAGGGTTCACGGGCCATAGAGCGGGCTATGTATATCTTGTCTCGTATCTGTCAACCAACATCTCGACAAATAGCCCTACGCCTCTTCTTCCTCTTGGGTGAATTCACCCAAAAAATGTCACTATTGCACCCAAAATGGTTTTTCGTAGCCCTTTATCTATGAAACCAAGAGTCAAGCTTCTTTAAATAAATAAGTACCTACATTTACCACGAGAAAACCGATTACCAATCTGGAAAGGGGAAAAATTCACAAACTCAAACATAGAACAAAGAACAAAGAAAAATTTAACATCATTCTATACCTACCGCTTTTGATGATTTTACATAGATTTTTGGTGGTTTTAAGCAGTTTTTACCAATTTTTGACCCACAGAAACTTCGTTTCTGAAAGTTGCTCTTCTTCGAACCCATCCTGTAATGTTTGTCAATGGAAACATCTGGCGAAATTTGGAATTTTTCGTCTCCTAGGCAAGGTCAGACTCATAAAGCTAGGGATTCAGTGGGAGCGTATGCGTCCGCATCTCGCGTTCGCGTCCGAACCGCCGCTTCCAGACGCCGGCAGAGTTGTATTCGGTAGGAGCGTCCGCGTTTGCGTCCACTACTTGTGCCTACATCGATTTTAGTAGTATTCACCATGCTAAAGAGGAAGGTAGCACTTCTGTTATTGTTGGAAGATGAAGAGGATGAGGATTTTTTACACTCATTGAAGAAGAACTCTACTGCCCCTATGTAAAAGAAGGGGAGAGAGGAGGGGTGGTACTCAGCAGCTCGATATCACTTTGAGAATGACGAGGAAACTTACAGAAGATTTTTCAGGCTCAATTTTGATCAGTTCCAATAATATTGAATCACCCTCTTGCATTTCTGCACTGCGAGTCTTTTTAGTAATGTGGCTTTACGAGCCGGTCCGTCACTGATAGTTACACTTTCTTTAGAGTGTCCCAAACATCTTTGGACGTCAGGCGGTGTTTGACCTATTTTAGTTCACTGGAAGAAATTAGTAACATAAGTTCAGACTTAGCTTTGCCGTCTTCTTTTTTCCACCTTTTTCTTTCCTCAGCAGCTGTTTCAGCAGGCGCTGGGATTTCTCCATTAACGTATTCCCAGAATCCAGCTCTGTTCAAAGCATGCTCGGCGTGGATTACCCAGGTGTCGTAATTCTCGCTCTTGAGGGATTCTACTTTGGTAGTACTCACGGCCATTGCAGTCTTATCTCCTTTTCACAAGCGTGCTGGTGCTCATAACCTAATATTAATGTCACACAGTGGAATCTTTGTGGTGAACGGAGAATTTTATATTTGCCTACTTTTGGTAAAAGCAATTTTAAGACTGAGAAATTTTCGGGGAAAACGTTTCTCTTGGTAACATCGAACATCTTGATTGAACTTGTAACTATGAACGTTGGAGGCGGATCTCTTCTAAGACATCACAGTCTTGTTGATGTGATCCACAGTTCCCCCCCTCTTTGAACAAGTCGTTTTCCTGTAAATTCCAGCCCCCATGGGGTTTCCAACGTTGTCGTTGCGGGTCACATAACTCCGGACGCGTAGGCGCGCGGCTAGACTGGTCCCCTGAGCAGTCGGGACGTGGACGCGGGCGTCCTAATTCTAGACGCGGACGCCAGACGCGCTCAAAGAATGCGATTCCATTAAAAAAGCAGTGGCAAGCGTCCAGACGCGGACGCGGAACGCGGACACAGACGCTCCCACTGAATCCCTACCGGGACGCGGGAGCAAGAAACCAAAAAAACTCGAAGCGACCAAGAACACTGTTTATACGGCAGAAAAAGGAGGTAGTCCCCCCCCCCCCCCCCACCACTCGGCCCCCTCGGGGCCACCGGCGCTGTTTATTCGTACCCCCATCAGGGGCCCCTGAGGTCGTGTACCAAATTTCAACGCTCGGGACGAACAGGTACCGGAGTAATGGAAGTTTGAAAATCGCTATTTTTCAAGTTTTTCTAATTGTACATCCGCTGTTTGCTCGGTTTCCTAATCGTATACCGTCTATCCTCCGCTTTTTGCTTGGCTTCAGTGATTTTACCAACGAAGGTCCCCGCCAAGCAGCGTTGAAAGCCATACTACATTGGCAAGCAAAACGGATTCTTTTTGCGGATGAGGAAGTTTTCTTTAGCAACAATGTTTACAACTAGGTTGTTTCGTTTGTGTTTGTGCGTGCGTGCGTGCGTGCGCGTGCGCGTGCGTGTGTGTGTGTGTGTGTGTGTGTGTGTGTGTGTGTGTGTGTGTGTGTGTGTGTGTGTGTGTGTGTGTGTGTGTGTGTGTGTGTGTGTGTGTGTGTGTGTGTGTGTGTGTGTGTGTGTGTGTGTGTGTGTGTGTGTGTGTGTGTGTGTGTGTGTGTGTGTGTGTGTGTGTGTGTGTGTGTGTGTGTGTGTGTGTGTGTGTGTGTGTGTGTGTGTGTGTGTGTGTGTGTGTGTGTGTGTGTGTGTGTGTGTGAGGACAGGTTGACTGCTGGGAACCGGACGTTTTTCAGATAAGTGTTAGGCGATGAATTTTCAATGTTTTCAATGATTTTTTTGTGCACCAAACAGAAGCTTATATAGTCGCATTAAAGATATATCCCATACCTGGTCAGATATTCCCTGGTCAGGTATTTATGTTTGATTTTTTGTCAATAAATATTATTATTATTATTATTATTATTATTATTATTATATTCCAACTTGATGATATCATATTCCATGGGAGTAATGTCATTAAGGTGGTGTCCATCACGTTGGATCCATCACCCTTTTCTTGAAAACTTCCTTCACGCGCTCTAACATCAGACGGCCAATTTTAATAATTTCCTGAAGGATGGCATCCTTCAATTCGTCCAAATCACGGGGTCTCTGAGCATAAACACAGCTCTTCAAATACAGCCATAGAAAATCCTCCCCATAGAAAGTCAAATGTTAGAGCGCGTGATGGAAGATTTAAAGAGAAGGGTCGAACAATGCATCCAACGCGATGGACAATTCCTTGATGACGCTATATTCTATTCTTCAGTTACCTGAAAAAAGTCCTGTACCTGGGAGTCACCCAGTATACATGTTTCATATAATCGTATATGATCATCTAAAACGGATTTGAAGCGATGTGTTTTTCAAAAACTCTTTTATGTAGGTACTAAAGATCTAGGATCCGTTCCAATAGCGAATTTTTGGTTCCGTCTGTCTAACTACCAATCAAGCAATATTCACAATACGCATTTATGATGAAGCAGAAACATATATATGGCATACCGATTTCTGTACCATTTCTCGAGGCATAATGAATTCAGAAAGGGTAGGTATAACCTTAAATTGGAATCATACTGGCTAATGCTTACAGGCGCGTTTCGGAGCTTGATTGCCTGGTGTCTGGACGTGGGATAGGTGACGAGCAGTTGTCAAGAAGCCACAGAGCAGTGGCGCCAGCGAACAGCATTAATCACAAGAGCGGCAACCGTGAAATTCGGTGGCTGAGTTTGTTATTCACTGGATTAATCATCAGGTTTCAAGGCTTTTGAATGCCCTACCAGTTGGAAATGTTGAACGGGAGATAATGAAGAGATCTAAAAACGAGCTTCTGGAAACCGGACGGCCAAGTTCGCTACTTATGTTCAGCATATATTTTGACGATTTCATAAGAATGTGAATTGGTAATGTAAGTGTAGACGTGCATGGATGCGTGAGTGCGCAGGCTAAAACATGTTGCCCTAGTAATGCCCCGAACTACTCGCAACAATGGTCGAAATGGATGAGATTTTGCTGGAGTGTGCGAGTTGGTGCCCGGAAAGTTCTATAAAAATTTCATCTAATTCCTAATGTAATAATCGTCTGCGGATGCGAAATTGCGTTTTCCCTGGAATGTACATAACTTCCCGAAAAAATGGTTCCATGACAATAAGTTGGTCATGACAATAAGTGGTGGACTGTAGCTTTCGATGGGGCATGCGCAAATGTAAAATATATGACACTTCTGTAACTCTGGTTCTGTTGAACCGATTTCGATAACATCTGGAGCGATAGTGCAGGTTGGGTCCAGGGCCCCGTTCAATAAAACTACAACTACAATTCAACAATTTCACAAGTACAGGGACCTGTAATGCCAAGTGTACAAGTACAAGCGTTTTTCATCAAACTACAACTACAAGTAAACAATTAAACAAGTCCTGTAGTTTTACGGGCCTGTAATTACAAGTTGACAAGTACAGGCGTTTTATAAAACATTGTTATACAATTCAACAAGTGTACAATTGTACAGGCGAAAGTTACAATGTATCCTTCCCTTGGAGGTTACAGGTTATGTTCGGATTCGGCGACCGTCGTCCATCGAACGTTCGAACGTCTAGTCTAGTCGAAGTTTTGTGTTGTTACCTATTCAATTTTTACTTATACATCGTTTTGAAATGAATAAGAGAGAAGGTAAGGTCGAGTTGCTGAAAATTTGTATTAATACGTGGTCGGAAAATGCGACGTCGACGCCTCCTCACAACTACAGTTTCCTCATCGGATGAAGTATCCCACATCATGACACAAATAAATGAATAAAACGGGGACAAAAACAACAGCAACTCGGACTAATCGCGATTGCAGGCTCACTTGTTAGCTTTTAACAGGAGAATGGAGCTATGTTAAATTGTAGTCCGTTTTTACAATTGTACATTTGTAAACTTGTTAGAAATTTGATGAACGCCTGTAGAACAGGCGAAATCTACCTGTAGAATTGTTAAAATTCACCTGCACTTACAAGTCCACAATTGTAGTTTCGATGAACGCTTGTACCTCTCATTTTTAACATTTGTTAAAAAATATCCCTGTAAATTGTGAATTGTAGTTTTATTGAACGGGGCCCAGGATGGGGTCTACGACTGTGGTGGGGGGGTCTACGCTACGACGTATAGCTAGCAGGGTAATTTACCATGTATTGCATCTTACAAGGATTTTACCGTGTGTATTAAATAAAGTGAAATAAACAAGTTATAACAGCTGGACGTTCAGGAATATTTGAGTTCATGAGTGAATATACAAATAGGCCGGGGTTTATGTGAATCTAAGCGCAAGTTCGTCAGATGCTGAATAAATTTGACGTTGGATTTGAAATATCGAAACTTTATATTCCGTAATGCATTTTCTCAATATTTACTTAGTAGTTCAAACGCCATTCGTTCTATAAAGTAAAATGTTTTGCCAGTGACAATTTAATATTTCAATAAACAATTGGCCAGGGATGATATACGACATTGGACGGATTCTCCTTCCATGCACCTGTTTCAGCTCGTTGGCGTCGGTCCGATTTTGAAAGTGAACTAATGGTCGGAGTTGTAGGTGGAGGGTAACGAGGAATATTATCGTTGGAAAAGGAGAACATTAGTCAGGCACAGATATTCCATTTTGTCAATGGTTAATAGGAACCAGACGTCTCGTTTCTAAGAGGAATTGATTACCGTGTATTTATACATCCCGTGCACCATCCCACAGGGTACTCTGACAGCCGCTGCTCTGAATAAATAATACCGGCTAGGGAAAAGATAATTTTATTTATCACATCCACTGCCGGTGGGGCTGACAAATCGAGCCACCATTCTCCGCCTCACCTCTATCTGCCACACTCTCTACTTCCTCGTACAAAAAAACTCAGCCTTCATAGCAGGGAGATCCTTCTGAAAATACTAACTAATTCTCAATTCGTTATAAATTATTACTACTCGGGGCGTAGCGTCACCCTGTACAATAAGTATGCTAGAATAATTCTTATCGTAACACAGCTATGCAATAAAATAAGAACGCACAATTCAACAATATGAAACGTGAAAACTATATTATATTGAGAAGATAATCCTACACCGATCAATACAATCAAACAAACATAACAAGCCACTTTGAAACAAGAGATGACATAGCTACCGATATTCGTTTTTATATGCTAAGGTTGTTCCGGTGGTACACCACAAGGTTGTTGATTTGCTAGTGGAATGGACGTTTATGAATATCGAAAATTGATATAGTATTTCGGATGATGTAACTAGCACTCGGGTGTGTTCCAAATTATGAGACGAAAATATATATTGCTTTAGTTCCAGAGTTTAGTTCTTTGACATATTACAAGTAGGGCTATTCGACCTTTTCCCTGAGTTTCCTTTAATTCGGGTAGGTCTTCAGCCGCAATTCGCGAGCAAATAAATACGGACAGACAGATAAAAATTGCGATCTTAGTGCCAATCGTCCTCAAATTTCATGAAACGGGAAAGAAACGGAAACGGTGAGTCTGATCAATGTACGCGCAGTACACATGGGCTTACTGGGAGCATTAGATGGTTGTGTAAATACCTATTTCGTTTCGGTGCAACCAGGATGGATAACCTAAATGCATAAGTGGACCAGTCGGGAGGGGGGGGGGGGGGGGAGAAGGAGGGATATTTCTTTTGATATCAACTACCAGCCTCGCTCTGATCAGGGAGTCTATAAAATAGATGTCAGAGCTTGCGGTTAAACTCATCCCTACGTCATAATGAACACAAACGTTCAACGTCCGGATTCCTGATGAATGGATGTCGTCAAGCGAACGGTTTGAAGACGTAGCAAAAGTTTGTGAACAGATAGCTTTTGTGGGCCCTGTCAACTCAGCAGGGAGCTCGATCGAGAGCCCATCTATTGTGGAAGGTTCGTGGGACACCCCTCGTTTCCCCTTGCATTTTCCCAACTTTGAAACGATTTGTCACTGAACATGGTGGAAGAGCCTGCGGTGGTAAAATTAGTCACTCTCCATCGATTGGACCACTTAAGTGTTATTCAAGAGGTTTCGCAGTCAATTCTGCCAATTTAAATGATCTCCCTCAACACCTGGTTGCTGGTAGGGGCCTTCTTTCTCCTTCCCTACGAATCCTAACGCAGTTCGTTGAATTGACAATGCATCCGATCCCAACAGCTTCGTTGAGTATGACAAGGGACTGTACCTATCCATCACATTTTCAGCTAGCTGTTGTAGGTCTTGATATTTATGTTTGTCATGTAAGTATGAAAGTTAAATACCCGTGTATAAATTGTATAATCATACCTACGGAGCATCAAGTTTTATATAGGCTATATGTATAAAATTACGGTCGCCTACATACAGATAATCATTTTCCTAGACAATATTGGGTACCCAACTAAAGCTCTTTTTTTTATGTCTCATAGTTGGAACCGCGAAGGGCTTGGTTGAAAACCCCAGTTATACGCTCCAAACCCAGTTTCCCGTTTTCGTTGATATGGACGGAAGAGTCCGGGGTATACTTCATCGTCCAGAGCTGAATAGAAACGTCTGCCAAGGTGTGGCACATATTATAGCATCGTTGAAATAGCTATTCTCCATTACATTATCGCAAAGGCTGTCCAAAAGCAAACTGTTCGATACTTACCATTTAAATTGGTTATTTAGATAAAACGAATTAGTATATAATTATCTACCATATATTATGTACTTAGCTCATGAGCAGAAGCTGTTATGAGTCGGAATGACAATTCATTCATTAAAAATAGAAACCGGTTGAATAGGATAACTGCGCGTGGTTAGTTACGTGGTATTTCACTTAACATTTTTGTACACGTCCCGTGACTACCGTACTATTTGATGTTCCCGTGAGTTGCTTTCTACTGATGGAATCAAAAGCCTTGGCGATGTCCAACAAGCGAGAATCCCTTTCCTACCCTCATCCAACACCTAACCTATTTTTCAGTGATAAAAAAAGAGCTCCATCAACTCCCCTGCCTTTGTGGAACACTAGCCGCTGCGATTGCGGGAAAAAATATCATTTGATTCGAGGTAGGTAGTTGCTACTTGATCCACCTTTCACTAAGCTTCAAAATCACATTTCCAGGCTTTCCTGAGTTTCCATCCCTACAGATTGATATCACTCTAGTGGTTTTAATTGTTAGCTAGAATGAATCAATTCTGTGTGCTGACTTCCCATTCAATATTTTATTATGCAAATCAAACAAGGACACAGTTGGATTGAATTTGAATCTGGAGACATCGTTTGTTCTATTATACATATATAGAGGTTGAAGTTTGTATTCCTGCAATTGATATAGGCCGCCAGGTATTCACATGCGCAAGCAAAATACAAAACACTGCAAATTATTACACAAGGGTTTATTATTTACCTATAGCTGCCCCTTCTGTGTATATCACTGTTTTCTGTAGTCAATACCAACCCTCATGCTCCCCCCCAGGGAAGTCCAAAATCGAGTATTGGAGCCGGCCGGGGAATGACAGTTACATAAATATTCGGTGGATTCAACTATCATTGATTATTTGTTGTTATTCATGACGCAAAACGTCTGTTCAAGTTACAAAAGTATCTACTTATCAACAAAATCCAAAATAACCATTCGTCTTCAAATGAAATAATATCACGGAACCACACGATTTCATTCGGCCATCCGTGATTATAATCAGGTGTTCCATAGCTATGATGTCTGGTGTAGATGTTCATTCACGATCATGTTGACGAAGCTTTTCGGTTCAAACGAACGGCTTGACGTACAGGTGGTCTCAAAAAATTCTCAGGTTCGAGATCAATTAAAAAAACCACAGTCATGCAGCATGGCTATAAGAGCGAATTTTCGAAGAAATAATTTCATGTAAAATGTGATGTTTGGGATATCCCATTCAAATATGGGCGATCTTAAACTTATTGGGTAATTATAGGTATTCAAGTATGACGCCATTCGGTTAATTCGGTATGCATCAAATATGGGCATACATACCTAACAAATTTTTTGTTCCATTTTTTTCCGAGCAACACCTCGGTTTGTAGATTTTCCAACGCTGAACACGATGGTGAAGTCAGAATTGCGATATCCCATTCCGTTATCAGATTAGAGCAGACGAACCAGGAAGAACATCTCAAGAAATAACCACGTTCCTTCATCTTCAAAGTGCTCCAGTTTGAGAACGGAATGAGATATCGCAATTCTGAATTCACCATCGTGTTCAGCGTACAAAAACCTTTAAAATGAGGTGTCACTTGTCAGACTGTTTCATTTTGGGAATTTATGGGTAATTTTTCCCCCCCAAAACTCCCCAAAACTCCCCCTTAGAGTGACCCGATTCTGCCCATCTACGAACGTAGCCTGTCGATTGCCAAGACAGATTTTTCATGCAAATTTGAACTTTTTATCTCAATTCTTTCGAGAGTTATCGTCTGGAATGACACATACATAATAAATATATAAATATATATATATATATATATATATATATATATATATATATATATATATACATATATAATTTTTGGTGTCTTTCGGCAGTGAATTCAGGATGGTCTGAAACGGATTTTGGTATAAAAATCTTTCGGAAATTCGAGTTTTAAAAATTTTGGACCGAGAACAATAGTTTCTTATCTTCGTACTTTTCTTCGAAAATTCGCTAAAATGGAAAACGATACCTCACAAGCTTATGTTCACTAAAATCTCAGAAAAAACTCCGCGAAGTCCTTGCCACATGGGTTTATTATTATATTGGACATACCTACAGAAATTTTGACGGTTCATTTGTTTCTTTCATGTGAAATAATTGAAATAGATATTTCTGATGGTTTCCACAAATTTTAATCCCCAAAAAACACGAATTACGCTCCTTTTTTTCCAAATTATCTTTGATCATTGATACTGCAAATTAATTGTCTTGATTCACCTGTTGACAATGTTTCTAATGTTATTGTACAAAATTGATGGTGATTTCAGACAGGTTTTTAACTCATTAAAAATTGATTTTGGGAGCTGAACCTTCGTTATAACCTCAGTTCTTGACTGTTTGGTCAAAATCGACTTCATATTCGGTCTTCCCGCCCTAAAAAATATAGAAAAAGATACCTTAAAAGCTCATTTCGCACTAAAACACCAAAAACCCTATTATTACACCCATTTTTCACCCACAACACCCCTCGGTATATTCCCATCGGGCTGCAAAGTTTCGGGACACAACTAGGGCCCAAATGGAGCATGTGTGCGAATGAACGAATTTTTTAGATCGAAAATGAAGTAGTTATTCGTGATACGGCGGACGGCGTACGGCGGACGGACATTGCATTTTTGGAATTTACACACCTTGGAACGTAAAAGAAAAGTTTTGAGGGGGTGTTATAAAAACTGTTTGCTGAGCGAATACATAGGTGTATTATTCACTGAACAATAAACCAGAAGACGTCGAAAAACTCCATTTTTACACCCATGTTTCACCCATAACACTCCTGGTGTATTCCTATCGAGCTGCCGAGCTTCGGAGCACAACTAGGGCCCAAACGGAGCCTGTGCGCGAAAAACGACGATTCTAGACCAAAATTTAAGGTATAATTTAACGCTGAAACTTTGTTAGAACTTCAACTCTTCGCCTGTTGGTCAAAATCGACTTCATATTCGGTCTCATCACCCTAACAACACGGAAAACGATACGTAACAAGCTCATGTTACTAAAACACCAAAAAAACCCTATTTTGACACCCATAACATCCTTGGGTATATTCCGATCGGGCTGCAAGTCCGATCGGGACGCAACTAGGCCGAAATCGAGCCTGTGTGCGAAAGAACGAATTTTTTAGTCCGAAAATAAAGGTAGATATGGATGATACGACGCGGCGGTGGACGGCGTAGGGCGTACGGCGGACGGACACTGCATTTTTCGAATCTACGCATCTTGAAACGTAAAAGAAAAAATTTTGAGGGGGTGTTCAAAAAATTTGTTGCTGAGTGAGTACAAGGTGTATAATTACTCACAGAATAATAAACCTAAAATTCCAAGCGCTGCCACTGACCGTGCGGCTGTTTCCTACGCCATACCTTTACTACGACGGCATGCGTTGCAATGAACTTTGAATGAATGATGAACTTTTATTGATGATGAACCTTATTTGATTGGATGATGAACTTTGAGTGCGAGATACCTGCTCGATTAGGTACCTACCTTATACCTCACCAGTCCCTATCAGCTACATTTCTGACGACTATTTTCAAGATTTCTAAAAACGGCTATTGGATTTTCACAATCAGCACCACTTGCTATGTCACGCACGAACCGCCACTAAACTAAAATAAAATACAAGCAGTTGTTTAAAAAAAAAACTCATGCGCCAGATATAATAAAATGGTTCTAGTAATTATTTGTATCAAAGACAAGTTTATTATTATTTTATTTTTTTTATCTGGAGTTTTCTTCTACAGTGAACCTTCGCGGGGGTGAATTTTTACAATTAATACCAGTTTTTACGTTTAAAAAAAGAAGAAGAAACCTGCATAGGCATGCGCACAACAACACTCACCAAAGTTCATCGCAATCTGATGAAAGGTATACGACGCGTAAGGGAAAAAGAAAGAAAGAAAGAAACAATCATGTTTATATATCTCGGAGTATAACACAGGGACGGCCTAGAAATGCTGTCGTCCGATGTTTCTCCCTCATCCATATCAGGATGGTCCATAACTAATTAGATGGATAAGTATTATTGCACTACTTGATGAAATACTAAGATTCGACTCACTGAATTTAATATGGAAAGTAGAGTACAAAATATGATATGGGGTTGAATGGAATATTCAGGATGGTCATGAATTTACAATAACTGTCAGTGAAGTACTATGAGGGCGATTTTACAGAAGAGAATGAACAATATTCGGGCACTCCCGCTGGAGAATATTCGCCAAACACCATTGATCAAAAACAAGTGTCCAACTTGGTTGACAATCTCCAGTAATCTGATTTCGAACAACTTCGGTGGTTAGTGTTCCTCCGTTCAGCGTTCTGGGGGTGCACCGACGTTCCGATTCCTCTTCCCCGAGATATATATTTAAATTGAACTTCTCAGCCGCGATCGCCTCCGACGGGAATATAACAGACGACGACCCCCTAGCTCTCCACCGCAGCTCTCTATATACCTAACAAGATTTATTGGCGCATATGAATGATGAAATATGCAGGAGTTCGATCATGAGTTTCCAGAAACAATTACAATTATTACACAAAAACATTGATTACACGGCAAAATAAAATAATAGATAGATGAACACTTTTGCCAATCTGTGGCACATGATTTCTTCATATCCTTATGATTGCGGACGATCTCCATAACCATCAGACTTTCGTGGGTGGGTTGGGTGGGGGGGGGGGGGGGCAGCAAGTAGGAGTCAGATTTTGATGAAATTCAATTGCCGGACCAACTCACACAAACAGCTGAAAATGGCAGAGAATTTGGAAGGCTTCAACGCGGGGAAGGTAGGTACGCTTAACAAGAAGTGTAGAACTCCAAGCTACATAATACACAGTAAGTTACGAGAACCCTCGTCATACAATGTACTGGCGTTGGGAAAGTGGAGGACTTGAGGTTTTGAGTTGGATGGCAACCTTTCCAATTAGTAGTAAAGGTATATGGTGTAACTAATAATGAAGGAGCCGCAGTCATGAATGAATGAATTAATTTAACATCCCTACCTGTGATGCTCTAGTTCCGCCCGGCCAAATATGGCGCAAAAGTCGCCCTTTAGTAGTCAGATATGCCTTAATTTGGTAGTGCCCACGGTTTTGTAAAATGTTTCCGTTCGTTTTCAGGATACATTAGGATCTGAGATTTTCAGATAGATTCTTTCCAGCTCTCCATCTAGGGGTGACCGATTGTTGTACGCAACTTGAAAAGAACAAGCTGCAGCTGGTAACATAAGAATACTTCATCAGAAATTAGAACAGCATTTGAAAGGGGTAGGTAAAAGTCCTCATCTGAAATTCCCATCGCAGGAACAAGTTTCATTTAGTTGCACTACCGAATGGTTAAAAAAAAAACCTTTCTGTATCGGCGTGTCAATCGCAAGGATAAAAATACGAAAACCCCCTGTTTCCACTCGACTCATTACACGTATTTAATCAGGCGAGGAGAAGACTAAAAATCTAGTACAAAAGGCACCGGTTAGTTCTATCAACTATTATAATCGCTAAAAATATCGGACCAGCCAGAAATTTGGAAATAAGTTCCCACTGTCTTTTCTATCACACTACCGGATAAGCGATACTTTCTTTTCGTAATAGTTTCAACTGGAATATATCGGGAAGAACTCACACTTTCGTCGCTTTCGGGCCTTCGGAGCGTTCTATAAATACATTTTCTTCATCTCGGGCTCAAGACTTTTAGGAATAGTGAGCAAGAATCAGTGAAATTATCACGAAAAAAAAACTTGCGAAGTGGGCGGGCAGTTGTAGGTATAGCTACCACACATCATTACTTTGATTCATACAATTCGTTGGTTTATCCTGTGACGGTATATGGAAATCCCGTCCAATTTTATATTGGATTAGGTCTCTTTCCCGATCTTTTTGAAACGTGACTGATGGGGCGGTCGATTCGCGAAAACTCTCTGGAGTGTAAAGGGGGAAAATGCGCTTTATAGCTACGCTGTATGGGCGGCTAGTTATAACCCCCTCATTCGTTACATGGGTGGTTCGGTGGGTATGCGCTGAAATTCACCATACCCCATTCACTTATTTTAAGGGTATTTCCGTAAGGAATTTGTACCCAGAGATTTCCACCAGGAACTCTCATATAAACAAACCCCTTTGTGTATAAACAGTAAATTGGCCAATTATCATGTATATAATACATATATTTAATTTTTCTCCAGCCATTGTGCTGTTGATCTTATTAAGGCGCTCAATGCGTGGCGTTCAATGCCATACAATTTTATTTCTTCTCTCTTTATGGCGCTCAGTGCCTGACGTTCAATGCCATCCAATTTTATTTCTTTTCTCTTTAAGGCGCTCAATGCCTGGCGTTCAATGCCGTACTCTTTAGTTTCATCCTTAGTTTCTTTATTTCGAATTCTGCCAGTGCAAAGTTTGTATGAGCTAAGTTCTCCACTACTAAACAATTAGGAGCAGTAACATTACGATGGAAGCTATCAGCTTTGGAGTTTTTCAGATGAACCAATCCTGAACCAGAACTCTATATTACTTTCAGCCCCGTGTCAAATAACTTCACATACTGATTCTTCAAATAAGTATGTTTTTAAGGGGAGGAGTGTGACGGTATATGAAAATCCCATCCAATTTTATATTGGATCCAGGCTCTTTCCCGACTTTTTTGACACGCGGCTGATGGGGCGGTCGATTCGCGAAAACGAATCGTCAACTCCAGGAAGCATTGCGTAATAATCAACCAATGTCTCTCCAGGGGCAGCTGTCACACTGCCTCCCTACATTTCTGGAGTGGAGAGGGGGAAACTACGCTGTATGGGCGGCTAGTTATACCTCCTCATCCAATACAATCCTCAATTTATACTAGATGTATACGGTACCGACCTACCCATGAAAAATCTACACCCCAATGTTGCCTAACGAATTCGGGCGAAATCAAATCTACTAATTGATTGTTTCAAACTAAGGAATCAATTCTACCCATGCGCAAATGTACCCTTACGCCAACCGCATATTAAGTCGAACATTTTGGTTCTACCAAAACATAAAAATTGACTGGCTCTTGGAAACTAAATAAAATCAATCGAAAGTAGCTGGGGATCATGATATTCCACCAGTCGCAGTCGAATTTGTTGGGAACCATCAGGGACCCCACCTGCAGAATCCCTGAAAATTATGCCTGCTTCAGTTAAATGAAACCAGAGGTAATGCGTTATAAATTTTTCGTTGTTAACTAATAAGCGAAGTACCAATTGATGAGTAACTATCATTGCGCTAGTGAAGAAATTCATCAGGGAAAAGGTCATTTCACACTTTCAACTTTTCATAGGTAGATAGAATCAAATATTAAGATGTATTGATGGCAAATAAACTCACTGAAACGTCGATGGTGGGCGGGGGGGGGGGGGGGGATTAGCTTTTTGAATCACCTCTTGACCAAAATTCGAGATTTCTCTCTCCATTTTTGTTCCATTTTCCTATACGTACTAAAAACAACAATTCGAAAAAGCAGATTGATGGTTATTCAAAAGTGGCCATGGATACTTAATACTAGGAAAGAGATTCATGATATAATCGTACAACAGTCCAGCTTGTTTACATTTCTCGTCACTGAGTTCATTCACAAGGAAACGTACACAAACGAATATTAATCTATCCCGAGACACCCTCCTTTCCAAGCAAGATGTTTACCATTCCAAAAGGACTAAAACCCGTGAAGTTAGGGAGGAAGGAGAGTGGCGGACATGTGTATAGAAAAATGAGAGCAGATGCTGCAGAATAAAAGAGCAGGGAGACCTTTGAGGGCCTAAAAGAGAAAATAGACGTCAAAACTGTTTAGAGCCGGCTACATGAAAGGTGGTGACGGGGCATGTTGCCCCAGGGATGGATTGTTGCAGGTAATTCACATAAACAGTTTAGATAGGGAGTTGTTGGGAACCCCTCAACTATCTCGCTCCTGTCTACCTTTGAAGGAGTCGTGGTCTAATTGGTTCATTTTTTTTTTTTTTTTTCCATCTGCCCAACGAATACGCTGTCCCGTGATAGGGGATCTTCGTTATGATCGCAGGGGTTCTTTTATATACCTACGAACGTGCCAGTCGACAACCACTTCGACACCTACTAGGAACAAGGTGAGGACAATGAAATCGATGGTATGAGCGCTAATAAAATAATATGATAGAAGAGGGTGGGACGTGAGAATAAGAAATAATTCCAATGCGAAAATGAATAAACGAATTTAAATTACCGTTAACTGGGATGAAATGTGAGGTGAAATAGCAACATACCACGTTTGCCATCCTTCAAGAGCTATTTCCTAGATTTCACCCTTTCGAAATAAAAACCCCTAAATCTGGAGGGCAACACAACCAAGGAATACCTGCCACTACAAGGGCGTGGTTTTTATGAGACATCCGGTAGGTATTCTATCGGATCTGTTTGTCAACGTAATTATATATTATCTTCTTCGTGGGTGGCTGGTATTAGATTTAGGTAGAAATTTTCCTTGAATCATTTCTACTTTCAATTCAACTTTCCCTGATCGAATTTCATGATTCATGATTTTTTATTATTTACTTACGTAATGATTGTATAATTGAATCTGCCAGTGGTGAAGGGAACTAAGTGCAAAAACCCAACTTTTCAGGAGAAGCAAAAAACTGCCTAGACTAACGAAAACGAGTGATTCTGACCTAGTTTTTTTTTCTGGTGGTAGGCCAATAATACTGATGTTCAAACATCACTGAACAACCGCAAAATTTTGAGGGGGATAACCAAAAAAAATTTGTAAATTTTGGGAACGTAGTGCCATTTACCACGGGATGACCTGAGGATAAAGAAAATAAAGACTGAATTATGGTACAATCTCTTTATTTGAACATAAAAGTGAATAAAACAGTGTATTGAACATTTTAAATCATCAAGGCCGATTCACCCTTGCCGGGCAGGGCAAGGCAGGGCAAGGACCATGCAATGCCTTGCTCGTGCCTTGACCGATCCCGAGTATTCACATCTCACGATCATTTGGCGGGCAGGGCAGTCGTCACAATGCTGTCAACAGGTGCGTTGATAAAAATTGCGTTGCTACTTGAAGTTGCGTTGCAGGTGAATCATGGCAATTAAATGGCACTATGAATGTTGATAGATTGTGTGGGGGAAAAACAGGAGCCAAGCTCGTGTTTTGGGGGGCCAAAATTGGTGGAAACCACCTAAAATAATTGTTTCAATTATTGCGCATGAAATGAACAATAAGTGAACAGCCAAAATTGCTGTAGCTATGTCCGATAGAATAATAAACCCAAGTGACAACGACTTTGCAGAGTTTTGGTTTATTATTCTGTGAATAATACACCTACCTATGTATTCGCTCAGCAAACAATTTTTATAGCACACCCTCAAAATTTTTTCTTTTCCGTTTCAAGGTGCGTAGATTCCAAAAATGCCATGTCCGTCCGCCGTACGCCGTCGCCGTATCACGTGTACAGGCTTCATTTTCGGTCTAAAAAATTCGTTCATTCGCACACACGCTCCATTTGGGCCCTAATTGTCCCCCGAAACTTTGCAGCCCGATCTAAATATACCCAGGGGTGTTATGATTGCAAATGGGTATAAAAATAGGTACTTTTTGTGTGTTAGTAACATGTTGGTAACATGAGCTTTTGAGGTATTGTTTTCGATGTTTTTGGGACGAGAAGTCCGAATATGAAGTAGATTTTGACCAGTGTGGAAAATTGTGGTTCTAAGGAACTTTCAGCCTTAAATTTACGGTAAATTTTGGTCTAAAATAGTCGTTTTTTCGCACTCAGTTCGGGTTCCCAGTTGGGAACACATTTGGGTCCTAGTTTTACTCCGAAACACAGCAGCCCGATCGGCATACTCCCAGGGGTAAAATGGGAGAAAAATTAGTGTGAAAATAGGAGTTTTCGAGGGATTTTTGAGGATTTAGTGAACATGAGCCTGTGGGGTATCGCTTCTATGTATTTTACGGCGAGAAGACCGAATAGTTGGTTGATTTTGACCGACAAGTGAAGCACTTTTTCAATCAATTGTTCGTCTTCCATGAAAAAATCACATAAGACACAATCACACACCAACTCAGAACTGATGACAAGACCAGAGGCAGGTAGCTGACCTGCGACAGGGTGGGGGAAGCGGCAGGCAAAGGTTTTGATCGGTCCGATATCGATCGGCCGGGCAAGGTTCGTGCAAGGATCGGTCTTTGAACGGACCCTGCCCGATGAGTGTGAACGGGTGGATTACTTTTACATTGGACCGATCAAAACCGAGCCTTGCCCAGTCCTTGCACTGCCTTGCCCTGCCCGGCAAGTGTGAATCGGCCCATGCTGCAATATTCTCTTCAATCTCCATTATTCTTCCTCAGGCTCCATCGTCTACTTCCACTTCTTGTGTTGGCCAAGCCATTATTTTTTCGTAGAATGGCTTACACTCTTCAGGGACATAATAACTTACTGTATAAGTTTGCCGACATCCGCCAACTTTACGTTTGGGACCCATCCCAAAAAAAACTGAATCGCTCAGTAGAAAATCCACGAACCAAAGCAATGTACCTCAACGCAGGAGAACACAGACTGAGGTGGAAAAGGCCACGAAAATAATGTCTAGTCATCATAACATTATTATTATTTACTTATTGAAGAAAAATGGACTTCGATCAACGACCCGAACTTCGACGAACCCACCAGCAGACACGCCCGCCAAGATCCGACATCTAGTGGTGTAAGGCACTAACTACCGCACTTAGTTCCTTTCTCCACAAACCGCTCGGTGGTGGAGAGGAATATCTGACATGCCGACGCGAAAACTTAGTTCTTTTCACCTCCAGATGATGAGTCTTGCCTTGGAGAACTCAAAACTGCTATTAAAAAAAATCGACTTTTTGAACTTAGTTCCCTTCACCACTGGCCAATTCAATTAGCCTATAGCCATTGAAAGAAGGTGCTTGAAATTTTGCTTTGAATGTGTAGGAAGCATAAAATGTAAAACAAAAATTGAAAATATTACGTTCCAATGACAGAATACAGTCATTTTACGATGTTTGAAGTGGGATTCGGTTCATAGCCTGTTGATTTGCCCACTTTGCGGCTCCGAGCACTACAATGGGCTGATTGTGCACTGTGCGTTGGAACTTTACGAGGATTCTTTGTTCAGAAGAGAAGTGAGTTAGCAAAGGTATGTGGAACTATAAACCTACTCGTACATTATGCACCGTACCTTCTGGTAAATGATGAAGGCGGTCAAACATATTCTATTTTGGACTTGTTTCCTGACTGGTCCGTGGTCCATACACAGTTTGAAAGCAGCCTAACTCTTACCTGTAATGGATGTTGTTTTCAAAGATTCCATATCACTAGGCTGAAGGTGCCAATGTTTTTCTACTTACTATGACTGGTACTGGCCTGTGGCAGTAACGTTCTTCTGGTTCAAGACTGCTGTCTCGACTGGTTCACATCTTCTCGTGTGACTGACATGGGTTCCTTAGATCCCAACTGCAAAACATTTTTTGAGTTTAAATTGAAAAAAAAAACCCACAATGAATTATGCTATAGAACGTTTTAACATTTTACTCAAATTGCTGTTACTAAGTAAAAAGTAATTGCTGTAATCTGCTTGTTGTATTATTGTTATCTTGCATATTGCTAGGAAAAGTCGAATCGCTAATTTTGGTTGTCAGGCTGTATCCGAACAGGTTGAACTGTATCCGAACAACTTCCGCTGCGCCAATTTGGCTGGCTCAACCCTGCCGCTGCGATCGTTCTGTTGTTGTATTTGTATCGACCTCCAACCTCAACAGGGAGTAGATATTTTCGTAGAACTCCATCATTGGAAGAGTAATAGGTTCTATTATCTCCAGTTCTAAAAAGATTTGAATTGAAACCTACTACCAAAGTAGCCTCGCGTCAAAATACAACATCATCAATAGTAGGAAGAATAGCGTTGGTCGGTTTAAGCGTTCAAAATAGGTGATACGCACTTGCAAAGCATCGCAAAATACCGTACCTACACGCTAACAGTATTCCATACTGCCTATCCCCTAGGCAGTATGGATTCCGGAAGATCTACAGTTGATGCGCTGACAGAAGTAGTTGCAGCCCTGAAGAAGACTCAGGAGGGAAGTAGATACACCCGGAATCTGGCGCTGTTGGTAACCCTGGATGTTAAGAATGCATTCAACTCAGCAAGATGGTCCGACATATTAAAGTCACTGAACACCATGTTCAAGGCACCACCTTATTTGCTGGCAGTCCTAAAAAATTACCTCAAGGATCGCGTATTTTCATATGAGACCGCCCAGGGTGTGAGAGAAAAAAAAGTAACAGCTGGTGCTGCGCAGGAATCGCTCCTGGGTCCCCAGCTGTGGAACGTATCATATGACGGAGTTCTATGGCTGGTGATGCCTGAGGATTGCTTCCTTGTGGGGTATGCAGATGACGTAGCTGCGGTGAGCTTAGCCAGGACAATGGAACCGGCTCAATCAAACTCACTCAAATTATGAGAGCGATTACGCATTGGATGAGGGAGCATAGCCTAACACTAGCAGCCCCCAAAACAGGAGTCGCAGTCTTTACCCGCAAGCGCATACCCACCATCCTACCAATGCAAATTGAAGGAGCAGAGGTATGGAGCAAGCCATCGGAGAAATATCTTGGAATCGCATTAGACACTAAAATTACCTTTTGGCATCAGATCATGCAAGCGGCAGATAGGGCAGCACAGCGAACTGCTACTCTGAGCCGCCTAATGAGAAACGTGAATGGGCCTAGACCATGCAAACGGCGCCTGATGATGTCAGTGGTGAATTCGATTCTCCTGTATGGAGAGGAGGTGTGGGCAGATGCTCTAAACGTTGCTTATCGCAGGAAGCGAATGATTGTAGTACAGCGAATAGAGGCACTTCGCATTGCATGTGCCTACAGGACAATATCAGAACCAGCAATACTTTTCCTTGCAGGAGTAGCACCCATACAGCTGCTGGCGGCAGAAAGGAAGCGGATCTACGAAAGAAAAGGAGAAAATTAAAGATCCCACACTGCCAGAGAAGAGAGAGAAAGTAGTACAATGGCAAGTTGGCAGGAGATGTGGGCAGGCGAGCTGAGAGGAAGGTGGACTGCACAGCTGGTCCCTGACATCCGAGTATGGCTTGAGCGGAAACATGGAGAACTGAACTACTTCCTAACTCAGTTTCAGGGCACGGGCTATTCTACAGCTACCTGCACAGGATGGGAAAGATAAGTGTTCCTACATGCCGCAACCGTCAGGAGAAAGATTATGTGCATCATACATTCTTCAGGTGTACACAGTGGACAGTTGAACGGACTTACATACAGAAAGAAGTTGGAGTTTCAGCAGCCAGCTTGACACCAGAAGCGGTGGTCGCCATGATGCTACAAAGCGAGCAGCATTGGAATCAAGTGGCAGAATGTGAAGAAAAGATCCTGAAGAAGAAGATGCAGCTCGAACGACAGCGACAAAGAACAGAGAGTGTGGACCGACAGGACGAGGATTGAAGAGATCTCCTTAGGACTCAGCCTGAAGTAATGTGTTAAACAGTTCCAGGCTGAGTTCCAACGTGGGAAAAGGTAGGTGAGGTTTTAGTGCGGTTTGAGTCCCACATAACCTGGAGGTGCGGTCCCCTCCAGGTATCTTACGAGGTCCAAATCCCACCTATGGGCCTCAAAGATTTCCTCACCGCCCTACGCAAAAAAAAGAAGCTATTTCTTGGCTGGATTCCTCTAAAGGGCATCCTGCCATCGTTTAGAGAACAGTCCAACAAGCTGGAAGCACTGGTCTGTTGTGCTTGATAGGGCTGTAGTATGTTTTCTCACATTAGTTGGTTTTCAGAACAGTTCGAAGTTAATGTTGAAAAATCGTGATCTGGAAAGTCTGTCATTCTAGAGACGGTTTTGGACATCAACATGGGAAGACTCTCGATCACTTCCGTTACCTAACTATTAGCTACAAAATGCAGTTTGATTTCTAAGTAAAGTGGATTTGTTTGGAATTTACTCACAGTTTTTCTGGGTGGGAGGACTGGAGTACAGTTTTCTTTGTCTGTGTAAGTATTATCACAACATGGTGATCACACACGTCGTGAAGCTTAACCGACGGATTACTCGCAGCTTCGGCGTTCTGTGGCTCGACCGAGGAGTACCTACGTACGTTGAGAATTGACTGCGTTCGTTCAGAAGGACTAGTTCGAAGTACAGTAGAGTTCTCAGTCGTACCATCCGCCGGCCTAAAAGCACTCAGGACGTCGGCGTCGCCCTCTAAAGCGACGCTTACGAGTATATCCTCCTCTATCGCTGGACCCGCTAATAGGTACTCCTACAAGTAAGCACTTTTATAACCATTTATTCTACCTATTGCTATCCACTTTTTGAAATATAAATAGTCGCCATTTAGGATCCTTCTCTTCCTACTTTTCCTCCAAAATGATGACCTTGATGATCTTTTCATTGTTAGGTACATGTACAGAAATGGAAGAATCATTAACATTTACTCACAACAGGGTATCCGGGCGTATGTACGAGTGTCCCGGGAGTGTAGGGTACCATGTACGAGCGTCCCCGCGTCCCGGGGCTCATGTAGCAAAGTCCCCGAGTGGTTCGACCGAGTAGGTACATGTATGTATCTACGAGCATCCCCGTTCAAAATATTTTGGAAGGGTGGCAGCCGACCGTCCCCACATACGGTATTTTGGAATAAATCAATCAATACATCATTGGAATGCAGTAATAATCAGTAAATTCTGTATCTAATAATAGTGAATGTAACATGTCAAGGTAATAGTATAAAATCCTAGTCAAATAGTAGGTATAAAAATAATCATAGCGATGAATATAACACATACCTAAATATAGTACAGTCACATAAATATGAATTTATAATAACGATATCTTACGTACTGAGCAGGTATTTATAGACATGATTTACACCAGCCTACCCAGCGAGATGTTTCCACTTTCGTTGGTACCTACCTACTTTTCTATCAATTTCGCTATTCGTTCTTTCAGAAACCTCTTTCGCCTACAGCCACCGTCTGTTGACATAGTAGATGTATTATTATAATTTCGACTTCTGAAAGATAGATCGAGTTTTTTCCTTGTTCGCTCCCCTCAGCCCCCCCCCCCCCCCCCCCCACCCCACGCAAAGCTGGGGTTCAGGTGTATCTGTTGGCCAGTTCAGCTTCAAGCAAGTGTGATGACAACCGGTCCTGAGCTACTTATAAAATAATGCCTGAACGTGGGTAAAAGGCCAAAATCAACATCCACCGCTATCGTTCAAACTTACGGCCGTACCAGGTAATGCCAGCACGTCAAGCTTCACATATTTCGGTAGGCTTACGGGGGAGATGGTGGAGGTCATGGCATCAAAGCTGCCGAAGATGAAAACTAGCCCTCCGCCACATCTGTGACAACACTAATTGGAAGATAACACATCTCTTCCACTAACTAGCTCCCCCCTTTGCGGTGTGCTAACAAATCTCATCCCCCTCGCCGTTTTAAAAACAGTTTCTGAAGGAAGCCCGGAAATCCGCTCTTCATTCATGTACTTAGTTAGTTCGCCTCCTTTCTCACCAAACGACCAGCTGAATAAGTATAATTAGAAAGGTTTGTAAATCAGTTAATGATGAACTCCCGATTAGCCACCTGAAATACAAGAATCAACAAAAGGCACTATATCATGCAAAAAGCTGGATCGGAAGCAAGCTTTCCATGGACAGATATATCGTACTCATGGAGTACAACATACGGAATTTCGGGAGCAGTGAAATTTATATTTCAGGAAAATCCCATCAATTCTAGAAATACAATGTATGTAATTATTCACAGCTTGCCCCCGTTAATTATGTAATTATGTAACGTATGTAATTATTCACGTCATATCCCCGTTAAACCACGGATGCAGGGCTAACCTTATAGAATTATCGAGGAATAATCGATAACGACGTACCGAAAACGAAAATATCTGGGGAAATTTTGTCACTAACGCGTCGAAAAACGAGCGTTCTCCGTTCGTAGTGCAGGGGAATTTCAGCACCAGTGGATTTTATTGACGACTGCTGACTTGGAACACCGCTGTGGAAGAAAGTTGGATGGAACAGCCACCCAGAGAAGCGGAAGCGCAGTGGCATTATGTAGTCACATTAGTTCAGAGTTAGGACGCGACTTCGCGTGAAAAATGATGTTGTTATGAAACTTTCCGAATGGGGTGCAGATTATCATAGAAGAGTACGGAGGGTCCGAATGGGAACATGGTGGGCTCAACCGTGGATTCAAGACTAGACAGGGTGTCGCATCACAGGGGCCACGGAAATTTCAGGGATCGATTCTACGACTCATTTCAAACTTAAAAAAAGACTATTAACATTCTCCTCAAAACCCTCTCTTTTACTGAGTTTTTGGGGATTTAAAATGTTTTTCACATTTTTGATCTTATTTTACAGCCTAGGAAAAAATCTAAGCCAAAGTCAAATTTATGGAATTTTTCATATTTTGGTTTATTATTTTCAATAATGAACCATTGGAATCGAGCATGAATATTGGAATCGAGCATGAAAAAAAAAATTCTTACCTCCCCTCAAAATTTGATGGTTTACGTTTCAAGGTATATGTAGATCCAAAACTGCAATAAAAATATTTCTGTCTGTCCGCCGTACGGGCCACTTTTCATAGTTACCATGGAAAAAAATCGATGAAATTCGGGTTAGAGGTTCCGTTCGGGGTCTAGTTGGTCCTCGAAGCTCGACGTTACTGTCAGTCATCTTTTTTTTTTTTTTTTTTTTTTAATAACTATCTTTGATCATTGGTAGTGCCATTTAATCGTCTTGATCCACGTGTTGACACTTCTTGTGTGTAGTGTTATTATACAAAATGATGGTGATTTCAGACGATTTCCCAGGTTTTTCACTCATAAAAAATCAATTTTGGGAGCTGAACATTTGGTAGAACCTCGATTTTCCACTCTTTGGTCAAAATCGTCTTCATATTCGGTCTTCTCGTCCCCAAAGACATGGGAAATGATATCTCAGAAGCTCATGTTACTAACATGTTGCTAAAACGCAAAAAGTACCTATTTTTACACACATTTTCACTCATAACACCCCTGGGTATATTCCGATCGGGCTGAAAAGTTTCGGGACACAACTAGGACCCAAATGGAGCATGTGTGCGAAAGAACGACTTTTTTACACCGAAAATGAAGCCTGTACACGTGATACGGCGTACGGCGGACGGCGGACGGACATTGCATTTTCGGAATCCGGAACCTTGAAACGGAAAAGAAAAAAGTTTGAGGGGGGTGTTATAAAAAATTTTTGCTGAGCGAATACATAGGTGTATTATTCACAGAATAATAAACCAAAATGCAATGTCCGTCCGCCGTCCGCCGTGCGCCGTATCACGTGTACCGGCTTCATTTTCTGTCTAAAAAATTCGTTCTTTCGCACACATGCTCCATTTGGGCCCTAGTTGTGTCCCGAAACTTTTCAGCCCGATCGGAATATACCCAGGGGTGTTATGAGTGAAAATGTGCACTTTTGTGTTTTAGTAACATGTTAGTAACATGAGCTTTTGAGGTATCGTTTTCCATGTTTTTGGGGACGAGAAAACCGAATATGAAGTCGATTTTGACCAAAGAGTGGAAAATCGAGGTTCTACCAAATGTTCAGCTCCCAAAATTGATTTTTTATTAGTCAAAAACATGGGAAATCGTCCGAAATCACCATCATTTGTATAATAACACTAGAAGAAGTGTCAACACATGGATCAATATGATTGAATAGCACTAAAAGAAGCGTACCTAATTCAAGTTTTGGGGGCCAAAAATGGTGGAAACCATCAGAAATAGATATTTCAATCATTTCACATGAAAGAAACAATAAATGAACAGCCAGCATTTTTGTAGGTATGTCCAGTAGAATAATAAACCCATGTGACAAGGACTTTGCAGCGTTTTTGCATTGATGAATTATTTCCCAGTAGGTACCTAATTTTTTTTAGGTACACCTACTTATTCAGTACCTACTTACTCAGTACCTACTCAGTACAACCTACTTATTACTACTCAGTACTACCTACTTAGTACCTACTCAGTACTACCTACATAGTAACTACTCAGTACTATCTACTCTACTCAGCAACTCTCTAATCTACTCAGTACTATCTAGTCTACTCAGTAACTCTCTAATCTACTCAGTACTATCTAGTCTACTCAGTAACTCTCAATGCTATCTACTAAGTACTATCTACTTAGTAACTACTCAGTACTATCTACTTGGTGCCTACTCAGTACTAACAACTTAATACCTACAAAGTACTACCTTTTAGTACCATCTCAGTACAACCTACTTAGTATCTACTCAGTACTACCTGCTTAGTATCTACTCAGCACTCTACTTAGTAACGACTCAGTACTCTACTTAGTAACTACTCAGTACTGCCTACTTATTACTATCTACTTAGTAATACTCAGTACTTCCTACTTAGTACCTAGTCAGTACTACCTTCTTAACACCTACTCAGTACTTCCTACTTAGTACCTACTCAGTAGTACCTACTTGCATAACGAATAGGTGACGTGCAAAATTTTAGCTTTAAAACCCTCTCTAACCTACTCCTAGAAATCCAAATCGGGGATAAATGGTGGAGAAGGGTCAAATGGGGGGGAAAAACTGCACAAGAGGCATTTCCTTGGATCATACTCCTAAAAAATGCAGCCCCCCCCCCCTCACCATCACCCATAACATGGAATGAAAATGGCGGTGTTGTGGGGGGGGGGGGGGGGGGATTTCACAAAATGCACTTTTTCGAGCACTACGAATGTGTGTACAAAATTTCAGCTCTTAATACCCTATCTAACCTACTCCTGAACCCCCCTCTACGCCAAATATGGGGCCAAATGAGCGGTCAGAGGGGGGGGGGGGAGGGGGCTTGCACAAGGGGCATTTCCTTAGAGCATAACGAATGTGTGTACACAATTTCAGCTCGATCCACTGTGGCTGTGAGGCAACAGCCCAGTCAAAGAACAACAAGAAGAAAGTTCTAGTCATGCAGCACGGCTATAACAGCGAATTTTAAAGAACAACTAAACGTGCTATTGTGAAAAAAAAAATGATGTAGGTACCGAAAAACCATACCATTTTTCGTGAAATTATATTGTTTTTCGTAATTTTAACCATTTTTACAGATTTTTGACCCTTGAAAAGCCAAATTTGACCCACTCTTTTGTGACAAAACTTTTTTAATCGAAATAGTCCATTTTACTGTTGTAAACACATCCTCCACAACGTCAGGTGAATTAATATTGATTTTAGCCCGTAGTACACCAATTTCTGACCCCAAAAATTCAAATTTGACTCCTTATTCTGTAGGAAAATTGTTTTTTTTTCTTTACTCACCCTTCCATTCCACTTCCAGTGATTTTATATTAATTGTTTGCGATTTTAGCAGTTTTTACCCATTTTGGACCCCTTAAAAACTCAAATTTGACCCCCTTAGAATTTTTGAAAGGATGACTTTTTGAACTCATCCTTTTGTTTGGCAATACGAACATTTTGGCGAAATTTGGAATTGTTATCACGTACCCAAGCTCACGATATTGTCTGTAGTGGCACATAAATAAATAAACATGTAATGTATGTATGTATAAATTTTGTTAAAATCTAGGGATGAATTTAGGTTGCTCTGAAACGGATTTGTCTATAAATAAGTTTCAAAAATAAATGTTCTGAAAATTTTAGACCCATTGCAATAGCTTCATTTTCATTGAAAATTCGCTAATAAAAAGAAGAAGAAGTAGAAAAACTTGAAAAACTGGTACTTTCAAACTTCTATAACTCCGACGGGACCTCAAGGTGGGGAGAATCCCGTGTTAAGTGTTTTGCGTAGTACTAGAATATTTGTTGGAAGTTGACTGCTGGCACATACAAAATACTTCTTAAAACAACAAAATCAACACGAGAAGATAATTTTAGAGCTATTGTGAGCACCTTATGTAAACGAATTACTGTTCCACTAGCGGCATGGGTTGAACAATCAGTACAGATTACCTGATTAGGAATGTTATTTCAACTGTTCTGATTCACGGAAACAAGCAGTAGTCTTGCGGAAGGGTAAATATTATGAAAAGACCAAGGTGCGGGTCCCTCATTGGGGAGACAGCTGAGCAAGCCACCCCTCTCAGCCTGTTCATCCAACACAAATCATGATGGACTACTTCTGTTTCCTTGGGCTTGCGTTCTTTCCAATAACATCTCTTGGAGGATCCCTTTCCGTCACCACACAGCGACTTATTTCACTCCCTCGGACAAACGTGCAGCGAAAGCTTCTGCTTTTCAGCACTTACATCGGAATTTTTGGTGGCCCAGTTGATGACTCCGCGGACTTGAAAACGCGATAATAGTACTTTTGGTTTATTATTCTGTGAATAATATACCTATGTATTCGCTCAGCAAAAAATTTTTATAACACCCCCTCAAAATTTTTTCTTTTCCGTTTCAAGGTGCGTAGATTCAAAAAATGCAATGTCCGTCCGCCGTCCGCCGTACGCCGTACGCCGTCCGCCGTACGCCGTATCACGTGTACAGGCTTCATTTTCGGTCTAAAAAAGTCGTTCTTTCGCACACATGCTCCATTTGGGCCCTAGTTGTGTCCCGAAACGTTTCAGCCCGATCGGAATATACCCAGGGGTGTTATGAGTGAAAATGTGTATAAAAATAGGTACTTTTTGCGTTTTAACAACATGTTAGTAACATGAGCTTTTGAGGTATCTTTTTCCATGTTTTTGAGGACGAGAAGACCGAATATGAAGTCGATTTTGACCAAAGACGCGGAAATTGAGGTTTTACCATTGGCTCAGCTCCCAAAATTGGTTTTTTTTAGTCAAAAACCTGGAAAACTGTCTGAAATCACCATCAATGTGTATACTAACATTAGAAAAAGTGTAAACAGCTGAATCAAGACCATTAAATCGCACTACCAATGATCAAATATGATCTGGGGGGGAAAAAAAGTGTAGGTACCTATTTCATGTTTTGGGGGCCAAAATTGGTGGAAATCATCAGGAATAGCTAATTCAATCATTCCACATGAAAGAAACAATAAATTTAACTGCCAACAAGAATCTCTAGAACTCCAATAGAATAATAAACCCATGTGACAAGGACTTTGCAGCGTTTTTGAGTAGGTACTAGGAGGGAAAAATTGTGGTGACAAGTAGCGGTGCGTGGGGTCCGAAAACGGTGGGGCACCAAAACAGAACACAAAACCAACAGGTTTTTCTACAAAATATCTACCTGACTCGTGTGCCTTGAAAACGCCTGTTTTAGTTACGCCTTTTCGTCCACGCCAGTTCACCACCCAATAATAAACAACGAAAGCAGAAGAATGCATTTTTAATGTGACATCCTGTCAGCCACTCAGCTTTGTTATGCATGTCAACACTTGAATTTCCAGAAGGCAATAACTTCCTTCCCTTTATTTACTGATCGAGTCCAGCAAAGGCTTATCTCTTCCTAAACTTCTAATCAACACTCTCGTCGTACGAAAACGTCGAAAATGTCGACTGTAAATTAGCCACCGTATTCATGTGGTACAAAAATATACTAAACTAAAATACCACGAAACAATATGACCCGTCGGCCGGTACCTACTTAAATGGAGAAGCTATTGACTAGAATCTAGGCACTTATCTGTGTGTTACGGCGCCGATCAATCCACAAACACCAAATAGGACCAAACGCACGTAGGTACCTACCACAAATCCAAATCTGTCACCGAAACCGGACCGAACACCAACGCACTACGCACAAAATTCGACGCAAAAAATGGATAGCTACCTGACAAGTGACAACAGAGAAAGCGAAAGTGATTCACGAGACAAAAAATCGAAAGACATAATTCAATTCAATTTAGTTATTGGAAGTTTTACACATACACAGGGTACTAAGTCCCCTCCGCGTATATGTACAAAAACAATAACAAAAGCATCTCTTATCGAGATGACAAGTTGAATCGAAGTATACGAATCGATTGTGAAAAGGAACGATTTATGGGTGGAAATCGGATTCTGGAGACGGGCCCAAAGTGAGTGTGGCGAACCACATTTTTACTCGAGTGAGCATGGCCGCTTATTTTGATTCCCTACCCCCATTTGGCCAGAACTGTTACTTTCAGAGCTGGTAGGTACCCAACAAAGCGCCGGTCAGCTGTTACGCCTTGCCCTACCGGAACAGGTAGCAACTTCGAGGGACTCGGCACTCGGGTGCAGACTGACAAGACACCACTGAACCGATTAACCGATAAGGCGCTAGTACAAACGGAACGGCAATAAAAGTGCTGCAAATAGGGGGAAAGTAACAGTTCTGGCCGAATTGCGTTAGGGAATCAAAATTAGCTGCCCGGACAGGCCACTTTTCTCTGATAACATGCTTGGTCTGCGGAGCTACAGGGAGCTAACTGCAGCTAACATTCATGAAGGAACCACCATCCATGGTGCCACAAAAATCTAGCTAAGTACGATGTACGGAGGGAAACTCAAATGCTAAGTGAACACATGATTGGATTTTATTTTATTTTTTATTTTTACTCCTAGCGTTTTTGGTGCCAGGGCAGTGGCCCAAGTGGCCTTATAAACTCAACGCCCCTGGTGGTGACTCCACAAAATTATTGTCAAAGATGAAACTTGAGGGTGCTTCCGGAGGGTTGGATCAGGGATGGGTCACCAGGTCCAAGCCGGCATATCATATCGTGTCGATGATTTGCACGTAGGTACACGGAGGCAACCACGAGATACCTATCTATGCGGCTAGTAACAAAATAAAAACCTTCTTGGAAGATTAAAAGATTGTTAGAATGGGGGAAACTGGAGCCAGTGCCCTCTCTAGGGGTGGGCTAATTGGTAAAAAATAAATAAATAATAATAATTACCTAATAAAAAACGCTGCAAAGTCACAAAAGCCCACATGAGTTTATTATTCTATTATATAGAAATGTTGTCTGTTCGTTTGTTCCATTCACGTGTAATACTTGAATTAGCTATCACCAATTTAGGCCCCCAAAAAACTCAAGGCTCCTATTTTTGGCAAATTATCTATGATCAATTGATAGTGCATTTAACTGCCTTGATTCACCTGTTAATACTACCTACCTTTAGTGTTATCATACACATTTATGGTGATTTCAGGCAATTTCCCAGGTTTTGGACTCATAAAAAATTAATTTTTTGGAAACTTCGTTAGAACCTCAATTTTCCACTCTTTGGTCAAAATCGACTTCGAATATGATGTCGATTTTGACCGAAGAATGGAAAATGGAGGTTTCCTCGATACCTCACAAGCTCGTGTTACTAAAACACAAAAAACCCTATTTTTACACCCATTTTAGCGAATTTTCAAAGAAAATGAAGCTATTGCAATGGCTTCGAAATTTAAATAATATAAATTTTTGGAAATTTTCTTCATAGAAATCCGTTTCAGACCATTCTAAAACGATTCCTGAAATTTAACACTTTTTTATATGTATATATATATATATATATATATATATATATATTTATTTATTTATATATGTGTCACTCCAGACGATAACTCTCGATAGAATTGAGATAAACAGCTCAAATTTGCACAAAAAATCTATCTTGGCAATCGAAAGGCTAAGTTCGAAGATGGGCGAAATTGGCCTACTCTAAGGAGGGTTTTGGCGCATTTAAAGTGCGCAAAAATTACCCAAAAATCCCCAAAATGTTATTTTCCAACAAGTGACCCCTCATTTTAAAGGTTTTTGCACGCTGAACACGATGGTGGAATCGGATTTTAGATATCTTGATCCGTTCTCAAATTAGAGCATTTAAAGTGCGCAATAATTACCCAAAAATCCCCAAAATGTTATTTTCTAACAAGTGACCCCTCATTTTAAAGGTTTTTGCACGCTGAACACGATGGTGGAATCGGATTTTAGATATCTTGATTCGTTCTCAAATTAGAGCATTTAAAGTGCGCAAAAATTACCCAAAAATCCCCAAAATGTTATTTTCCAACAAGTGACCCCTCATTTTAAAGGTTTTTGCACGCTGAACACGATGGTGGAATCGGATTTTAGATATCTTGATCCGTTCTCAAATTAGAGCATTTAAAGTGCGCAAAAATTACCCAAAAATCCCCAAAATGTTATTTTCTAACAAGTGACCCCTCATTTTAAAGGTTTTTGCACGCTGAACACGATAGTGAAATCGGATTTTAGATATCTAAATCCGTTCTTAAATTAGAGCATTTAAAGTGCGCAAAAATTACCCAAAACTAGGATAATCTTTAAACTCTTACCCCCACCCCCTTAGAGTGGTCAGATTGAAATATGTGAGAAGTATTAATTGAAGACGAGAGTTCGAAGCAAAAAAGGGGGAGGCAAACGATTAGTACAACTCCTTGAATTTACCCACAGCGATCAAATAAATAAGCACTTAGTACAATTACGTAATAAACAAACGGTAGAATCAGGATGGACAAAACGTACAAATTAAAATAAATACGAAGAGAATATACATAGAAAACCAAATTTTAGACCGAAGTTTTCCTTTATTCAAAACCATAGCCATTAATTCGAATATTTCTTTGAAAATTCGCTCATTAAGTCATGCTGCATGACTGGTTTTTTTCACCCATAACACCCCTGGGTATATTTCGATCGGGCCGTAAAAATCCAGGAAATAACTAGGGCCCAAATGGAGCCTGTCCGCGAAAAAACGAATTTTTTAGACAGAAAATAAAGGTAGCTATGGATGATGCGGCGCACACACATTGCATTTTTGGAATCTCCGCATCTTGAAACGTAAAAGGAAAAATTGTTAGGGGTGTTATAAAAATCTTACCCGCTGACCGAATACATAGGTACCTATATCATTCACAGAATAATAAATCAAAATGAGAATGGAAAAATAAAAATAAAACACTGCAAAGTCCTTGTCACATGGGTTGGACACCTACAAAAATGTTGGCTGTTCTTTTTTTGTTTCTCTCATGTGCAATAATTAAAATAGCTATTTTTGATGGTTTCCACTAATTTTGGCCCCAAAAAACACTAATTAGGATCCTTTTTTTTACAACATCTTTGATCACTGATATTGTCATTTAAATGTCTAGCTTTAGATACTACTTCTAGTGTTATTATACAAATTTATGCTGATTCAGAAAATTTCCCAGGATTTGGACTCACCAAAAATGAATTTTGGGAGCTAATCCTTCGTTACAACCTCAATTCTTCACTCTTTGGCCAAAATCATCATATTCGGCCTTCTCGCCCTGAAAAACATGGAAAACAATACCTCGCAAGGTCATGTCACTACAACCTCAAAAACACCGAAAACCTCTATTTGTACGCCCATTTTTCCCCCCTTAACGCCCCTGGGTATATTCCGATCGGGCTGCCGAGCTTCGGAGCACAACTAGGATCCAAATGTGTTTCCAAACTGTGTGCGGAAGAACGACGTTTATAGACCAAAATCTAACGTAAATTTAAGGCTGAAACTTCGTTACAACATCAATTCTTCGCTCGTTGGTCAAAATCGACTTCATATTCGGTCTTCTCTTCCTAGAAAACATGGAAAACGATATTTCACAAGCTCTGCTACTGAAACACAAAAACGCTGCAAATTATTACACAATAGCTGTTAATTATTTACCTGTAAGGCTCCTCCTCCGTAGATCGCTGTTTTCTGTGGTCAATACCTGTCGTCGGGCTCCCCCTAGGAAAGCCTTAGATCGAGTACTGGAGCCGGCCCGGGAATTACAGTGTCATAAAAGTGCGCATAACGTTTCATAAAAATTAAACATAACGTTTGTTCGACAAAATCCAAAACAGCAATCATTCTTCAAATGAAATAATAACACAGAACAGCCAACTCGACTTCATACAGCCATCCATGATTATAATCGGGTGTTCCCTATCAAGGAAATTTGGGCCGGATTTATACCGTTTCATTCACGTTCATGTTGACGAACTTTTTCGTTGCAAACGAACGGCTGGTCCCTGAACCGGGATTCGAACTTCTGATTTTAAAAGTGTAAGAGCCAGACGCCCAGACCACTCCGCTACGGCAGCCACCTGTCCGAGGGACAAGTGGTGTGCGCTTTCAACCCAGCTTGATGCCTGCATACACGCTGGCTGCTCTTTAGGGCAAATTTTATGGCGACATCGTGGAATGCTCCAGATGGTCTCAAAAATTCAGAAAAAACTCAAACTATTTTGTCGTGAGTCCCTCCCGGGAACACTCCTTTAGCTTAAGTTCTCACCAACATCCAAACGCTGAATTTAGTTTCCGTCAATAAACAAATGAGTGGGGAGACAAGCCACAGAACCCAGGGTACACAACCTGGGGCCCCACCACCAACCCCTAACAGGGGGTTGGAGGGAGAGGCCTCCACTTCCTATAAAACCCTGGATCCTGGGGCTTTAGCTTCATTCGACACTTCCTCTAACCAGCTCTCTCTCTTCTCTCCTCTACCTTGCTCCGCCTCCCAGATGATCGGTGGATATCCGCCGCCTGGGCAAAACCTTCTCCTCTAAAAGATTCTAGATGATCGGTGGATTACCGCCGCCTAGACAACATCTCCTCTCTCTCAAAAGATCCTAGATGTCGGTGGACTACCGCCGCCTGGGCAAATTCTCACACTCACCTCCATCTCTCCCTAAAAGAACCTAGATGTCGGTGGATTACCGCCGCCTGGGCAAATTCCAACACTCACCTCCATCTCCCCTTAAAAGATCGTAGATGTCGGTGGATATCCGCCGCCTGCGCACTTCCTCACGCCACCGTGATGAACCAATTTTAAATTCATCACAGTGGTGAACCCGACGTTCACTCAACCTTCCTTTCCTTCCCACCTAATGTGTCAACCCCCAGTCTCAAGTTAAGTTCGGTGTCCCCATTTCAATTTCAAATTCGGTTAATCAGTCAGTTTAAATTTCGCAATTTTTGCCCAACCTCAACCGCTCGGAGATCGCACAGCTCTCACACCTCCGCTCCCAATTATTGCGAATTTCGAATTTGAAATTTAAAATTTGAATTTTCAAATTTCAGACCTCAGCTATGGACCCGAACTCACCATCGCCCCCGCTCCTCCGACCAGCCACGCTGCAGCCGCCCGCCGCCCCGACAATGGACGCAGCGGCCACTACTGATAACCCGTTCACCACCCTCTCACCGCCTGGCTCCGCCGCATCGACCTCTGCTGCCGCCGCCGCCGCCGCTGCGGCCGCAGCACACGCCGCCGCCGACGTCATGACGGCCTCTGCGTCATTTCCCCTGTCACTTCCCCCGTTCTATTCACATGACCCCGCTCTGTGGTTTTTCAGGTGGACGCTGCGTTTTCAGCCGCCAACATCCGCAGCCAAAAAACCCGCTACTCGCGGATCATCTCCCTGCTCCCGTACGACATACTCCTTCAGACGTCGGACATCTCCCCCGACGCCGCCGCTGCGTACGACGACCTCCACAGCCGCCTCATCACCCTCTACCAACCGTCAAAAATCGCACGAGTCGCCGCACTCTCACAGCCACAGCACCTCGGCGACCTCAAGCCCTCCCACTTCTACCGCCGTCTGCGTCACCAACTGCAGGGGATAATGACGACCGACATCGCGCGGACCTTCTGGCTGCGCGCTCTTCCCCACCCCATGCAGATGGCGCTCGCCAGCCACCTAGACGGCCCGGATGACCCCCTGCTTCGCCTCGCCGACACGGTCCACGACCTCGCCACAGCCGCCAGAGTCACCGAGGTCCGCACGCCCCGCGCCTCAACACCACGACGAGACCGCACGACGTCGCGGGAACGCAGCCGACCTCCCTCCCTCGACAGGCGCCGGCCCCCCTCCTTCGAACGCCGCCGCACCCTCTCCACCGACCGCCGACGCCAACTTTCACCCGAGCACCGCCCCACCCCTCCTCGGGAACAACGCAGGGGGAAATCGCCGGCCGCTGCGGCCCCCTCCACCACCCCTCGCCCCTCCAAGACGGCGTACCTCCCCGCGGACCCCCCCCCCCCACCGGTGTTTCTACCATGTAAACTTCGGTGGGGAGGCCCGCAAATGCCAACCCCCCTGCTCCTTCCTCTCCGGGCAGGGAAACGCAGACGCCCGCCGGTAAACCCGGCGGGCCCCCCTCCTCGCCAACACGGGGGGGACCACCACCCTTCCCCCCCAGCCCGCATCAACTGCACCACCGCCACCAAGGCCTCCTACCCCTCCTATGCCGCCGCCACGGCCGCCAACCTCCCACCAGCAACTCGCTGTGCCACCAACCCCCTTCCCCGAACACACAACGTTCCCCCACCCAGGAACGCCACCCCCCTCCACCTCCCCCACGGCCGCGCCTCCCTGCGCCGCTACCAACCCCCGTCCCCGAACACACGCCGTTCCCCCAACCAGGAACGGCACCCCCTCCACCTCCCCCTCGGCCGCGCCTCCCGGCGCCTCCACCAACCCCCGTCCCCGGACACACACCGTTCCTCCACCCAGGAACGGCAAGCCCTCCACCTCCCCCACGGGAAACCCTCCACCTTCCCCCCGGCCCCTCACCGTTCCCCCGCCAGGGAACGGCCCCCTCACGGCCGCCTCCACGGCCGCCAGCCCCACAACCGCGCCTCGCCGCGCCACCCTCTCCCAACCACCAACCGTGCCCCCACCACGGAACGACCGCCACCCCCTCCACGTCTCCTTTAAGGGAGACACGCCCCCAACGCCGACCAAAACCACCACTCCTCCTACCACCCCACCATCGGACCAGCCACACCCCGCCCCCACTGCCGCAATCTTACCCAACGCCCTCCCCACCCATCAACGCCTCTTCCTTCGATGTAAGAAAACCAATGTTCCCTTCCTCATCGACACAGGGGCGGCGCTCTCCATCTTTCCCAACAACATCCTCCGTCGTCAGGCGCGCTGTTATCGACAGCTTCTCTACGCCGCCAACGGTACCACCATCCCCTCGTACGGGACGTACCGCTCATCAATTTACATGAGCGGACTCGCGTACGAGTGGGAATTTACCGTGGCGGACGTGGAGAAGGCAATCCTGCGGGCCGATTTCCTAGCATATTTCGGCCTCCAGGTCGACGTCAAAAACGCGCGCCTGATAGACCCCTCCACCAACAAACCTATCCCCGGCTTTATTCATGCGATCAATCAACCCCCATCTAAATTCGAAACCCTCCTCCAACAATATCAACCCCAGCGCCGCCCCTCGGCACATATTTCCACGATACAGCACTTTATAGAAACCACAGGACCCCCAATTTCCGCCAAAGCCCGACGCCTCCACCCCTTGCAACTCTCCCAGGCCCGTCGGCACTTCGACAACTTGATCGCGGACGGAATTATCCGCCCCTCAAAATCCCCTTGGGCTTCCCCGCTTCATATAGTACAAAAGCCTAATGGGGATATCCGCCCCTGCGGCGACTACCGCCGCCTAAATTCCAAGACTACGCCCGACCTGTACAATGTCCCCCACCTTCGAGATTTTTCCTCCCACCTACACGACACAACCATATTTTCCACCCTCGACATATCTAGGGCCTTCCACCATATAAACATACACCCCCCCGATATACCGAAAACCGCAATTATCACACCCTTCGGACTGTTTGAGTATGTCAAGATGGGTTTCGGCCTCAGGAACGCTGCCCAGACATGGCAACGGTATATGGACAACATCCTACGGGGCCTCCCCTTTGTCTTCTGTTTCCTGGATGACATCCTGATCGCCTCCCGAAACCCCCAGGAACACCTAGACCACCTCAAACAGGTCCTAGACATATTCTCTGCCGAAGGACTTCAAATCAATACACAAAAATGCGTCCTCGCCCAACCCTCCGTCCGCTGCCTCGGCCACCAAGTCTCCTCCGACGGAATCAAGCCCCTCCCAGATAAAGTCCACGCTATCACGGATTTCCCCCAGCCCCGCACCGTGACGGAACTCCGCCGTTTCCTGGGTATGTTGAACTTTTATCGTAGACACATCAAACACGCAGCACAACACCAACAACCACTCATACACGCCATTCCCCAACCCGCCAAAAAACACGACAACCGCCCCATACCCTGGACCCCCGAACTTACAACCGCCTTCCAACTTTGTAAACAGGACCTAGTAGACGCCGCTCTATTAGCCCATCCCGATCCCCACGCTCCCCTCTCCATCACAACCGATGCGTCCGACTGGGCCATCGGTGCAGTGCTCCACCAGCACACCGGCGCCACCCCCCAACCCCTCGGATTCTTTTCTAAAACTCTGTCCCCAACCCAAAAGAATTACTCCACCTTCGACAGAGAACTCCTCGCCATCCACGAAGCCATCAAACACTTCCGTGACTTCGTGGAAGGCAGGCAGTTCTCTGTCATCACAGATCATAAACCCCTAACACACGCTCTCCTCCAAAACCGCAAATCCGCCTCCCCGCGTCGCCTCCGGCAGCTCGAATTTATCGGGCAATTTACGTCCGATATTCGCTACCTGCCGGGGGCCGACAACTGCGTGGCGGACGCGCTTTCCCCGTCCCACTCCCGCGCCGGTGGAGGAGTTACTGCCCTTCCCCTCCCCACAACTCCTAAAATCAAACCAAACTCCACATTCCCACCCCGCCCTCTCCAATCTCATTTCCGCATCCAAATTGGAACAGCTGCCGCCCCTCGATCTCTGGTGCGACGTAACGGCCGATACACCGCGCCCTTACGTCCCACCGGAGCTGAGGCGGCAGTTGTTCCTCCACTACCACTCTCTCCACCATCCCGGCATCCGGGCGAGCCGAGATCTTATCAAAACACGGTACTTCTGGCCCCACATGAACACGGATATTCGTACCTGGGTTCTTGGGTGCCAGAAGTGCCAGCAGTTTAAGGTCTCGGCCCACCCCCATGTACCTCCTCAACCCATCCCCGACTCCCTCCCGTGGGAACACGTGCACCTAGATCTGGTCGGCCCTCTTCCCCCCTCCGAGGGGAAGAGGTACTGCCTCACCATGATCGACCGTGCAACCAATTGGGTTGAGTGTATTCCACTCGCCCACATTACCGCGGACGCCATCGCCGCGGCCTTCCTAAATCAATGGATCAGCCGCTACGGTTGTCCGCGGACACTCACGGTCAATCAGGGGAGGCAGTTTGAATCAGCCCACTTTTCCGACCTGCTCCGTTCCCTCGGGATTCAAAAAATCCGCACCACTCCATATCACCCCCAATCCAACGGGAAAATAGAGCGGTGGCACTCGGTCCTTAAGCAAGCCATTTCCACATCAGCCACATCCCCCTCCTGGACCAAAACCCTTCCATACGTCCTATTAAGCCTCCGTACTTCCGCCCGTCCTTCAGACAACACAAGTCCCGCACAACACGCTTTCAAAGACCCCCTCCGTTTACCAGCCGACATTTTCACTCCACACAACACACCGTCAATTAACAGGGAACCACTACACACAACAACACCACACAACGACACCACCTATCCAAAACGTTTTTACACCGCCACTCACATGTACCTGAAGGAGCCCGGCATCCACAAAACATTTCAACCTCTCTACGCCGGGCCCTTCCAGGTCATCCGCTCCACACACACCACGGCTACCCTGTTAATTGACGGGAAGCCCCACACTGTACCCCTCGCCCGATGTAAGCCAGCCCCAGTCCTCCCCGACCAATCTCACCACACCACTCCCCCGCCCACCCCCACACCACAAACACCACACATCGCCTCCATTTCGCCCGCCGTTCCCCGACGTCGCCGCCCCTCTCCGCGACGTCCCGGGTACCGACTCCCACCAGCCACCCCCTTCACTGCCGCCCTGGCAGTGAAGGGACCCCTCTATCAGTCTTCACCAACGCGAAGACTGTTAGAGGGTGACACCCCTCTCACCCATCACCCACCTCCCCTCACACTACACACGCACCACACCCACACCCATACACATCCACACCCCATCCATACCCAGGGAACGGCGAACTTCCGCACCCCTGCATTGTACACCAACTCCCCCCCCCCCCCCCACGACCTTGTAAATAACCCACCTGTATATAACCACATGTATATTCAACAATATTCTTATATTCTAATATTCTTATTTTCAACAATTGTACATATTCTCACCATATTCAACAATCTTCTTATATTCTTACATTCTTATATTCTTATATTCTTATATTCTTATATTCTAATATTCTTATATTCAACAATTGTACCATATCTCATCTGTACATATCTCATCTGTACCATATCTCATCTGTACATACTCTCCCTATATCACATCTGTACATATCCTCAAACATTGTTAGTTTTAAGAGCACTACGGCGCCTCCCGCCTCAATTATGTTTGCCGTGGCCCTCAGCCCCTGTACCTTTCGCCTTCCGCCCCATTTATGTTTGCCCTAGCCCTCAGCTCCTGTCACCTTGCGCCTTCAGCCTCCCAATTTCTATTTTTCTGCGGCCTTCAGCCCTACTCATGTTTGCTTTGGCCCTCAGCCCTGTCCACTCGCGCCTTCAGCTCCCAGAATCTTGGTTCAAACTGGGGGGACCTCTGTCGTGAGTCCCTCCCGGGAACACTCCTTTAGCTTAAGTTCTCACCAACATCCAAACGCTGAATTTAGTTTCCGTCAATAAACAAATGAGTGGGGAGACAAGCCACAGAACCCAGGGTACACAACCTGGGGCCCCACCACCAACCCCTAACAGGGGGTTGGAGGGAGAGGCCTCCACTTCCTATAAAACCCTGGATCCTGGGGCTTTAGCTTCATTCGACACTTCCTCTAACCAGCTCTCTCTCTTCTCTCCTCTACCTTGCTCCTCCTCCCAGATGATCGGTGGATATCCGCCGCCTGGGCAAAACCTTCTCCTCTAAAAGATTCTAGATGATCGGTGGATTACCGCCGCCTAGACAACATCTCTCCTCTCTCTCAAAAGATCCTAGATGTCGGTGGACTACCGCCGCCTGGGCAAATTCTCACACTCACCTCCATCTCTCCCTAAAAGAACCTAGATGTCGGTGGATTACCGCCGCCTGGGCAAATTCCAACACTCACCTCCATCTCCCCTTAAAAGATCGTAGATGTCGGTGGATATCCGCCGCCTGCGCACTTCCTCACGCCACCGTGATGAACCAATTTTAAATTCATCACATATTTAAAAATGGGAGACAACCCACACCTCAAAAAAATTCCGATATAGGGATACTCCGGATATTTCAATCCCTATTTTGGTTTATTATTCATTGAATAATACACCTATGTATTCGCTCAGCAAAAAACTTTTATAATACCCCCTCAAACTTTTTTCTTTTCCGTTTCAAGGTGCGTAGATTCCAAAAACGCTGCAAAGTCCTTGTCACATGGGTTTATTATTCTATTGGACATACCTACAGAAATGTTGGCTGTTCATTTATTGTTTCTTTCATGCGTAATAATCGAAATAACTATTTCTGATGGTTTCCATTAATTTTGGCCCCTAAAACACAAATTAGGTACACTTCTTTTTTTTAAATTTTTTATTTTAACTATCTTTGATCATTGGTAGTGCCATTTAATCGTCTTGATCCACGTGTTGACATTTTTTCCAGTGTTATTATACAAACTGATGGTGATTTCAGACGATTTCCACGGTTTTTCACTCATAAAAATCAATTTTGGGAGCTGAACATTTGGTACAACTCAATTTTCCACTCTTTGGTCAAAATCGACTTCATATTCGGTCTTCTCGTCCCCAAAAACATGGAAAACGATATCTCAGAAGCTCATGTTACTAACATGTTGCTAAAACGCAAAAATTACCTATTTTTATACACATTTTCACTCATAACACCCCTGGGTATATTCCGATCGGGCTGAAAAGTTTCGGGACACAACTAGGGCCCAAATAGAGCATGTGTGCGAATGAACGAATTTTTTAGACCGAAAATGAAGCCTGTACACGTGATACGGCGTACGGCGGACGGACATTGCATTTTTGGAATCTACGCACCTTGAAACGAAAAAGAAAAAAGTTTGAGGGGGTGTTATAAAAATTTTTTGCTGAGCGAATACATAGGTGTATTATTCACAGAATAATAAACCAAAATGCAATGTCCGTCCGCCGTCCGCCGTACGCCGTATCACGTGTACAGGCTTCATTTTCGATCTAAAAAATTCGTACTTTCGCACACATGCTCCATTTAAGCCCTAGTTGTGTCCCGAAACTTTTCAGCCTGATCGGAATATACCCAGGGGTGTTATGAATGAAAATGTATACAAAAATAGGTACTTTTTGCGTTTTAGCAACATGTTAGTAACATGGGCTTCTGAGATATCATTTCCCATGTTTTTGGGGACGAGAAGACCGAATATGAAAGACGATTTTGACCAAGGAGTGGAAAATTGAATTCTACCAAAAGTTCAGTTCCCAAAATTGATTTTTTATGAGTGAAACACCTGGGAAATCGTCTGAAATCACCATCAATTTGTATAATAACACTGGAAAAAATGTCAACACGTGGATCAAGACGATTAAATGGCACTACCATTGATCAAAGATAGTTAAAATAAAAAAAATTAAAAAAAGGAGCGTACCTAATTTGTGTTTTAGGGGCCAAAATTAATGGAAACCATGAGAAATAGCTATTTCGATTATTACGCATAAAAGAAACAATAAATGAACAGCCAACATTTCTGTAGACCAATAAAATAATAGAATAATAAACCCATGTGACAAGGACTTTGCAGCGTTTTTCATTCAGAGTTGAGTTATTACGCCGAGCTTCGAGGACCAGCTACAGCCCAAACGGGCTGCAAAGTTCCGGGACACAACTAGTCTTCACTTCAAGTCGAAGGATACCTTCACAAGTAATTATAATTTTTAGATAAAATGAGGTGAAATTGGGTAGATGTTCAAACTAGTTTGAAAATGTATCCTTTTTACGGGTTATAATACTCGGATCAACTTGGTTTTTGGATTCGACCATACTAGGTATCGTAGGCGTACACTGTCAGAATTTCAAACAATTTGGGGTCGTTCAATGACCTGCGCTTCCTGCGCAGTGCTTTTAGAACGATGCCTACACTGACAGATACGTTGTTCAAATTGTTGATGGTGTCACATTTCACTCTAAATACTAACGTAATTTGGAATACGTATAATATTATACCTTTGAAACAAAATCGTCGCATTCTTTATTCGTTTTGATTTAGCGTCCCTATGTATTTTATTCTTTTCTTCTATGTTTCAGATTAAATTAACTTTGAAATAACGAACCTTTATCAATTTATTAGGAACGCATAGATTCCAACACTGAATGGTAAAATAACATATTATTTGTAGGTACTTGTATTTGTTATGAAATTGATCAAAACATAACCCCAGGGTGCAATGCTGTAGCTGATGGGCAAGTTTTGCAGTAAAATACACTAGTATTCCTTAGGGAGGTTGAACTGATTTGCTGTTCAATTTGATGTTCTTTGGTAAATGGCGTGAAAACTGCCGCTCATCCTACATAAATATATCTTCGTTTGATAAATTATCTCCAAAACTCAATCTGATACGTTTAGCTCGGACACTACTTACCTACTTAGTACCTACCTACTCAGAACCTACTTACTCAGTACTACATATTTAGTGCATACTCAGTACTCCAGACTTAGTACCTAGTCAGTACTACACACTTCATACCTACCTACTCAGTACTACATACTTGTACCTACTCAGTGCTACATACCTACTCACAATAGACCTACCTACTCAGTACTAAATACTTAGTACCTTCCTACTTAGTACTACATCCACTCAGTTCATTTTATTTCACTATCGAAGCGCGATTGGATTGTTGAAAGTTCTTTATAAAGGCTGAAAGTCCTATGTAATTGAGTTAACAGTAAGTTGCCAAAATGATCGAGGTTCTTCTCTTCATTTAGGCCAACTTATTCTGCGCCAAATCTACAAGTCATTTCATTCATCTTCCGCCAATGTAGAATGACAGTATTAGTGAATTTTGAAGCGCATAATGACCTAAGTGGTCATAGATTTCTTCAAAAGTTGGCTCATAAAGTCATGCAGTATTACCGAAACTCATTTAGAAGGACCCTTCAGAAGGCGAGTTATGTTTCGTTATTACCAAAGGATGTTCATGTTAATTTATCATGTCAGTTTGTACAGAATATAGGAAGTGTACAGAATATAGGATCTTTAACAAATAACTGTTTTTTGAACATTTTTGTAATATTTTTATAAGAAATAAGAAGACTTGTAGGTTCTTCGTCTGTTGATGTAGCCATCATGATCATGTGCTTGAAATGAATGGATGATTACATAGGTGGCTTTGTTTCTTGATGGTTTGCAAAACACATGACTTACATTCCATATGCTTTGCTCGAGTACAAAAATATTCCTCGTGTGGTCAAATGTGAACTTTTTTTGTTGAAATATATTTTAAATTTATCAACTGTGAAATTATTATCGTGGTTTTCTAGTAAAGAAAATCAAACTGTTGTCATAATTTATACCTCCTCAAGTATTTCAATCGGTTTAGTGATGTTCTGAGTCACTCGATCCACACAGGGTCGTTGATCCTATTTGGATAGGTACCTCCCCTCACATTCCACTCTTCGCCAAATTGTGACGATTTCCTTCCGTATGGACTGCGAGGAGACATAGGTACGGAAGATCATTCTTCATGGATTCGGGCCAAATGGAGGATTGCGTGGTTTTCATTCTAGTCCATGTGTTACATAGGATGACACGTGGGGTGAAGGCTGCATGCATTGTCAACATAGGGTACTGATGTGTATTTCTACAATATATTTACATCATGATTATACAGATAATATGAGGCGATGGTTTCCAAAACTGTAAGTTCGATTTTGCTATGCTTATAAGGGAAAGCAAAAATGTGCCACAATTCAACCAGTGATGCGGGGTAAGCGATTCCTTTTGCATTTGACGCAATCTCAAAATGGAATGAGTGGGAGAAATTCTAACTAACTGAAACCATAAATTTAGAAACTTTTGGTTCAATATGATGAAAGTGGAGAGTTTGGCTTTGAACCATTTGATGGACACTATTTGATGGTGAACATACATTTTTTGTTCGATGCATCATTTGAACACTCGGTGGTCACGATAAATCAAAATGGTAATGTTAAGTAGGTACCTGAATTAACATTAGCCAGAGAATTAGCCCTATTAAGGAGTTCAGTCCAAATCAAACAGTGTTCCAGGGTCCGTGGATGATCTCGAGATCGTCCTCGAATGGGCGTTGGTGAGATGGACATTTCACTGAATTGGCGAGTCAAAACTCCTCGGGAATAACTGTGGTGGTGTGATGCAAACGGGCCTGTGAGTATTGATACCTGCTGCGACAAAAATGAACGAGACGTATTTTGTCGGAAATTTCGTCTACTTTAAGTTTACATACAGAATAATATTCGCTAGGATTGAAAATGACAGGTATTTGAGGAAACATAACAGGTATGCAAAAAACGGTGCAAATTATTACACAAAGGTTTATCATTTTCCTGTATAGATGCCCCTTCTGCCTGGAGCACTGCCTCGTGCTTGCCCCAGGAAAGCCCTAAATCGGGTACTGGAGCCGGCCAGGTGATGGGGAATTCTCGTTTAAAATTTTTTTTTTTTTAAATAAATATTCACTCTTGGAACAATGGTAGGTACCGAGTTTGAAGCCCGTTTTCAAAAATAAGCTGTATTTTTTAAATGTGTGTGATTAAAAGCAAAAATGCAAGCTAAGCATCCGAGGCGAATGTTAAGGTTCTCAATGCTGCCAACAACCCAACACTAGAAATGGCCAACCTTTCTGGCTGGCCATTTCTAATGCTGGTCATAGCCAGAACCTTGCTATGACCTTTCGTGAACCGCCCGTTGGTTTGATTTAAGGACATGTTTTTGATTTATTTATAAATTTGAGGTTCCATCAATCCATTGCGGTTCTGTACATCATTAAAGTGATGCACTAGCGCTCTAAGCGGGATTTGAGTTGAACTACTCAGCAATGTACCTGATACGTCATTTCTAGTGGGAACTCGGAAATTCGAATTTCGCACTCGTTTTCTGCCTAACCTTCCGACATAAACACCTCTGTGGTCAATAAGTGTTAATTTCCGTTATTTAACAGAATTTGGCCAAAAAGAAGAATATGTAAACCACGAAAATTGCTTATTACAGTTTCATAAATTTGTGGTGGAAATTTGGTGTTATGCATGTTATTTTGTTCAATTTATAAAAGTACCTATCAACAAAATCCAAAATAACCATCTTTCTTCAAATGGAACAACTAACTCGATTTCATACAGTCATGCGTCATTACAATCGTATGCTCCCCAAGCAATGATATATCAGGGTCGGATGTATAGGTACCGTGTCATCATTATTTTCACTCGCACTCATGTTTATGAAACCGAACTTCAGGGCCTTACTGTGAACAAATGGCTGCACGTACAAAACCCCGGGGGTCTCAAAAAAATCCTTAAGTTTGAGATTAGATAAAAAACCTAAATAAAACATGCCCTTCTATTGAATGATTTTGAGCTACCACGTTCTGAAAATGTCAACCCCCATTTTTCCTCTTAAAGGTGATTATCGTAACACCGAACTTCGCGGTCGACTACACCCCAAATGGAACTTAAAAACTAAATTTCATTATTTTTGGCTCGTGGGACTACTATGGTACCACAATGTATATATGAGGGTATTTATGTGTCCTTCCAGACGATATCTGAAACGAGGTAAAAATTGCAGTTCCCCCCAAAAAAAATCAATAGGTATTCTTGAAAGAAAGAAGAGTTCGAAGGAAAGATTCATAATTTTGGCGGGATATGGATAAAAACGTTTAACTGAGGTTGATTGTAATGTTAGGAATTTCGATGTGCAAAAAAGTGTTCCTATTCGATTTTTTAAGCTTCAGAATTTATTTTTGAGAGAAGAACAGAGGAAAAAGTCTTGGCAGTTATAAATTCATTTATTCTCACCAACTAAAATTTACAAAGAAGTTGAAAAAATTACCTACCTACAATTATTTACATCGTTTTTATTATTTGCATTTTGTTAACTACTTTTATTACAATTTTTTTTAAATAAGTGCATTTATTCGTAAATAATAGTTTACAATACAAAAAAGTAATCATTGCTTATAATGCTTCTCCCCACTTGAAGAAACGATTTGTGCTGTGGGGAAGAGTTACATAAAAAAATGATTGAAATTTAAATTAATGCGTAATTTGCATTTTTACAAAAATGCACCAAAAAATGAAATTAAACTTTTGGTAATTCTGCCTAATTTTCCCTTATCTTTTATTCTACAGGTGTCTTTGTTTCTAAAGTAAGCAACTTTATATCAGTGAGGCATTGGGTCTATTGAAACATAAAATACGTTCCTACTAGTTGATATCGTATGATAACAATAATCTGTTTGAACAGCTGTCAACCACAAAGCTGGATATTCATGTCGGTAGGTCATTCAAGGCAGCATTCAGCAACAGAAGTTTTCTATGCAGAGAAGTAAGCAATCCGATGAAAAACGGTATCCTCGAATCTAGACTGTAAAACATCAATTTTCCTCGAAGAGCAAATTTACATTCTTGGCCTCCGAACGCTGAATTTCATCATTCCTCACGTTTTCATCAATGTTTCATCATTTCATCAATGTAGTTTTCGTATATGTAGAATATACACCAGCAATACAAAAGTGTAGAATAAGTAGGTAGGTAATTCCTCACAGTATCTTTCCCCAAACTCGTATAATTGATAAGGCAAAATAACTACAAGGTCGAGTAAAAATGTATACTATAAGCATGTAAAATTATATGAACAATAAATGAAAGTTAATAGGTAGGTACTTAATAGAAACACTATAAAAGAGCAATATACACCTAACACCAACAGCCCTGTCGCCCTAACACATAGATTCCAGAAACTCGCGGGACCCGCACAGCAATTGTGTATAACTGGTAAGTATCAAACACCCACTAGGCACGTTTCAGGAAGTCCCTTTGCAATGAGTGGCGTCAGACTTTTTACAATATCTTCAATCAGGCTCAGAAGTCCTTATTATCAGGAAAGTACGCAGTAAATTCCACTGAAAAATACAATAATCATTCCGAACCTTGTAATGTCTACGATAACAAAGAACCTCGGGAGATATTTTCCAATGTTGTTCTATACCGCAAAATACAGTGAAACCAGTGTGTGAAATTAGAAAAGCCAAGTTCCAAGAACCAAAAAATAGTGATCCGTCTACTGTTTGAAAAATTATTCATGTCATCATCAACCATCAATCTTGGATGTGGGTGAATAATGTAAGGGTAGGAAGGTACAGTAGGTACCACAAACCGCTGGACATGAATTTAAAAAAAATCACAGTGAAATAAACAACGTAAGTAACTTGACATGCACAGAGCTGGAAGAACATTTTTTAGTCATGCACCTATTGAGACATTTATAAATTATGCGTAGGTAGGCCTAACCCTTTCAAGCTCCAACATTTTTGTCCATTTTCAGCTGTTTCTAACTACTAAAATTCGAACAGATTTTAACACTCCCATCGTTTTTGCTTGGTAGGTACTCATTCAAATTATAAATAGGTAGTTTTTAACTGACTTCAAAAAGATGAGGAAGTTCTCAATACGACCTGTTAGGTATGTTTTTTTAAATTAAATGTTCGTCTAGCAATTATTCCGAGACTACTGGACCGATTTCGATGAATCTTTCTTCCAAACGAAAGATCCCCCAGTGGTTTTTGTAAGTAGAAAGTAGTACTGGTACTGGGCCGGTACTAGGCCAGTTATACTCTTCAAGTTCTGGTGCTTTGACAGTCGTTGCACGATCTGACAACAGAAAAACCGCCTGCAAAGAATAGATGCCCTAGTAATGATGGTATCAGTACTTGATAGCAAGAGGTAGGTATATTACTGAGCTAGTATCAAGTCAGTATTGGCGTTGGCATAGAAAAGTGTCGGTACCAGTAGATTCGTTCGCAGTAACAGTTGACGGTTATTTATTTGGCCGTTTGCAGTGATTCTCGGACTGTATAGTAAGTATATGTATCCATGACCATGTGTAGTGTTTTCTGACTATCCGACGCCATTTTCTGATCGTCATTCAACTACACGGAAGATAGGGCGGACAAGAAACTGACCATGCACTACCTTCTCGATTCTCAACCATTATCAAACTCAAACCTTTCTCAAATGCTTATCAAGACGGTATCGGATCACGGATGGTCTTAGGATTTCTTACAGTTTTCTAGGAGTCAGCTAACCTTCAGGAAAAGCCAGTGCAAGCATAGCTAATATTTTTAAAAAATATTTGAAAAAACCTACACCAAAAAACGCATTAAAAACTATACTAGTTTTTAGCTAGTTCTTAGCTACCTACCATAATGAAAAATACCTTATTTCGCCAAAATAGTCTTAATTTCGAACACAGTTGAAGAGAACATGCTTGAGAAACAAAAACGCTGCAAACTTGCCTTGTCACATGGGTTTATTATTCTATTGGGCATACCTACAGATTTCTGATGGTTTCCTCCAATTTTGGCCCCCAAAAACATGAAATTACGCTTTTTTTCCTTTTTTTCAAATTATCTTTGATCACTAACAGTGCCATTTAGCTGTCTTGATTCACCTGCTGACACTTTTTCTAGTGTTATTATACAAATTGATGGTGATTTCAGACAATTTCCCAGGTTTTTAATTAATAAAAAATGAATATTGGGAGCTGAACATTCGTTAGAACCACAATTCTTAACTCTGGACAAAATCGCCTTCACATTCGGTCTTTTCGCCTTATAAAAACGTGGATAAAGATAACTCAAAAGCTCATTTTACAAAAACGCTGCGAAGTCCTGGTCACTTGGGTTTATTATTTTATCGGACATATCTAGAGAAATGTTGGCTGTTCATTTATTGTTTCTTTCATACGTACTAATTGAAATAGCTATTTTATATGGTTTCCACCAATTATAGCCCCCAAGGACACGACCTCGGCTCCCTTTTGTTATACAAATTTATGGTGATTTCAGACAATTTCCCAGGTTTTTGACTCATAAAAAATGAATTTCGGGAGCTTAACCTTTGTTACAACCTCAATTCTTCACTCTTTGGTCAAAATCAACTTTATATTCGGTCTTCTCGCCCTAAAAAATATGAAAAGCTATACATCAGGAGCTCATGTTCACTAAAACCTCTAAAACCCCTCGAAAAACCACGAAAAACGCTATTTGTACACCCATTTTTCTCCCATAACACCCCTGGGTGTATTCTGATCGGGCTGCCGAGCTTTGGAACACAACTAGGACCCAAATGAGGACCAAAACTGTGTGTGGAAGAACGACGATTTTATACCAAAATTTGACGTAAATTTAAGGCTGAAACTTCGTGGGTAGGGATTTTCCACTCATGTGTCAAAATCGACTTCTCGTCCTAAAAAAATGGGCTAAAATTTGAGTTTCTGTTGGCCACACATTGCTTAAAAACGCTGCGAAGTCCTTGTCACATGGGTTTATTATTCTGTTGAGCATACACCTACAGAAATGCTGGCTGTTCATTTATTGTTTCTTTCATGTGCAATAATTGAAATAGCTATTTCTGATGGTTTCTACCAATTTTGGTCCGCAAAAACACGAATTACGCTCCCTCTTTTTTCAAATTATTTTTGATCATTGATAGTGCCATTTAGTTGTCTTGATTCACCTGTTGACACAAGTGTTATAATCCGTGTTATGTTTCTAGTTAGACCGAAAATGAAGTAGTTATGCATGATACGGCGGACCGATACCGCATTTTTGGAATCTATGTATTCGCTCAGCAAAAAATTTTTATAACCCCCCTCAAAATTCTTTCTTTTACGTTTCAAGGTGCTTAGAATCCAAAAACGCTGCAAACTCCTTGTCTAGTTGTGCTCCGAAGCCCGGCAGCCCGATCGGAAAACACCCAGGAGTGTTATGGGTGATACTTTTTTGCGAAATCAGGTATTTTAGAGGTCTTTATGAACTTCGTCTTGTGAGGTGTACTTTTGCATGTTTTTTAGGGCGTGGAGACCAAATATGAAATCGATTTTGACCAACGAGAATTGAGGTTGTAATGAAGGTTCAACTGCCAAAATTCATTTTTTCATGAGTCAAAAACCTGGGAAATAGTCTGAAATCATAAATGTGTATAATAACACTAGAAGTAGTATTAACAGGTGAATCAAGACAATTAAATGGCACTATCAATGATGAAAGATAAGTTGCCAAAAATAGGATCCTAATTTGAGTTTTTGGGGGCCAAAATTGGTGGAAACCATCAGAAATAGCTATTTCAATTATTGCACATGAAAGAAACAGTAAAGGAACAGCCAACTTTTCTGTAGTTTGTCCAATAGAACAGTAAACCCATGTGACAAGGACTTTGCAGCGTTCTGGAATCTACCCACCTCGATACGTAAAAGAAAAAATTTTGAGGGGTGTTACGGAGTAACAAAATAATGTTTTAGAGAGCCTCTTACTGAGAGCTGCAGCGATATCGGTAGGCGGCCGAAGTGATAGAAGTATTGGGTTCAGCGACCGTGTCAGCCGTCTGTTGATGCTTCACCCATCCACCTCCTATCCACTCCTCCCCGCCATCCCATCATCGGCCTGGTGGTATATCTTTCTATAGTCAAGAGTTTTTGCGAGATTGGCGACCAAGGTCAAACGTGTAACCTGCGTGGCAGGATTATTTCTTGGCGTTCAGCTATTACGAATTACTGGCTGAGCTCTGATTATCGGTTGACTTTTGATGTTTGCTGATGGTTGCATAATTGTACTAAACTACTATGTGAAGCAGCGAGGATGATCAAATAGAATTGCTTCCCTGACCAACCTATTCTGGTATGTAGGTAGGTATTCAATACCTCGAACCGTAGGTTGTAGGTATTTACTTCTAAACTACTTTTCATGTGTAGTGGTTCGAATTTCTTTTCTTTGTTAGTATAAGATTACTTCGTTTCAAGATCATGACATAACTCTCTTCATTTTTGAGGCTATCAGTTTTCATGGTTAAGTTTCACTTTTGCCTTCTGGCAACCTGTGTAGATAGCTATAAGTGAACTATATTTCTTTTTTTCATCTACTGTCTGCTATTATTATAAAACATATCTGTGATGAATTTAAAATTGGCGTATTTCATCACGGTGGTGTGAGGAAATGCCCAGGCGGGTTATGAGCGAAGGACCACCCTTTCCTGGGATCTTTTTGGGAGTGTGTGCCTAGGCGGTTATGAGCGAATCACCACCGACATCTAGGTTCTTTTGAGGAATTTGCTCAGGCGGGTTATGAGCGAATCACCACCCTTTCCTGAGATCTTTTTGGATGTTGTGTCCAGGCGGTTATGAGCGAATCACCACCGTCATCTGGAATCTTTTAGGAGAATTTGCCTAGGCGGTTATGGGCTGACCACCACCGTCATCTAGGATCTTTTAGGTTTGGATAGAGAGACAAGGGTAGGAAGAGAGAGAGTAGCCAGCGGCTTAGCGTCGAATGAAGAAAAAGGCGCAGGATCCGAGTTTTTATAGCCAGGGGAGCCTTCTCCTTCCAACCCCCTGTTAGGGGTTGATGGAGGGGCTCCAGGTTGTGCACTGGATCCTGCGGCTTGTCTCCCCACTCGTACCGTTTATTGGTAGCAACTAAAGTTAGTGGTCAAATATTTGGCGAAAACTTAATTCTAGATGGAGTGGTTCCTGGAGGGACTCACGACAACATCCTTCTTCATTTCGTTTCTTCTCTAGTAGAGTAGTTTTATTATCTTTTATGTACCTTTTTGGACAGGAGACTAGACAATTCTATACTTTATTCACCTTGAACTATTCTGACGACTGGAATTGGATTGAATATTTAATTTATTGAAGATCCCACGTATGGTGAGGAGTTGTGTCTATGCTGCTTTGAATTTTCTCCTGTGAATTGTAAAGTGAGTCCGTTCTTTTTTTCCAAGTTATTTTCTTTCTTTACTTACTTCTAGGGATCTTTGGTATACCTACCGCCCGAATCTCCTGTCTCCTGCCTGCCTCTCTTACCGGGTGCTACGTTATGCGTCGCCGCTGTGCGACTCCGCCTTAAACTTAATAAGAATTAGGAACGAAGATTAGGGACTAGGTTAGACTAAGTAGGTACACCAGGCCCGATATCCCATGCGATCATCCCCAGAAGTATACAGCATTTTCTCAAGTCTGAATTATAATTACTTCCTCCCTAGGTACCTCCTCTTACTATGGTGAAGCAGTTGAATTTCCAGAGGAATGGCGCCCAACTGACTAAGCATAAGGGCATTGGGACGGAACCCATCCTTCTGCAGCTAGCCCGGCCGCCTGTTGGCGAGTGCCCGGCCCTTGGGTTTAGAAGGGCCGTAGCAGGGGCGTTATAAAACTTTTTTGCTGAGCGAATACACAGGTTTATTATTCACAGAGTAATAAATCAAAACTCGAAAGCAACCAAGAAACACTACAGAACAAGTAGCCCCCCCCCCCCCCCATCATTCTCGAGGGGCCCCTGAGGACGTGTGAAATTTCAACCCTCGGGACCGTCACGTGCCCGAGTTATGGAAGTTTGAAAATCGATGTTTTTCTATTTGCCATTGTTCTTTGACAGGGCTACAGCCTCACAGACCAAGCTGAAATCGTTGATTCGTTATGCTCCAAGGAATTGCATTTTGTCCCCCCGACGCCGTTTTGATATGTTTTAGGTAAGTAGATATGCACCTATCTACTGAGAATTTTTTTTAGGTACTACTGGGACAAAATATTTACTTCATCAATGCAGAAAGATGGGGTATCCCCCCCCCCCCCCCCCCCAAAAAAATCTTGTTGTACAAATTTGCCTGCCAAAAACGTGTCTTCAGCCGCAAAAAGGATTGATACCTATCCATTATGCCCGCCAAAATAGCATGCTCTCTTCTCAACCCTCGCTTCTGTAATGAGGTTGGATGGACGGAAAAAATGAGCTTCTACTTGGGGAAGCTGGAGAAGCAAGCTGTATATTATTTGTCTGTCATTCATGATCGGCAGAGTATAGGTGATGAAATGAAATCTAAACTATTCAATCAACAAAACTTTTAATTTCAACAGGTAATAAAATGGAAGGCAACTTGGAGTTGTGCAGAACGTAGAAAGTATATTCACTTTAAGAAACTGGTTATGGTCTACAATACAAAATCCATGAAACAACAACCTTATCAACCAGTAGTAAGATATACAATTTCACTATTTCTCCATGGAAAACGGGAGTGTCCGGTGAGCGCCCACATAAATGTAAATCTGTTTTAGAACACTGTCAACACAATCCAAGTTGTATTATAATATAAGCAGACGGTATTCGGCGTTGGCTACACAATTAACAAAAATATTGAATTTTGCAATGAAGGCAATTACAAGAGAGAAGGTGTCAAAGATCAGCCATTTTGTTTGAGTTTTGAGTAAAGATTACCTACCTACTTGAGAAACATAGTTTTACAATATTGTAATATTATTAACAACCTTCTACAAAATATGATATTTATCCATAAAAGTAGGAGGGGTACCAACTTTAATTTTCATGAATAGTGCGTAATGTGAAGTTAAGTAATACAAAGTAAGTGAGACTTATTTGAAATAAATAGGTCTCTTAACTAGGAAATATCCTTCTCTTGCTAATATAGTTGGTACCTACCTACTTATCTATTTTGATTTAGGTACTTAGTAGGTAAGTAGCTACTCTAATATCTCTAGAGTATTTTCTTTACACTCTTAATCATTGACCTTGAATTATGTGACATGTGGAGCAAGATCAGTCTCATTTTAATTCCATAAGTATTGGTGGACCATATTATAATAGTTCAGTAGAAAAGAACAGTTAGGTACCTCAGTACCTGTAATTCACACATATTCACATGCAAAACAAAGTATAGCCATTCCTTTTATTCCGATCTTATTTCACATTAAGTATAACGCTGAAGCGTTTGCAACTGACAATTTCATGAGTCGGACTCTCATGCTAAGAGCCTTCTCTGCTAATGAGTGATTATTAGAACTGGCCTACTTCGCTGTTGTCCCTCTGTAAGTATAAATACAACTGTACATTACATCGAAAATAGGGAAGTACCTAAATATAAATATTAAAAATGAGTGACGAATAACTAAAATATAATAATTAATTATTAACGTACTTGAGATGAATAACTTCCAGAATGGATCACATTTAGTTACTTAAATCGTATTACATTTTCTATTTCTTGTGTATGAAGACTCATTGTGGTTGAAATTAAGTATCAGTATCTGTTTAACTTTTCTGATGGCAATGAAGATTTATTTTGTGTTGTAAACATGATCGAAAAGCGTACTGGTGTAAAGAAATTACACCTCGAGCTGCTATGAGAATTTGGAACCTAATTTTTAACAAGCCTGAAGAGCGCATTCAAGATGGTGTGGTTTCATCATTCTTGATAGCCTCATGTGCAAAGACACTGTTCTCGACCCTCAAGGAATGGAGATTTGGAACAAACTTCTCATCCCCATTGTCAATCAATGAATTAAATTTCGGTTAAGTATTTTATACCTAAGGAAAAATAAAGAAATACTACCTGTGCACAAACTTTTTTGGACATGCTACGTGTCAAACACCTTTTTAACATTACAAAGAAACTGAGAATAGTGTGGGTGTACTTTGTAGTATTCCTGATGCAGCTCCTTGATCTCCTCCATCGCGACTGTGCCTATGAATGAGGACGAAACAGTGGCCTCATCGCCCCCGAGGACAAGACACCCCAAAAGCGACTTGATGGGGCTAAATCCAGGAACCATAGCCCCAGATGGTGACGAGGGGTGGTGTCCAGGAGAATCCATGTCGCTGAACCGCACAAGTGCAGAAGACACCTGGGTTTCCACCCCCCCCCCCCCCCCCCCCACGACCCCATGAACCCTGAAAGAAGATGGACCCGGAGGAGAGCTGGGAAGAGACTTCAAGGAGCCAGCGTTGGTGGCCCCAGGAGTTAGTCATGGCCCCAGAAAATGCTCATGGCCCTAGAAAATACACATGGCCCCGTGGCCCATGACATCGATGTAGGCCCCCAACTGCATTCATATGATTTGTGCATTCGACGCCCCATTGATTTCTGTAAATGACGGATGTCTAAGGCCCCTGTGTGGCCCCGCGGTGATTCCACCATTCATTATGACACAGTACTAGGTAGGAATAAAGAAGCATATGACATTGACAACCCTATGCTCGAGCCGTCAGCCCTAGAACCGTTAGTGAACCTGGTGAAAGTATTGTGTGTCCTTTGTATTCTCCTTTTACACCACGACCGGCGAGGGACGACAATATCATGAATGCTGAGGGAGAGCTGCACCCCATAACCCGCAAGCAGTACCACGCCTTGATGACAGATACGTCCATTCACAAGGAAAACGACCAGGGAGCTGGCAGCCCCTAAAACCGATCTATACACAATAAAGTGGAGGTTAACGTGCCTCGTCCAACAGTCAGCCACGAACCATAGAGGGCTCCAGCCCCGAAAAAGGATAGGAAGAGACCCCCTGCTGGAAGCACCCCAGCCTCAGGACGAACACTGGCTTTTACTAACGAATAGTGAGCCCACTTCTCATCTCTACTGTCCGTCTCACAGCCGGAAAACCTAAAGCATCCTCACAGACCCAGCCCCGAAAGAGCCAGAGAAGATCCTCGAGCGAGCTATACCATGCTGCCACAGACATGGAGCGAGTGCCCCGAGAATGGTACCATCGAGTGGGCAAGAACCTAGCATCCTACCTGCACACCGAGTGGGAAACTGCTACAGCTCAGACTTGGAGCTACACGAAGGAACGTGTGAGTGCTGCCACTCGCTTCTAAAGTGTAGGATGAGCAGACAGGAGAAACAGGGAGACGCCATTGTGCTGCCCCGTTGTGATCACCGATTGGGAGAACCCCACGAAAACTATCAGGCATGCATGATCGACCAGTACTTACTGCAATATAATCGCCGCCACCCCAAGCATCCCCACCGATTGGCACCAAGAGCATATACCCAGAAGACCCTCATGACTGCCTCCAAAGGTAGAGTTCAAGTTGAGCTTCTGTATAATATACAGAATACTTGTCAATATACTTGTCAGACCCGATTCGACGAAAAACATTCATTTCGCCGATCGTCTCGACATCCTTCGCTGTCCCAGTTACAAAAAGCGCTGACCCAGGAGCTCATTGCGTCCTCGGCCACACGCGCCTCTGATCACGCATTATGATTGGTGGAAAACAATACTCCACCAATCGAAGAATAAAAGGTACAGCAGGAAAGACAGAAAAAAACCAGTCATGCAGCATGACTTAATGAGCGAATTTTCAAAGAAATATTCGAATTAATGGCTATGGTTTTGAATAAAGGAAAACTTCGGTCTAAAATTTGGTTTTCTATGTATATTCTCTTCGTATTTATTTTAATTTGTACGTTTTGTCCATCCTGATTCTACCGTTTTGGGTTTTGGGTAGGTTTTGCGCACTTTAAATGCTCTAATTTAAGAACGGATTTAGATATCTAAAATCCGATTTCACCATCGTGTTCAGCGTGCAAAAACCTTTAAAATGAGGGGTCACTTGTTAGAAAATAACATTTTGGGGATTTTTAGGTAATTTTTGCGCACTTTAAATGCTCTAATTTGAGAACGGATCAAGATATCTAAAATCCGATTCCACCATCGTGTTCAGCGTGCAAAAACCTTTAAAATGAGGGGTCACTTGTTGGAAAATAACATTTTGGGGATTTTTGGGTAATTTTTGCGCACTTTAAATGCGCCAAAACCCTCCTTAGAGTAGGCCAATTTCGCCCATCTTCGAACTTAGCCTTTCGATTGCCAAGATAGATTTTTTGTGCAAATTTGAGCTGTTTATCTCAATTCTATCGAGAGTTATCGTCTGGAGTGACACATATATATATAGATACATATAAAAAAAAACCAGTCATGCAGCATGACTTAATGAGCGAATTTTCAAAGAAATATTCGAATTAATGGCTATGGTTTTGAATAAAGGAAAACTTCGGTCTAAAATTTGGTTTTCTATGTATATTCTCTTCGTATTTATTTTAATTTGTACGTTTTGTCCATCCTGATTCTACCGTTTGTTTATTACGTAATTGTACTAAGTGCTTATTTATTTGATCGCTGTGGGTAAATTCAAGGAGTTGTACTAATCGTTTGCCTCCCCCTTTTTTGCTTCGAACTCTCGTCTTCAATTAATACTTCTCACATATTTCAATCTGACCACTCTAAGGGGGTGGGGGGGCGGGTAAGAGTTTAAAGATTATCCTAGTTTTGGGTAATTTTTGCGCACTTTAAATGCTCTAATTTAAGAACGGATTTAGATATCTAAAATCCGATTTCACTATCGTGTTCAGCGTGCAAAAACCTTTAAAATGAGGGGTCACTTGTTAGAAAATAACATTTTGGGGATTTTTGGGTAATTTTTGCGCACTTTAAATGCTCTAATTTGAGAACGGATCAAGATATCTAAAATCCGATTCCACCATCGTGTTCAGCGTGCAAAAACCTTTAAAATGAGGGGTCACTTGTTGGAAAATAACATTTTGGGGATTTTTGGGTAATTTTTGCGCACTTTAAATGCTCTAATTTGAGAACGGATCAAGATATCTAAAATCCGATTCCACCATCGTGTTCAGCGTGCAAAGACCTTTAAAATGAGGGGTCACTTGTTAGAAAATAACATTTTGGGGATTTTTGGGTAATTATTGCGCACTTTAAATGCTCTAATTTGAGAACGGATCAAGATATCTAAAATCCGATTCCACCATCGTGTTCAGCGTGCAAAAACCTTTAAAATGAGGGGTCACTTGTTGGAAAATAACATTTTGGGGATTTTTGGGTAATTTTTGCGCACTTTAAATGCGCCAAAACCCTCCTTAGAGTAGGCCAATTTCGCCCATCTTCGAACTTAGCCTTTCGATTGCCAAGATAGATTTTTTGTGCAAATTTGAGCTGTTTATCTCAATTCTATCGAGAGTTATCGTCTGGAGTGACACATATATAAATAAATATATATATATATATATATATATATATACATATAAAAAAGTGTTAAATTTCAGGAATCGTTTTAGAATGGTCTGAAACGGATTTCTATGAAGAAAATTTCCAAAAATTTATATTATTTAAATTTCGAAGCCATTGCAATAGCTTCATTTTCTTTGAAAATTCGCTAAAAGAGGGTCGTTGAGCTCAGGAACCCGAACGGAGAGCATCCTTCGAGCCACGGACCCGACCCCTCTGCAGCAGTGCCACCTGAAGAGGTACTTATCTGCTGGCCCGATCCTTGGTATTATACCAACGGAGCCAGCCCACTTTCCGACGCCACCACAACTGGGAACTTAGCTCGTATCCAGGTCAAAGGAGCAGGATCGAAGGTATGTGGACCATCCCGAGTAATTTTTTCCCGTCCGTTCTGCGATCGTCGTGCAGTCGGGCGTAAATCGGGTAATTACATGCACAATTCCCTTGGGAGGGCGTAGGTAGGAATTTCGGAGTAGCGTATTATTAAGGCTTGTTTAAATATGAATAAAAATTCCCATGTACTACTGAATCCTGGCGTTGTGTGTTCTAAATCCTAGTACCATCAAGTCTGCTCCCTTCAAGAGCCCAGGGTTGCCTGGCCCCCAGGCTGCCCAAGGCAGGTGGAGGCCAACAGGCAAAAGATAACGCAATATCGTGAATATCAGGGGCTCACATATTGGTAGAGGCGCCTTAAGTCCCTTAGGCTTGGTCCCCCTCATAAAATTGTATGGATAATTTATTATTATTATTTCATTGTCCCCCTCATAAATTTTATAGATAAATAATCATTAACATTTTATTATTTTCACTGCTATTTATTTATAGACTAGATTTATAAGCTTGACTTTAAATACATTGATTAAAATCGCATGTTGCATGTTTGTCTAGGTTTAACTCATGTTGCACGTTTTAAGCCATTTTAATTACTCGAAATACGCCTCATCTTTGTAGGATGTATATGACAAGTAGGAATCACGCCACTGTACACCGCCAAACACAGTAACACCGCTCAACATATAAGTTATATCAGCAATGTTGCTGATATCCACCTTTTCTGCTGAAACAGCACACCGAGCACATAAATACGAGGAGCCCGAGCCCCTCGAGTCAGTCTTATTCGAACAGCCGTTGCAGCACGTCACTCTGCCCGTTTACTCTCCGTTTCCAGTGTGTAATAAAGTCACAGTGTTTTTTAAAAACATCTTTCTCTCGGCACCCAACATAACTGGCGCAGTGGGTAGGACATATCTTCAGTTCGCGAAGGTACTTTGTGAACGTTTCTTTCAAGAATTAAGGAGACGAACCCGGGAAGTGAGTAACGGGATCGCGAGGGCAAATCGCGAAAAGGATTACGGCTAACGCATGACTCTCAACGGACTCCTAAGACTATAATGATCGGCACCCTGTGTGGACTGTAAGTAAAAAAGAATATTTTGCTACACCACCCCGACCAGCAGTCTTAGTCGAGGCCCGCCCTAGCCTCACCTAGTTTTAGAACTCCAGTCGATCGTTGGCGCCCAATGCGCCAACTACGAAGGAACATCCTGTTACTTCGCCCCGACGACCTCTGTAGTTAGAGTCTCGCCCTGACTTCGTTTAGCTTAGAACTTCAATAGATCATTGGCGCCCTGTGCGTTAATAATCAGGAAAGAATATCCTGTTATTTCGCCTCGACGACTATTGCAGTTAGAAGTCCCGCCCTGACTTCAAAAATTGAAAAAAAAGAGAAGAAAAACAAATAAGATACCTATATAACAACTAAGTAGATTAGAATTTGTATAAGACCAACTCTCCAGAGAACGACACCATTCTGAACCCCTAAAACAATAAAAACTTCCAATATTCCGAAATCCAACAAAACTCGTCAGGCATTTCGGGATTGGAGAGAATTAAGACATCTCCATCGGAACACCAACATGACCAGCGTTCAAGATATTCCCGGTAACCCTCCCCCGGTTGCCTCGATGATCCGCGACGCCCTTCAACCCATCCCAGAAGGACAGTCATTAAATTCACCCCAACCTGCGACTTCCCAGTTGTCGAACCCACCCCATCAACACGGATTTACTTCACGACCGCTCCCAACGCTACGGCAACCAGCCGATAATATTATAGACTAGAATATGATAGGCTAATACCAATGTTCGATGGAGAACCTCTATTGTTAAATAACACTACATTAGAATTTGCGATAAATAGTATAACCGATTTCACTGTGTCCATAACGAAGAAGACTTTCAGAACGACCTTCTATTTAGCTCTTTCACGTCAAAATTAGGTAGCAAGGTCTCTGCAAAGATTTTTGTAAACAACAACACAAATTACCCAGAACTTAGGGAAGTACTTCTCCAATCGTTTGAAAACAAGAGGGACTTACACCCTCACACTCGAAATGAGTAAGCTCTCTCAAAAACAGGGGGAAGACTGTTTCGAGTTCCACAGTAGAGTCACAACAATATTAAATTCACAGATCGCATATTTACAGACACGTGAAGTGGAGTCTTCCCACGCACTTGTACCGTACATGCAAAAATTAGCACTAAGGGTATTCTTACATAGAATACTGGAACCTCTAGGTTCGCTGCTCAAGACAAAAACACCCTGTACATTAGCGGAAGCTGAGTCAATCCTAACCAACGACTTCAATTTGAAGCCTCGTATCGTCGATAAGACGGCGGCTCATAAACCGCCGACAAAAACTCCTTACCATCCCGCTCAGCATACGTGGAGGCCACCGGCTTATCAACCGAGACCTCTTCAACAGCAACCCAGACCCAGTTATTTCCCGAGACCTAATTACCCACCTCGATCACCTTTCACGCAACAACCAAGAATGACATACAGTAAGTAATCAAAAAACTCCCCCTTATCAAAATTTTAATAAATCTCCACCCATGTCCACTAATACTCAAAGCGGAATCTATGCGACCAAACCCACACCAATGTCTATTTCAACAAGGAATTCGAATTTTAACATGCTCGCCCCTGGCGACCAAGGGGAAGACACCCAGTTAAATTATGATTCCGAATTAATTCCCCAAAACGCCCAATATTTCGATAATAACTATTGGCATCCACACGTCGACTATGACTACGGCAACTCCCAAGTAGAATCTTACGACCCCTCTGAACAATTTTCAAACATGAACCTGACAGCTCAAATCCAAGAGCACAATCAAGAAGGTCGCGAGGATTTTTTAGGTGGACCCAGTCTGGACCAGAAATCATCTAACTGATGAATTCCGGACCCCTTTATTATAATGAACAACTTCAAAATTTTAATTGATACCGGGAGTACCAGATCGTTCATAAATCCCGAATTAGCCCACCATCACTTTAGAAAAATAGAATCCGACTCTGGGCTGGTACGTACCGTACACGGAATATCCCAGATACAGAGTAAAGCACTTATACCTTGCGGCGATTTCTTCAAAATCCCCAGATTAAACCTACCCTTCAGTCTGTTTAAATTTCACGATCATTATGACATGCTCCTTGGTCTAGATAATCTGCAGTTCCTCAAGGCCAACGTTGACTTAAATGAAAACGTACTGAAAACCCCCGAATTGCGCATGAAACTTTTATTTACCGACCCAACTACTGACACAAACATAGAAGACGTATTCCTTATCGAACCTAGGTCCATTCAACAAATACGGGTGAGGGTAAACAATGTGAAATACACTGCCAAGGTGATGGCACAGGAGCTTCCTCGTCACAATCAGAGTGACCCATTATAAAATAGAACAGACTCGGAAGCAAAATAACATAACATTACATTACATTACATTACATTACATAACATTACATAACGTTAAATATACATATTACATAACATTACATTACATAACATAACATTACATAACATTACATGAAATATACATATTATACATAACATGACTTCCATAATACATTACGTCCATTATACATAACTAGCCTGACCGCTCGCTTCGCTCGCTATCCGAGATTCGCTGTACGCAGTATCGTGGAACCAACAAACGACGGAAAAATCCCATACCCTACCGGGTATTTGTGCCCAATTTTATCAAAATCCGTCAAGCCATTCAGGAGTTGACCATGGTCGACCATAGTTCCGCTATGGTCAGGGAATTAAAAATGCGCCTACGTTCAACTTGGGAGGCTACCGGATATTGGTGCCAAATTTGGTCGATATCCGTTGAGCAATTCGGGATTCGACCATGGAGGGGCCCATGGATGCGCTAAGGTCGACCGCGGGGGTAGTCCGAAGGGTCGATCGTAGATAGAATTTCACGTAGATTACGAATACGCGATAAAAAATAGGGGTTACCATTTCAATTAACGAAGTTGACCATGGTCGACCATAGTTCCGCTATGGTCAGGGAATTAAAAATGCGACGTTGCACAACTTGGGAGCCTACTGGATACTCGTGCCAAATTTGGTCGATATCCATCAAGCCATTCAGGAGTTGACCATGGTCGACCATAGTTCCGCTATGGTCAGGGAATTAAAAATGCGACGTTGCACAACTTGGGAGCCTACTGGATACTCGTGCCAAATTTGGTCGATATCCGTCAAGCCATTCAGGAGTTGACCATGGTCGACCATAGTTCCGCTATGGTCAGGGATTTAAAAATGCGACGTTGCACAACTTGGGAGCCTACTGGATATTCGTGCCAAATTTGGTCGATATCCGTTGAGCAATTCGGGATTCGACCATGGAGGGGCCCATGGATGCGCTATGGTCGACCGCGGGGGTAGTCCGAAGGGTCGATCGTAGATAGAATTTCACGTAAATTACGAATACGCGATAAAAAATAGGGGTTACCATTTCAATTAACGAAGTTGACCATGGTCGACCATAGTTCCGCTATGGTCAGGGAATTAAAAATGCGACGTTGCACAACTTGGGAGCCTACTGGATATTCGTGCCAAATTTGGTCGATATCCGTTGAGCAATTCGGGATTCGACCATGGAGGGGCCCATGGATGTGCTATGGTCGACCGCGGGGGTAGTCCGAAGGGTCGATCGTAGATAGAATTTCACGTAGATTACGAATACGCGATAAAAAATAGGGGTTACCATTTCAATTAAACGAAGTTGACCATGGTCGACCATAGTTCCGCTATGGTCAGGGAATTAAAAATGCGACGTTGCACAACTTGGGAGCCTACTGGATATTCGTGCCAAATTTGGTCGATATCCATCAAGCCATTCAGGAGTTGACCATGGTCGACCATAGTTCCGCTATGGTCAGGGAATTAAAAATGCGACGTTGCACAACTTGGGAGCCTACTGGATATTCGTGCCAAATTTGGTCGATATCCGTCAAGCCATTCAGGAGTTGACCATGGTCGACCATAGTTCCGCTATGGTCAGGGAATTGAAAATGCGACGTTGCACAACTTGGGAGCCTACTGGATATTCGTGCCAAATTTGGTCGATATCCGTCGAGCCGTTTGGCCGTGCATAGAAGGACAGACAGACAGACAGAGCGCATGCGCAGGGCGAACCGCTGGCTCTATCATGTTGAAATTTATATGGGACCTCAATGGGCCCTACCCGCTTAATCCCTGAGAATTACATTGAAATTGGGTGAAATCTTTGGTTACTACGGCTGTAACAAGGAAATTGAATCTATTTCACGCCAGCGCATGCGCAGAGCGCACCGAGGGTCCGATCATGCTGAAATTCATACTGGAACTCACTAGGCCTTGTCCAAACAACCCTTGAAAATTTGAGCGAAATTGAATCAAAATTGTGAAAGTTATGCGTGTTTGTTGAATTTAACGTTAGCGCATGCGCAGGGCGTACCGCTGGATCAATCATGTTGAAATTTGTATGGGACCTCAAGGGTCCTGATCCGCACCATCCCTCAAAATTTGAGCTGAATCAATTCAAAATCGTGGAAGTTATGGCTGTAACAAGGAAATGCGGACAGACTCACAGACTCACAGACCGACAGACACGGAACCAAATTTGTTCAGTAGGCTTTGAAACGCAAAATGCAAGTGGAAATTTTGATTTCTGAAGACAAAAATTTTTTGGCTCACGAAAGTGAACACAAGGCTTCCGCTGCTTCGCAGACTCGGAAGCAAAATGGCGAAGCCATATTACCTCATACAAAGGTTGGAGAAATAGAAATACCCCAATGCATCGTCAGGGTGGATAACCATATGGCCTACGTTCATGCAACTAATTCCCAGGAACACGCTGTAACGGTAAAACTTAACAACCCGATCTCTGGCGAAATAATTACAGATAATTCATTTGTTGAAACTAATGAATCCCAAAAATTTAATTCGAACAAAGGACAGTCACCAAAAAGGGAACTAGATGTAACGAAGTTGAGACTGGATCATTTAAACGTTCTAGAAAAGAGAGAAATCATCAAACTAGCCACAGAATTTTTAGACATATTCCATTCAGAGGACCAACCTTTAACATTCACTCATGAGGTAAAACACCACATTAGGACGACAGACGAAATACCTGTCTACCAAAACCCTACAGATACCCTACGATATACAAAGACGAAATAAAGAAACAGATTGACCAAATGCTAGAACAAAACATTATCAGACCAAGTAACAGTCCGTATAACGCACCTCTATGGGTCGTCCCAAAAAAACTGGATGCATCCAATCAGCAGAAATGTCGACTCGTTATCGACTTCCGCCGCCTTAACGAGAAAACGATTCCTGACAAATTTCCGCTCCCTAACATCACAGAACTGTTAGACAAACTAGGACGATGTCAGTATTTTTCCAGTCTAGATCTTGCAAGCGGGTTCATGCAACTCGAACTTGACGAGCAGTCAATACCTAAGACCTCATTCTCGACTGACACGGGAAAATACGAATTCTTACGCATGCCTTCTGGTCTATGTAACGCCCCCCCGACCTTTCAACGACTAATGACTAACGTACTCAGAGGACTACAGAACGAAATCTGCCTCGTCTATATAGACGATATTTTGGTATATATAGCACTAGCCTGGAGGAACATTTAGATCGGCTCAAGAAGGTGTTCGTCAGGTTACGGAATTCAAACCTTAAAATACAGTTAGACAAAACCGAATTTCTTCGTAAAGAGACGGCCTTCTTAGGACATGTCATTACGAAGGAAGGAGTCAAACCAAATCCACAAAAGATAGAGGCAATATCAAAATTCCCACTCCCAACGTCAAAAAAGGAAATTAAACAATTTTTAGGCCTACTCGTATATTACCGAAAATTTATAAATAATTTTGCCAAAATAACTACATCCCTGACAACCTGTTCGAAAAAGAATAAATCCATAAATATCCACGATACCGAATATACGGAGTGCTTCGAATATTGCAAGCCTCGGCCGGTTGTACGAACTCGGGATAAAAGCCCAGATAACTATACCATTGATAACGGTATCTAGAGAATAGCGCAGAAGGCTGTTGTACGACGAAAAAGTTAACCATGGATAGTTATTCGCGGAGTCAAATGAAACATGGATTGTATAAACATGGATGATGAATATTTTTTACTATCCATCGCATGTGAAATCACGAAGTTGGCAGCACTGTACCGCTAGTTTTGCCAGGTTTCTTTGTTTTTCGGTTGTGGATTATTGTGGTTTGTCCTTTATTGTGGTCTGTCTTTCGTTGATTTCTTGTGTAAATCTTTCGTTTGTGATGTTATCATCTAATGCGGAAAAGGAGAAACGAGTGCGGCTGCAGAATTACAGCAGGGAAGAAGTTGTAGTGCTCCTTCAACTTGTTGAAAAATGGAAAAATATTATAGAAAATAAAAAGACAGACGCTGTAACCAGTAAGGAAAAGGTAAGTCTTATGAATAACTAGCTGTGTACCCGTGCTTCGCAACGGTAGAACAGACACCCCCTTTAGGACAGGCCCCACTCATAACAGATACCACCTCAGGATTGACAAAGA